>PVJD01000389.1:0-460239 GCA_004026545.1 Mormoops blainvillei | reverse complement strand
AAATGTCTGGGTACCAGTTTAACAGGACTTGGAGAGAGACATGGAGAGGAAACAAGGGGCAGGATTCAGGAATGCCGTTCACACAGCCAGGAAATGTATAAGATCAACAGCTTTGGAGGAAGGCCAGGAGTCCCACTGTGGACATGCCGCATTTGAAAAGGACAGCCAGAGATGCACAGTAAGTAGATAGTGGGGTGTTCAGGTGGTCAGTAAAGAAGCCTTGGCCCAAGATAGAAATTTGGAGATGTCAGGAATTGCAGCAGTGAAGAGTCCTTGGGGTGGGAATGCAGAGGAAGGGAGCAGGGTCTCCGAGGGCAGGGGAGAGTCAGAGATATTTATGTCTCCGGTCGACTGTGTCCCTCTACTGAAGCTGCTAACAGGAAGTCCCCTTTTATAGCTATAGTCTGGGTTTCAATAACCACATGGCCTTCAAGCCTAGAGCTGGTGATGGCTCCCATAGATTATTCATCTTAGAGTGATGCACTATCTCCTGTTGGCTTCCCTTAATCCTTCCAGAAATAGTACTTTCATTAAACCGTCTAATTTCAATGATAGATAGATGGATAGATAGATAGATAGGAGGATGGATGGATGGATGAATGGATGGATGGATGGATGGAGGGATGAAAGATATATAGATAGCAGAGAAAGATGAGTTCACAAGGGAAATTGAGAAGGGATAGTGGGGGATGCAGGGGCAGAACCGAGAGTCAAGAGTCAAGGGAGAAGTGAGCTCAATGTCAAATGTGACCCCCATATTAGTTTCAAAGAAGACTGACTCATGTATTGGATTTGCCACAAGAAAGTTGCTGATGACCTCAACGAAAGCAGTTCCATGCTTTGGGAGAAGTCAGACTGCAGTGGCTGGAGCTGCAGAAATGAGTGGGAGATAAAGAAGTGGGAACAACTGCTTTCTCCCTCCTCTCCACCTAAAAGGCCCAGCTCACATGTCACCTCCTCCACAAACTTTCTCTGAGGCTCTTTTCTTCTTCTGTGCTCCCTGAGTATCCAGTTGGCCATCCGTCCCAAATGAATGGCTGAGCTCCCACGGTAGGCGTCCATGACCCTGGTTCTACTCAGTGTTATAGAAAGAGCACTGGACTTGAAGTCTAGAAACATAGGCTCAAACCCTGAAAAATCATTCAGCCCACCCATCCCAATTTCTGCAGAGGAAGCTCATCTTGTCTGGCTTGGCCAGGAACAGGCCCTGGGGCCCTTCTCTGTGCCCATTGCCCCACACCATGGAAGGGTGCCCCTCCAGCTGCCATCCAGCTGGGGCCTCCTCAGCGGTCAGGGTCCAGTAAAGGACCATGGCTTGTCCTTCTACTTCCCTCATCTGCTTCCTTGGCCATGAAAAAATGTAGGAGCCCCTGATGGTCAGGGACATCCCTCTTGCCCACCATCTCCAGTACTGGTCAAGGTCAAAGGCAATCTATTACCTGTGGTTCCATCAGGAACAGGATATTGATCATTTTACCCATGATGTTTTAGTGCCCTTTCTGAATTGAACTGTAGAAACCAGAGAACTTGCGGACTTTCGTACCATTTTATACTCAATAATGTGTTTCATAAGACCCTCCCTCTGCATCAGAGGAGCCAGGGGAGCTGTTTTAAAAGGCAGATACCTTGGCCCCACCCCAGACCCATGGGCTCAGAATTTCCCAGGGGCGTTCCAGGCAGGTCTGTCCCTCAGAAGGGTGGCTCTGATGTGGAGCCAGGGCTGGGAATCACCAAATCTAAAATTAATCACAGGAAATGAATACTGAGCTAGACCTACTAGGTGTCAAGCAGTGTCACTGTGGTTAACCTTACCGCAACCCAAGTGCGTGGGCTTTCTCAGCTCTATTCCATGATGAGGAAGGAGGAACTCTAAGAGGTAAGGGGCTTCCCAAGCCACCCAGCTGGTAGGAGGTAGAACCAGGGAGGGAACATGGATCTTTCTTATTTCGACACCCAGCCTTGCCTAAACCCCTCTGTGTGCACCCTTCTGTGTGAGACTCCTGTGCTAACAGACCCTAAGGATAGGAGCTGACACCTGAAGGAGGGTGGCTGACACATGAACAGTTAACTCTAATGCAAAGTTGCCTGAGAAGGATAAACAGAGGCCCCAAGCGCTTTGAGGGTCCAGCGGCAGGATGGTGCGGACACCGGGAGGAACCAAAGCTTCTGGGAAGAGGCGATGATCGAGCTAGGTCTTGAATGATACCATGGCTATTTACTCCTGTCAGGCGACATGCCAAGCACTGTGCTTGGTCTAGAGGACAGAAAGGCAAACAAGACGTGACCCCTGCCCTCGGGGTGCTGGGAGCCCAGCCTTCGGCCTTCTCTGCACCTCCTGTGTTCTCTGTAGGTCTCCCCCCTCCTCCTACCCCTTCTTAACTTGCCCCCCTTTCTCTGCTTCTTTGGTCTGGCAGAGCACCCTTCACAGTGAGCCAGGCTTCTTAGTCACCCAGGAAATGGGGTGCTCCAAGTTCAGAGCTCAGGGTGGAAAGGAGCACAGGGGCCCCACCCAGGCCGGGGGTAAAGGTGGGGAACCAGGAGGCGGGCACCAGAGCTACAGAGTGAGTCACAGCACACAGACACCTGAGAAATGGGCCTAATAAGACCCACTTCCCTGGGAAGTCGGGCAGAGAGATGAGATAGGAAGAAAAAGTGCTTTGAGCTCCTCAGAAGAAAGAGACCATAAACAGATCCAGGGTATTATTATCACGGTCATTACCCGCCTCAATTAAAGGGGCATGCATCTGACAGTGTGAGGGATCGTTAACGAGTCCTGCAACCCACACGTGGTTGTATTTTTAATATAATTTCATTTTTATCATTAAAAGCTAAGCTCATGAAATACTCCTCAAGTCATTCTGATGTGTTCACGCTCTCCATCAGGCTGGGTGGGGTCTCCTTCCTCCCACATGGTTAGGAAAGGATCCAGCCTGAACTCCCCAGCCCCATGACAACCCCATTGCCCCACACCATGGAAGGGTGCCCCTCCAGCTGCCATCCAGCTGGGGCCTCCTCAGCGGTCAGCGTCCAGTGAAGACCACGGCTTGTCCTGCTACTTCCCTCATCTGCTTCCTTGGCCATGAAAAAATGTAGAAGCCCCTGATGGTCACGGACATCCCTCTTGCCCACCATCTCCAGGACTGGTCAAGGTCAAAGGCAATCTGTTACCTGTGGTTCCATCAGGAACCACACGGCTGTGGTTCCCAGCTCCCCAGCCGTGGGTCCTCCCCACGGGAGTCTGCCATCATCTCTTGGCCCCTGATCCCATTGTCCCAATTCCCCATCCCCTTGGCCCTTGGTGCCTTTCTTTGCTTCATGGCCCTACCTACACCTGCCTCATCTATCCACCAATCAAGGGCAAGGAGAATTGAGTGAACCCCCTCTGGGTGCCAGGCATTGGGGGAACAAAAGATTAGTTGAAGACAGTCTTTGCCTTCACGCAGATAAGTACACCAGGCTATTTCATTCCTTCGCCCAATTCGCTCTGAGCAGTGCATCCTGTTCTGGGCTCCATGCCGAGGACTCAGAGCGGGGAGGTGAATAACACACAACCCCGCCCACAGGAACCACACCTGTGAGGGGGGCTGACCCCCCTCAGCATCCACAGGAATACACACTAATGTGTTTTATAACAAAGAAATGCCCCCAAGTGCTGGGGAGACAGAAGGAAGGACTCAGCCTGCCTTAGAGGTGGGCTGGGCCGGAGCATGATGTCTACCACATGCTCCTACCACATGGGGGAGGTTCCCTGAGGAAACGAGACCTGGACTGGGCCTCGGCATGCTGCAGGGAGGAAGGGCATTGTAGGCAGAGGGAACAGCATGAGCAAAGTGCCGAGGAGACAGGAATGGGTGTGCTCGGGGCACAGGGAGGGCTCCTACCTTGCGGGGGAGATGGCGAGTTGGGAGAAAGGAGAGAAGGGAGATTGATGAGGAGTGAGGGGTAGGTGGTGAAGGGCCTTATATGCCATGACAATAATAACAGGTGCATCATGTATAGACCCAGCCACGAACCTGGCCAGCTAGTAAGACATAAGGCTTATGAAGACATAAGGCTGCCCAGCTAGTAAGGGGACAAGCGGGCTCAGAGGGGTCCCGGCTCTTGAGACAAAAAAGGGGGGTTTGAGAATGGGAGTGGGGGATTTAGGCAGGAGGGAGGGGAGCAGCAGGTTCCTTGGGGTAACTCCGGGGGTAGGGCAAGATAGGGCATGGGCCACTTGAAGGGGGCTTTGATGGGAAGAAGTTCCAATTGATGAGTGGAGGCCTCGGGGAGCGGGGAGGGTTCCCATGGGGAGATCCCTGTCCTCCTGCACAAGCACAGATAGCCAGTACAAAGGGGCAAAGCTGGAAACAACCTTACAGGAAATCTCTGGTGAGTAGGACATCCCTTTCTAAATAATTCACCAAGCTGCCATGTTTTTACCCCAGCTAGCTGTCCCTATGCAAGTCAATAGCATCTCTTGCTTAGACTGCTTAGATGAAGTCCAGAATCCTTACCAAGGCCCGGAAGGTCCTGTGTGGCCTCTTCCTGGTTTTCCCCACCCTGCTTTCTTCACTCACCCCTCCCTCCGTCCCAGTCCCCTACCCTGGACTGCCTACATTCCACCCCAAGGACTACTTCAAGTGTCTTGCAAAAGCCAGGCTCCTTCTGTCCCCAGAACTTCATGTTTGAAACCCTTCTTGTCATTCCTCCCATCCTCCCCCATCCCATTTCCAGGCTGACCCCTTATCCGTTAGGGTCCAGGCCCACTGACCCTCGTCCTGCCTCCTGCCTCTTCCATGCCCCATGACACTCCATTCTTTTTCTGACCAGCACTCCTGCAATATTTGTTCACTATCTGGCTTCCGCACAACTTTATAAAACAGACTTTTTCACAGCTCTGCTCCCCAAGGCTGGGACAGTGCCTGGTACAGAGCAGCATTCTTGAAGTCTTTTGAGGGTAAATGAATGAGTAAACATGAGAAAAAATGAACAAATGAATGTGTGTGCAAGCCCTGAGCTGTTCTTTAGCTTGTGCCGCTCTTTCTGTCCCAACTAGCCCCCTCTCTTCTTACTCCCAATCCCCCCATTTCCCCACTTGCCCCAAGAAGTCCTCCCTGTTAACAGAAGGGACATGATCTAGAACAGAATGGGGCACTCCTCTCAATGGCCACCACAGGCTGTCATCCAAACATCAGGACGCTTCAGCAAACCCACCATGGCTCATGATGACACTGTGCTCTGGGTGTGTAAATCTTGCCTCCCCTGCTAGAAGACAGCTCAGCCAACCTGATACTGTTAGACATGAAAATGGCCTCCAGATAAGGCAGGTGTGGGGCGGGAGGTGGTCACATGCTTGGAAGCGAGCTCAGCCATCGGAAGGGACTGAGTCACTGTGAAGGATTTGGAACATGATATAGCCTCATGTAAATGTAGCCCAGCCCCCTTTCCTTTCCTGCATAGACTGAACATTCTCTACCGCTAAGGGTCTGCGTTAGGTGACACAAGGGAAGGAAATAGTGCTTCAGCCCTGATCCTTACATGCTACAAGTTTTCAGTCTACTTACAACAGAAGACCTGATCATAAGTAATCACCCCGTAAGACTATCAGCTAAGTGCCCAGGAGAAGCCCACCTTTGGAATTCCATTTCCTTATCTTTGAGCCATCCCAAAGTCTGGCCCCAAGCCCACATGGCACCTGGGCGCTCAGGTCCTTTTCTCATTGGGCGGTGTTCTCTTTCACAGCACCATCCTCATTGGATCTCCTCTTTCCATCTTCCCATTTAATCTCTTCCAGTGGGGTGTGTGCATGTGTGTGTGCGCGTGTGTGTTACAGTGAGTTTGCCCCAGAAAAAGCAGATGTTACTAAACCCATCCCCTGGGCTGTCTGCACAAACATGCTGTCCCTTAGGGCAGCTGTTGTTGATGAGCCTTTTGTGAGTCCTAGAATTCAACAGCAAACTCACCCGACTGGGAGACCTGACTGAACGGTCGTGGAGAGCATTGATACTGGGACCTTGACCCCAAAGGTCCCAGTGAACCCCTAGGCACACTTTCCAGGACCTTTCAAGGCAAAGGTGGTTTAGATATACACAGAGAGATCCCTGGTACTGTCGGAAAATAGGTGAGCTAGGTAAGGTGACTCTTGGCACTCTTCAGGGATTGAGACATGGAGTTGCCAAAGATTCTCCAATTCTACTGCCCCACCTTGAGCCACCTGGATGATGAAATATTCCAAGGGGCCAGGATTTCCTTCGCTGAGAAGCTGAGTGAAAACCCAGTACCCCAGCCTAAGGACACGTCACTTGCAACGCCCCTACCAGCACTTCACAGACTAGAGCTTAGCTCCCCTGCTTGAAGGCCACCAGCCATCAGGAGAAGTTACTTCGCCTATTAGCTGGCAAACGAGGTGCCAGGTGGAAGCGAAGTGTTGAAATAAAAGTAGAGGCACCCCCACCCCAGGGCGTGATGAAACACTTGGAAGAGGCCCTCACTGGCGCCTGGCGCATGCATGGGAGAGCAGGAGAGGCGGGAATGGAGGCTGGGGACACCCAGCTGCAAGGTCTCAGCTTGAACTTCAGCATGCCACCCCTGATGGCAAAGAGGCAGAGGACTGGGTGGGAAGGGAATTTTCAGGGGATTAGTGCAGCCCCATGGGAAAAAGCTCATTTAAGGCAGAATTTGGCAATGAGATTCAGCCTTTGGTACCTTAGAGAGAATCTTTGTTTTCTGGTTGGGTCTTCCCCTCTGAGCCCAGAAATCCTAATAATTCCCTGTGACTTCATGGCTAAAAAATGCAGAAAGAGAAGCCTGGTCACAGAATGGAGAGGGAGAAGAAGAAAAGAAAAAAAAAAAGGAAGGGAGAAGGGAAGGAGAAAGGAAGAAAAGGAAACAAAAAGAATGAAATCTTTGAGACTGTATCTGTAATATTACTGATCTGAAATTATTCAGAGATTCCAGCAGTTTGAAAAAATTCTCCCCAATGAATGCAATGGTGTGTGCTAATACATGTGCAAGTATATACATAACTGTTTGTGCACTCGTATTGTGTGTGTGTGTGTTGTGAGTGTGTGCATTTCATGATGGGCGAGTACGCACGCAGGTATGTGCTTGTAAGTGTGACTGCTTTTGTGCGTTTGTACATTTATAGGCATATTTGTGTGTCTGTGTCTGTGCAGCATCCCAGAAAGAAAATAACCCTGAAACCAGCCTCCGAAAGTGTGGGATCTTACTGTGATTGGCCGAGTACCCGCTGCGTAACCTTGAGCAAGTCATGTCACCCCACTGGGTCCCATTTTTCTCCTATATTCTAGTTCCTAAAGCAATGATTTTCAACCCGTGCGCCGCGAGAATTTTTAATACGTGCAAGACCTGACTGAACAGTCAGGGAGACGGACCTCTTTTTCCTTAGATTCTCAAATACAGAAATGACAACAACCAACACAACAATAGCTACCCAGTGTGAATGAATCGAAATCATACCTATTTCTTGTCAGATTGGCAAAAATATGTATTTTTTGGTGTGCCACAGAAATTTAGTAATTAGTTGATGTGTACCATGAGATGAAAAAGGTTGAAAACCGTTGTCCTAGACCAATGCCTAGCACATAATAATCACTCAATAAATATTTATGAAATGAGTGGTTGTTATTTGGGGAAACTGCTGCCTACTTCCCAGGTTTGAGTGAGAAAATATATGCAAACTCTCTTAGTCTCTGGCGCTGGGCACATAATAAAAGCCCTGTAATTGTTAGCTCTTCCTCTCCCCAATTTCAGGGGTTTTTTCCCCTTTGGTGCAGGGAGGTCGGTGAAGGAAATGACGCCACTTGCAATTCCCTTCGTAGGGCTGAGTAGGTGCTCGGGGACCATGTTCCTGAGCCAATTTCCTGGGGCTTTCGCGTTCCCATTATGTTATATATTAGCCAGGCCTCTTCTTCCTGCTCCCAGTCAAAGACTGAGTGTAATTCATTTGCAAGAATGAAATGCAAGATTGAATTTTAATGACTCAGAAATCTAAGGTCAACTTTGCTTTCAGTAACCTTTGGGGCAGAAAGCCTAGTGAGTGAGCTAGTACCATGACCTTCCATCTGGCAGTCTACTTGTGGGTCACCAAGTTGCAAGATAGGAATTATTATCCTCATTATGTAGCTGAAGGAATGAGAGCTTGGAGAGGTCAAGCCACTGGCCCTCACAGGGTCACACTACTCACTCCAGGACATGAGAGTCGGCTCCAAATCCAATAAGTGATCTTCAGAAGCTTCAGGAAGGTAAAAATCTCCTCACTCAGGCAGATGAAAACGAGGTCTCTTAAACTCTGAATCCACAAACATCTCAAAATCTCTGACCAGTCAGCCCCGGCGGAGTATTGGCAGATGGAGCCAAGGCTGTGTGGTAATCAGAAAACGAGTCAGGTGGGACTGGAACGGTGCCTCTGAGGTATTTCACAAACACAGGGAACAAACACATTTGGTGTCGCAATCCCGGCCACTGGGAGCTGCCGCGTTGGCTGTTTTCTGAGAACGGACTGTGGATGAGGAGTTTGAGAGCCAAGGTGGACAGCCATCTTGAAGACCATCAGCCCCCCAAACGCCCCACAATCACCTCCAGGTAGACTCGCTCCTCCAAATGTGCCAAGAGCTACTCCAGGCCCCTTAGAGAGGCACCCAGGGCCTTTCACAGTCCAAAAGTAACCAGTTTTCACATCTTCTCCCACTACGGCCTTTGACAGACCCTATGACCCAGGCTAACCAGCCTTCTGACTGGATCCCACCCATAACTTCACCACCTCCACACCCAGGAGGCCGACTGTCCCCTGCCCTCACAAGGACTATTCCTCCCTTGATCCTAAAAACAAAAGTTAACTAAGACCAACACCCTCCGGGGTAATTAGTGCAACTGGTATGAGCTGCCCCCTCAACTCAGAGAACAAATATGGTCACATTCCACTTATTTTTTTCCAAGGAATCTCTTAAGCATACATCTACATGAAAAGCAGGAAGCCCAACATTTCTCTGGAGGTTTCATTGCTTCCCAGCAAATTGTCCCAAAGCCCTGGGGACAGGCCCAGTAAAAACAAAATGAGTCCTCGGACGCACCAGGCACAAAGGAACTGGGGTCCGTTGAGTGCACAGCTACCATGGCTTCTCTACCATGAATTCTTACGACCACATAGTGCCACTGTTAAACCCATGCACACAGAGAACAGACTGACAGCTGTCGGAGGGGAGGGGTAGGGAGGCTGGGTAAAAAGGTGAAGGGATTAAGCAAGGCAAAAAATAACTCCCAGACACAAACAGTATGGTGATTAACAGAGGCAAAGGGGATAGGAGGAGGGAGAAGGGGGTAAAGAGGAGATAAATGTGATGAAATCAGACTTCACTTGAGGTCATGAACATACAATACCACATAGAGATGATGTATTATAGAGCTATACACCCGAAGCCTACGTAATTTTATTAACGAGCCACACCCCCATAAATTCAATAAAAATTTTTTTTGAACTATGCCTATACAATTGCTTGGGTACATACAAACGCCAAAGCCAAGTCCCGGACACACAGCCAGGCCCCTCTGTAGAGTTCTTCAAAGATCACGTCCCTAATTCGTTTCCTCATACTCAGCTATACCCCAGGGCGTAAGAAAACAGCCGGAAGTCTGCCTCGGGACTGACGCTCCCTTCCTAGCTCTCGAACCCTTCCCTCCCTGCCCCATGACCGCCACAAGGAGCACCCCTCTCTTTGACACATCCAGAAAGAGTAACACTTTTTATACCCTTCTCTCAAGCATGTGAGGGCTTCTTGCTCAGCACCTGCCCCTCCCAGGGAGGCGGGCCTTGGTGCCTAACCCCTAATGTCAATGGTGACTTCCTCACTAACAATGGGAACAAAAGCCCAAGTTAAATTTCCGGCAGGGCACCTCCTGTGAGGATACCTGTGGCATCTGCAGTACATTTCAGGGCCACAAAGCTGTTTCCAGGCATAGGCAGAAAACAGTAATTATATCTGGGAAGGGCCCCTTGTCCCCCAGGCACTTTGGCGCATACGATCCCATTGAATCCCAAAGACACCGAGAGCAGCGTGGCAGGAGATGCACCGCACAGAGGAGGAAAGTGTGGTCACAGTGCTGAGGGGCCCAGAGCTGCAGGGCTCTGAGATACTTACGCTCCTCCTCCTGCCCCAGGCGGAGGCGCAGCCTGCCCCACCCCACCCCCAAGAGTTTGCTACAAGTGAAGTCAAACTGAAACAGGTAACAGAATCATGAAGGGACAGCCTAAGGGGTTGCCTGGGGCAAAGGAGGTGCTGTTACCGCGGGAGATGAGGAAAGAATGGGTTCATTTTAGCCCCTAGAACTCTGCCTAGCAGGTAGTAGGTGCTTGATTAATATAAATGAATATGCGATAGTTGCAAATAATTGTATGGCTACTTCCCCTGAACACTGCGTGAAGCACCAGCTGTGTGCCTGGGGCCTGGGGCAGACCAGTGGGGCACAAGGGCTGATTCTAGCACAAGAGCTCCTCTCTGAGCAGAGGCGGGTTAAGTTGGTTGAGGCCCTGGGAGCAGAAGAAACTATTGGTCCCCTTAAAAAAGAGAGAGAGACAGGGAAAATAAAAATACATGCCTTCAGAAGTCGGGCACGTACCTGGTGTGCCCGCCGTTAAATCCGCCTCTGTCTCTGAGCTTACCATGAAGGGGAGAAGATTGGTCTCAATTATTCTAATTCAATTAGAAGGAAAATATATCAGAAAAACTAGAGAAAGGGTGAGAAGGAAGCCCAGAGGAAGAAAATGCTACCTATCATCTGGAGAAGCTCAGGGAGGCTTCCTGGAGGAGGGAGCATTTTAGCTGGGTTGTGGAAGATAGATAGCAATAACAATAACAATAACTATAATCCGCTAACCTCTGTTGACCACTTGCTATATGCCAGGCACTGTCTCACATGTATCACTTCATTTAATTCTTTCAATAAATCTACAAGGTAGGTATTATTATTCCCATTATTCAGATGAAGGCACTGAGATACAGTGCTGACAAACCAGGAGTGGCTGAAGGAAGGACAGAATCTCAGGTGAATCTGGAATTTATCCCTAGTGAAAGATGAGGCCGGGACAGAGAAGGAGAAAGAGACATGCCTGCCCTGGTGGCAGGACTCCTTTGCAGTGGACTTCCCACGCGGAGGCAGGAGAAAGTGGAGGGGACGGGAGGAGTGACAGGAGGGGAGGAGGCAAAGCCTGTTTCTCCTTGAGAGGCACAGTCTCCCTGCCCACTAATAACCAGTAGCACAGTGACTAGCAAACACTAACAAATGAGATGAGACACTCCTCGCTGGCAGAAGAACCGTTAAGGAGAGAAACTGGGGTGGCTTGCTCGAAACTTCCCCGAGTGTGAGTATGATAAGACAAGAAAATGAACTTAAGGGTTCACCTTCCTGCTAACAACAGCTTTCCCTTACTATGGGCAAGGCATATACTAGGCGTTTGCAAACATTATCTCATTTTAATTTTCAAAGAAACACTTTAGCAATTATAGGTAGTATCCATTGATTGTGAATCGTGTCCCAGACGTTGTTCCAGATGCTTCTATATGTTAAAACTCATTGGACCCTCACGACGACTCTAAACAGTAAGTATGATAGTTATTATCCCCTTTGCAGAAGAGGAACCTGAAGTATAGGACAATTATTTATCCCTGGGTAATATGGGTGGCGAGAGGAAGCACCAGGATCTGAACGCAGGTAGTCTGGCTCCAGAATTCCTGTTATGCACCACTACCTATTCTGCGCTATAAGGTAGGCATTCCTAGCAGCATTATATAAATGAGGAGGTAGCGGTCAAGCAAGATTATATGACTCACCCAGTTTTTTGGTGGCAAAGCCAACATTTGCACCCGACAGCCACACCCTTGACCGTTTGACAAAGCAGCCCTCATCCTGCCCCTGACTTGTGGTATGCTGTGCTCACGTCACTTCTCTTTGTACCTGCTTCATCCCTGGAAAAGGAAAAGAAAAAACTTGGTATTTTCCAAGAGCCTGGTCATCTCAGACCTCCCAGGCCAGGGCAGAGAGTTCTCATGTCCCAGGCTACCACTCGAGAAGGAAGCCAGCTATTTGCTTTCCAGCAGGCTAACCACAGCCTACGCCCTGACAGCTTCTTATTTGCATGAGGGCACCGTGGGGCGCCTGCCACCTCTCCCGGTCCACCTCTGTAGTGGAGCCTCCACCGTGGTCACCAGCAGTTTCTCCCATCTCTATACATGCACCCAGCTCCTCACAGCAAGAGACAGAGTCTCTCTTCCTTCCCCTTGAATCTGGTCTGCCCCGGTGACTTGCTTTGCACAACCAAATGCAGTAGAAATGATGTCCTGGAGCCCCTGAGCCTGGCCTGAAGAGTTTGGACAGGTCGTCCTGCTACTTCTTAGAAGCCGGCTGCTGGGCTGTAGAGATGTTCAGGCTTGGCAATGGATGATGACAGCCCACATGAGAAGAGCACGTCCAAGGGTGAGAAGCCATCTCGGATGGTCCATCCCCGGCAAGGTCCCAGGTGGGTGCAGCTATGTGACTAACCATAGCTACGCCACATGGAGCAGGAAATTGTCCACCTATTGGGAGAAATAATAAATCGTTGCTGTTTTAAGCCAAACACTTTGGAGTGATTTGTTACACAGTCATTGAAAGAATCCCATATCTCCCACTTTATCTTTTCTTACCACGAAAGGTTACTCCATAGCTCACAGGTGTCAATGTCCATTGGATTATGGCATTTAGGTGTGTGCGTGCCTTCGTGACTAACAGGGGGACTTCCGACCTCAGGCAAAGGGTAGAAACGTGGCTCCATTCGCTCAGTGTGGGCACCTGGCTGCTCCAGGAATAGAGGTCCAGAGATAAATAAGACACTGTCTGTGCCTTCAGGAAGCCATGTTTGGGGACAAGCCTGTCCCTCTCATCACAACACAGAGTAATAGGGTAGATTCATCCATTCACTCAACATCTATTAAGCGCCAGCTGCATGTCAGGAACTTTCCTACTCACTTGTGCTACTAATCAATGAACAGAGAATAGCACCAAGCCCTCATCGGCTGCATTTTGAGGGGATTTCATTCCAGCAATGACAGAGACACCAGTGAAGCTCTGTGGGACTCAGTCCTGCGATGGGTAGGGTGACACCTTTTATCCCCATTTCACAGCTGATGGTCCTGAGACCCCAGAGAGCTCAGACTTACTCCGCCGTGGATTAGCTCTGTGATCTTGGGATATAACTTAACGTTCCTGTCCTTCACTTTCCTCACCCACAAAATGAGTTTAAAAATTATACCTATACTATAGAATATTATAGAGATTAAAGGAATTAATATTTGTGAAGCACATAAAATAGTTCACTACACTTACTTAAATACTACGTTAATCTTTGGTTTTTTAAATTATCTTTATTGTTCAGTTAATTGACAAGTGTTAGAAAAATTCACTATTACTATAAAAAGCAGCAAATTTGGCACCTACAATTTAGGAATCGCTGCTACTCCCGTAACTGTTCAGATTTTATTTGGAGGTTAACAGAAAGAGGAAGCTTGCACTTAAGCTAATGATTAACATGATGTAATATTTTAAACTAGAATTTTTAAAACCACTCTAAAGACATGTCTCTTAGCTAATGTTATAATTGTATCGTATTACTTAGATTCAAGTTCTTCCTTCAAAGAGTCATCAGAATAACATGCATTGAAAAGACTGCTGAACACCTGCCATCTCTTGCTGTTGAGTGTCCATCATGTTTTTTGCCACAGAGCCATTCTTTTTTTAAGTTCATTTTGTGCGCCAGTAAGTAGAGTATCCTGATTCTTCTCTAAGTGCCCCACACCCTTTGTGAACTGCCCATATAACTATTTAATTGTCTTTAGTCTCAGGCTCCGAAGAACTAGATTGTAGAAAAACCTTTTGTTGCTGTCGAAACAAAATAGCTGGTTATTCTTCTCGTCCCTCAGCTTTCTGCACACCTATCTCCCACTGCGGAAGCAAAACCAGATGCTGCCAAGAACATTCTTATTTAAGTTTCGGCCTTTGGTCTTGTTGGGTTTTCCAAATATGTTCAATTTTCTGGTTACTGGTTTTGAAAGAAGCCTTGGTGTACATGGCTCATCTTCTCCTCTCTGCAAGAAGGGTGTTATTAATGTCGGCTCCAAACTTTTCCAGCATGTTCTGAACTTCACTCCCCGTATCTTCAACTATTCCTGCAGAAGTCCTTTTCTTCCCAAGCTTATCAATTACTAGAGTCTTTGCCTCAATAACATCCTCCTCTGAACCACTCGGGTCTTTTTTATCTTCTTTCTCAAAGTCATAGGTTCTTACAACCTGATCCTCTGCTGATGCATTCCCAGAGTTCCCGGTACGTTTTCTTCCATTTAGATGTTTTGTGACTGAAGTATCCGTGACACTCCTCTCAGTCTTTGTTAAATGAATTTTCAAAGCAAAACAGCGTAAAATGACATGATTAGCCCAAACTCACAGAAGTAGGTGGGTATCAGATCCCGTGCTCTTCACACCCTCCTCTATTCTGCTTCTCAGCTAAATGAGTGCTTCCATTTCCAGTGTGCCCTCCCTTTGAGATGTATATACAAAACAGGGAGACCTGTGTGGGTCCCCTAGTCAAAGGATTGAGCAGAAAGGACTCCCAAGGTTCAAATCTCAGGTTCCCTGTGGATCACGGGCAGCGTGGGGATTCTTGGGATAACTCAGATGGAGACTAATTTACAAATGCACATGCCAGAAATCATGCTCACACCCCACGTATGTTGAGTAGGACTTCAAGGGTCCAAATGCAGCATCCTTCCTCAGACTGAATTCGTCACAAGTCGTCACGCCTCCTACTGTCTGGCCACCCTACAGTCTGCTTTCATGACCGTCGTCTGATGAAACTTAGTCCTTCCAGGGCAGAGAGAGCCCAGGCTTTTTGCAGCCAGCATTGGAAAGGGGCCCTGCCTTCCATCGGAGTGGAAAGCAAGGATGACGGGAAGACTGTAGTCTCGTTTACAGCCTGGCTGCCTTCCACGTACCAACAATGACACAACTCCCTCCTCCAACAAGCACTTTCCAATCTGCACTGAGATCTGTTGGATGAGGAGCCAGTTTCCATCCCAGCCATGCACAGGCAGCTGTGGGTGGGGGCGTGGATGTAGCTCTCTTCCACCCCAAGATATGGGAAGACAGAGCTCATCTCCTCGGCAGTCAGAAGCCCAGCCGAGCACAGTAGGGCTGCTGCTAGGAGGCCGTGAGGAACCAAGGGAGAAACTGCCCCACAATCAGGATCATGAAAACCGCAGCGGTCAGAGGAGCGGGCGCGTCTGTCCCTCTGATGGAACTGTCCCAAAAGGAAAGCTTTAACTTGTTTTAGGAACTAGTCACAGCCTGGCTTGGGCATGCTGCCCGTGTGTTACGAGAACAATCTCTGGGAAATGTGGAATAGAGCTATTGCCAAGCAGATCGTAGCTCTGGAGTGCGATATTCAGCGGCCCCTGGTACTCGGCCAACCCCTCATGCCTCAGGACCCTCCTGGCCACTGCCAGCGCCAGGCAAGCTGACCCGTGGTTCTCAGTCACTCAGCATGTCCTGAGTCCCTGGAGTCAGGAACTGGGACAAGAGGTACAATGACAAGGCCCCTGCCCTCAGGGACTTCTCCGTCGAGAGCCCACAAATAATTACAACACAACATGACAGATGCCGCAATGTGTACTGGTTCCGGGAGCCCAGGAAAAGGAGTGATATGTCCTGTCTGGGCAATCCCAGGAGGCTTCAGGAGAGGCGAACTGTGAGCCAGACTTTGAAGGTAAGCTCTGTTCAGCCAAGACTGGGCAGGAAGAGTGAGGTGGATGTAGGGGGATTCCAACAGGGCTCCATTCCCACCCTCTTCGCAACCCCCCACCTGCCTTCCTTTCAAAGGTCAGTGCAAAGAATCATTTTCTGGTTTCAACCAACCCCTAACTCAGCATCTCTTCTCAGCTCATGAACTTGCAGCCTCTTCATGAACCAACCATAAGAAATTTACAGAGGCCCAAAAAGTAGCTTAGAGTAGCTAAGAGCCCTAAGAGACACCCCAGCTTGTGCTAGGCTCCAAGAAGAGAACCAGTGTTCCCGTCCTCAACTGGGTGCCAAACTGGATGGTCATATTTAGAAGTTCACAGAAAAATAGGGATAAATTAGGGACAAAGAGATCATTTACTCTCCATGAGAATGCCAGTTGAAAATGTTCTTGGACTCTTTCAAGTGTGAGCAGGTGTCTGAACCCAGAGAGGCTCTAAGCCCCCTGAGAATAGAAGTTTGTGTTTCCTGTGTCCTGGTAACCATCCCTCTCCTTCCCCACCCTCATGCTTAACCTCTTAGCAGGACACCTATTGTCCCAGTGCAGAATGTCCACGCTATGGTCTGAATGTGTATGTTCCCCCAAAATTCGTCTGTCTGGGTCCTAATTCCCAGAGATAATGTTATTAGGAGGTGGGCATTTGAGTAGTGCTTAGGTCCTGAGGGTGGAGCTCTCATGGAAGGGATTAGTGCCCTTATCAAAGAGGCTCCAGAGAGATCCTGATCCCGTTCCACCACATGAGGACAGGGGAAGAAGGTGCTGTCCTTGCCAGCACCATGATCTTTGATTTCCCAGCCTCCAGAAGTATAAGAAATAAATTTCTATTGTTTATAAGCTACCCAATCTGTGCTATTTTCTTATAGCAGCCCAAATAGACCAAGATAGTACTCAAACAACCTGCATCTCTCCTGGACAATCAAGAAGGCTCCCCAAGCTGGACCTGGAGAGGCACCTAAGGGATTGGAATCAGGAGGCTAAATATGTGTTACAGAAGGTAGAAAGGCAGGACTGCAGGCAGGCAGGGAGGGAGGGAGGGAGGGAGGGAGATTGTTTTTGAGTGCTTACTGTGTGCCTGGCTCCAAGCTAGCTACTTTATGTGCATTAGTCAGTAGCGTTCTATTTTACTTCTGCTTCCAAACAACCTGTAAGAAAGGTTTCATTGACTCTACTTTACAGATAAGAACCTGGGACTCAGAGAACTGAAGTAACTTGCCAAAGGTCCAACCTCTAGCAAACAGGGATTCAAACCAATACCTGAACACTCGAAAGCCAGTGTTTTTTCTGTTTGGCCTGGATAAAAATAATCACCATTTATCAAGAACCTGCCACTGGCCACATCCTAGGAAGGCTGTTTGCGCACGCAGGATCTCACAGAGCGGATTCCCTGGCACAGAAGCCCCTACCCAGGTGCTCCTCCTGCTCAGGAGGTAGTAGCCAGGTGACGCTACCATTTAGCACCCAAACCAGAGCCATTCTGAAGACAATGGCACAGTATCACATGGTCACTCTAGTTGTGGTCACCCTGGTTGTAGGTCACGTGCCAACCAGCCATCCATCCATCCCCCTGAGCAAATACGTTTGAAGAGGCTTAAATCCAATTCTCCTGTATGTTCCTTGAGTCTTCTTGGCTCTCCAACAAGGGGTCATCTAGCCATTTCATGGCTTTGGGGACACTGACCACACAGTCCACTAAGGAATACAAAAGAAATTAAAGCAACGTGTTTGATTATTTAACATTTTTAAAATAAAACTAATACTACCCCATTCAAAGAATTATCATGTGCCTTGAGAACACATTCTTTCTTGCTTTCTTAAGGTTTAAAAACATCCTTTCTTTGGATGATATGATAGTTTCAACAAATTATAATGCTTTCAATGGACAAAATTCATAGCTGACAACTTCATGATATCAGTTTGTTTGTTCTAACCATTTGGGGTTTTTTTTCCATTTTTATGTGTACAGCTCAGTGATATAAAGTACATTCACACTGTCCTGCAACCACCACTGCCATCAGTCCCCAGAGATTTGTCTTCATCCTGCACTGAGGCTCTGAACCCATTTAATGCTAATCCCACAGTCACTCCTTCCCCCAACCCCCGGTATCCTCTGTTCTGCTTTCTGTCACAATGCACTTGCCTGTTCCAGGTACCTTCCTTCTCTAAGTGGAATCATATAGTATTTGTCCTTTTGTATTTGGCTTATGTCACTTAGCATAATTCTCTCAAGATTCATTCACATTGTAGCAGGGTGTAGTTTCTTTCTTTTTTAAGCCTGAGTAATAGTTCATTGTATGCATAGGTCACTTTTTGTCTATTATTCCTCCATCCATGGTGATGGGTTTAATTTGCAAGTTAGCATAATCCAAAGGCCTGGGGACCAGGTATCCAGTCTGTGCATATAGTTAAGTGATAGGGCACTTGCTCCCCTCTCTACCCAGGACTTCCTTCTGTTTGAAAAAATAAATAAGTAGAACTTCTAGAAATAAAAAGTATAATAATTAAAATTTAAAAACACAACAGATTTCTGAAATAATACCTTAACACACCTGAAGGAAAAATTAGTGAAAACAAATCTTAAAAAATTATCCACACTGCACTACAGGGAGAGAGAGAGAGAGAGAGAGAGAGAGAAACATGGTGGGTAGAAGGAGAGTGTCTAACATATGTCTAATTACGTGGCCGGAAGAAGACACGGGAGAGAATTTGAATTTAATGTGTCAATTTCTCACTCAGTCTCCAATAGCTCCCCTCACTCTTGGGCAAAATGCCAAAGTCCTTGTCATGGCCTACAAAGTCAAACAAGGTCTGGCTCCTAACTATTTCTCCCTCCTGGCAGCCTATTGTAGAATGTGTCAAACATACTCACATACCAGGGCTTCTTCCAGCAGAATTCTTCCCCTCGAGCCCTGTGCGTTTTATGACCTTGCCTCACTCAGCTTTGTGCTTCCATGCTGTCTCCTCCAGGAGGCCACTCTTGACCACCCAATCCAACACGGTCTCTCACCGCCACCCTTGCCCCGCTTTCCTTTGCTTCTTAGCATGTATAATTATCTAACATTATATTATTCTTTCATTTGTTTATTTCGTATTGTTTCTCTTCCCAGCGTGTAGTCCTACGTAGGTGAATTTTTTGGAAAGAATTAATGGATTAATAAAACATATACATACACCTACCCTGTGATCAGCACTTCGGGGGACAGAGAGACAGGTGAGGCAGAGACTCTGAGTTGCCTTCCGTTACCCACTCCTGCTTTCTCCCTTAATAACACAATTCTAGTTCCGAAGGCGGAGCAACAGGACCAGCTGAAAACCTCTATCCTGCAGGCATCCTTGTAGAGAAATGAGACCATTGGCTACGTTCTCGCCGACGTGGCAGAGGCATTGTTTGTTGTCTGGTGCTTCCAGGAAAACTCCTAAGCAGGCTGAGTGGACCCAGCTAGGGGGCCTTATAGTTCTTTCTCCCTCCTCTTTATTGCTACCTGAAATGTGGACATAAGGACTGGGACTACCATGGACATTTGATGACTATGAGTCAGCCTTGAGCATGGGAGCCATGGAGCTGAAAACGGTCAGAGCAGACAAGTCAAAGGACACTGGGACATCAATGATGTCACAGGGCTGACCTGTCTCCTTATCCCAGGTACCTTTCAGGGGAGAGAAACATAAACCCCTCTTTTTTCAGTTACTACCGGCTGAGGATACTTCTCAACTGATACCCTAGGTAAGATACAGTCACCGACTTCAGGAACTTACAACCGTCGATGGGATTCAGACACACTCAGTGACCCCCAGGGCAATGGACTGGCCAGGAACTCAGCAGAGTCAAGTGTTTTGGCCAGCATGAGACTTGATGGGCAGAAGGAGAGCGTGGGTATCTCCCCAAGGAAGGATTGGGTCATCAGCTTGGCCTTTCACACTCCCAAATTGTTGGGTTAGGCAAGGACTGGCAGTGTGAGGGGTCAAACCACAGCGATTTCTGCTCATTCTGGAGTGATGCAGTGGGGGAAATGTCACATCAGCTCAGGAAGTGTCACCGTTCAGTTGGCCAGCATTAACTCAGCACCACATCTGTGCCTAGCACTGTGCTGGGTGCTGTGCAGAGAGGCACAGGGAAGAGAGGATGTGGCTCCTGCCCTCAGGGATCTTGCAGTCATGGGTACTCACGAACACTCATGTCTGGAAAGAACCTTGGTGGGAACCTTGGTTTCCGGGCCTCACGTTTCCATGTGGAGGGACCTTATCCAAGGTAACACTTCCTGCCTCATTTTCCCACTAGGCTCACTCATCATGAGTGGTGGAGCCATGTGCCTGATCAATGAGTTGGAGAGAAGCAAGAGATAAGCCCTTCTGGGTTCCCTCTCTTTGATATTTGCTAGTAGAATTATGTCTATGTGGGGGAACCCTGGCAGGTCCAGAGCTCCCACTGATGGATGATCAAGTCTGTCTAACTCCAGGGGGTAGTATCATGAAGCTCATTCGGTGGCAGGTCTGTGCCACCACCTTTCAACCCAGCTTTATCAGTTAAAAAGTTGATATTTTTCTCTCCATCTCTCGGCTCTGACCTCAGGAAGGAATATTATTTTTGACCCCTCAGGATAATTAACAGCTGATACAAAAAAAAAAAATCTCCATGACCTAACACAATGAAATTTTTATTTCTGCCATTATCCACCCTCCCCTTCTCCTGGCAGGCATTAACTCAGCTCTGTCTCTGTCCTGCACTGCGGTGCATTTAGTCTCAGAATATCCAATGATGATTTTTCTGGTCAAAAAGCCATGCTGTGAAAGGGCGACTCGGGGACCCCGTTGGCTTTCACACGGCATCTCCACCATGAGGTGGCTTCCAAGCCTACCCGGAATCATGCAGCCAGGAGATTTTCTTGGGGGAATCCTGGAAGATCCATCAGGTTATAGGAGATTTTACAGTGTAAACAGCCAGGCATGGAAATATCCTAGACCACTTCCACCTGCCCTCCACTGAGCAAGGCGCCTCTCAGTGGTCACATGGCACCTCTTCAGTGCAAAGGATGCTTGGAAATGTGGCTTATTCGTGTGCCCAGAAAAAGAGTGGATGGTGGTGAACTTTAGCATTTCCTGCCACATCCCAACAGGCTCCACACCCTTCATCATGAAAATGACTATTTTGAGAATCAAAGCATGTAAATAAGTTGTCCCAAACACACAGCTGTTTCTCAATGGAGTTGAGAGGAAAACTGAGCATCATAGAAACTAAAGAGTGGTGGAGGTGGGGAGGGAGTATAAAACTGAGGGCCTTAAACCCAGGGAAGTCACCTACCTTGCCTCAAAGAATAGCGAGTTCCCTGTCACTGGAAGAAGGCAAAGAGCGGCTGATCACTTGGTGGAGACACTAAGAATCAAGTTTTCCATCAGATGACTAGACTACACCAGCAATTCCCACGCTTTTCATCCTCAAGGGCCCCTTTCAAAATTGTTCCCTTTGGGCTTCGTGTTTTGAAAGATTTTTGTCTAACAAACAAACGGCACTTATTGAGTAAGAACAAATACATTTCCTCACTTCTTACTAATCCAGGTTGTGTGTGTGGGGGAGGGTATCCATGTGCACTTGGGGCACTGTGTCTACCACAGTTTAGATGTGCTAATCGCATTTCAAAAGTGCCTAGAATGTCATCAACAGCCAATCGAAGGTTCTGACCAGCATTCAACCCTAAACTGATGACTCAACTCCAGCCAAAGCAAAGAAACTAAGACTCTAGTTACCTCTATCCTGGGATAAATTAACAATTTTAAAAGAGGTTATTGAAAAGCACTCTCAGACCCATAGTATTATTTATAACTCTAGGCAACTCACTTGTTACTTCACTCCAACCCCTTCGTCCTCGCCAACAGACAGTGTTGGGGTGCATTTTATTTCCCCACTGAGCAGTAATCTTCTCGAGGACAGGGACCCTCTCTCTATAACCCCCGTGTGTATCTGGGTGCCAGGTAGTCGCTCAATAGTTGTCCGTGAAAAACAACATCTATGAGTGAATATGATGAACAACATTTTTTGCTTTAAGGTAAAACTGGCAGATCAGAAGAAAACAGGACCCTCTGAACTCGGCATTTGCTATGATCAGAAAGGCAAAGTCAAGGGTTGAATATCTGGGTGAGGTCTTCCACCCCCCAAAACAACAAGTCCTGTCTGTACACACCACTGAAGGGGATAGCGACTCTCCTTCACCCTCAGTATAGACAGAGCCTCTCCCAGGGCCTGCTACATAGTAGGCTCTTGATAAGAGGGCCTCTCTCTTGGGTATCAGTTTCCTCTCCACACCCGCCTTCCCTTCCTACCAGTGCTAACAGCCCCAGCCCCTTGCTTATATGCAGGCCTGGCACAAATTCTCAGAACTGCCCTGCATACGGAATAACTAATTAAGGGCATGCCTGAAATCCCAGTCACTTTAGAGCTCATAAAATTCCTAAACTGAAGCTTAAAAATAGCTTTGTGGCAACATGCCCTTGAATTTGTGTGACGGATTTATCCTGTATGTTTTTTAAACCCCACTCTGTCCTGCCAAGACTCTGAATGGGGAATGGTGTGGGCCCCTCCCCTGCCCTTCTCCAGGCCTGGTGCCCAAGTTCTTGGTAGCAGTGAGTCAGGTCCCCAACCACAGAGCTCGGAGTACAGGGATTATTCAGTGTAAGTGACCAGTGAATGCACAAATGACTGATGGCCTGAACTCTGTTCAGTTCACTGAAGGATAACGTAGACCCCTTCCCCATTTTGCTCTAGGGATATTTATCATGCCCTGGAGTAAATATTCTACTGGACATGAAGAGACCCAGATTTTCTGTGGCAGCTAGGCCTTTGTTGGGTGACCGTGGGCAGGTCACCAAACCTCAACGGGCTACACATTCCTCAGGTGCACAAGCAAAGGGGTGAAGTAGATCAGTAGTTTGCAAACTGTACTTCCTGGAAACCCCAGGGTCCCACGGCAACCTTCCAAGAGCCACTGACCAGAGAAAGGAAGGCCAAGCGGGTGGGGGAACCAGGCCCCAGCCCTCTCTCTGCCCAGCAGCTCTGCTTTGTCCTGGAGCCAGTGGTGAAGCTGGGATTTGAACTCAGGTAGCCTATCTTTGGCACCCTGGCTCTTGGTCACACAGTGCCACGTGGCAGCCTCATACGCAGCACAGAACAAAGGCAACATTCCAAGGCATCTCAGATAGTGTTGGGAAGGAGGCAGCTGTTAAAACAGCCAATCTGCGTGTTGAGTGCATGAAGTTTGGAATGAATGAGTCTGGGTGGAAGTACAGGAAGACTTCATGGAGGAGGTGATATTTAAGATAAGTCCTGAAAGATGGTAGGAGCTCCCCTGGATGGAAAGGTGGGCCCACCATTCCAAGGAGAGGCCAAAACAAAGGCAGGACACTAGGAGGTTCAGGGAAGTCACAGGGGTTCTGACTGTCCAGAGAAGAGTCTTCTCAGGGTCGCATCTCCCTGAGAGGAACTTCCATTCATCCCCATGTCTTTATTCCATAGACCTCAGATTCTAAACCCCAGTGTCCAACAGCAGCATGGTCAAGGGGCAGAGAGGGAATATCAGCCCCTTTACTTTTTGTAGCAGGGTCTTGCTCCCAGCAGACACCACATGACCCTTAACATTTGAAAGTGGTTCAGACACTGGGCAGCCGAAAGGCCATATGTCCTCTGCAAAGGTGAAGTGGAAAATTCAGGAATAGAGCTCAGTATCGGCCCTCAGTGCAATTCCTTTCCTCTACCACCTATGTATGAGATTATTTTTAAAAACTAAAAATAAATTTAAATTTTTTTAACTATTCCATTTATAGGAATTTACCCTAGATAAATATAAAAGCAAAAATGAACGTACAAGAACATTCACTGTAGCAAATATTGTAATAGTAAAAAATCCAACAAATACAGTTACGAACAAATGAAAATCTCATTTATAAAGGTCAGCTAAACTAAATATGGTACAATTTCTACAACTGAATATTCTGGGGCTCGGTTTAAAAAGTAGACCAATTTTGTTGATATGGAAACACAGCCATGATAAATGAAGGGTGAAAGTCAAGGTACACAGCAGTGTTACAGTATGCAATCACTTGTGATATTTTTAAGAGACTATACGTGTATGGATTGTATACATGGAAAATTACAGTCATGACATAGAAACTGCTGAGGGTAACTGCCTCTGGGAAGCAGACTTAAAGGTCTAAAATGGGAAAAACATATTTTTTCATTGGTATACCCTACGCTTTTGAATTTTTACTTTGTTCAGATGTTATGTCCATAATAAAAATTAATTTACAGGTTTGTTCATCTGTAAATTAGCTCCGTGAATTGACTTTAATAGAAAGCATGCCATGGATACAAAGTTCATTTATGAGTTCATTCCATTCACATTACATGAGAGCTTATTTCACCCCGAGCAAGCACTAAGGGCCAGAATTACGTGCATCCACAAAAGAAAGTCAGATAGAGGCCCTGGCTCCTGGTAGCTCATTGCCAAGTGGGAAAATGAGCCAAATAAATGTCAGGGAGAAGTCAGAGTCATGACTGAGAAAAGCCCCGAGACCCCTGGGCCCATGTAGGATGGCACCTACACGGACGGTAGGGTGAAGAGGTCTTTCTGGATGAATGGAAGTTAGCGACAAAGAAGAAAGGGGAAGCACATTTCAAGCACAAAGTACAAAACACACCCAGCCCGGGGGACAGCGTGGAGACGTGGGCCATTTTAACCACAGCAAACACACACTTTGAATACCTAAGCTTCAGAAGTGCTATCACAATGGGACACTATACACTCACCCAAGAGGAAGAGGCAGGTCTACGGGAATCAAGAGACAGCAAAGTGGCTAGAGTGCGGGTTCTGGAGCTAGTTATTAGACCTGGGTCAGCATCTGGCTGCCCCATTTACTAGCTACGTTTCGTTCCTTAGCTTCTCTCTGCCTAATGTCCTCCCCATAAAAGGTAAATAATGAAAGTACCTTGTTTCTAGGATCCCAGCGTGTATCGGAATGAAATAATGTACGCCATGCTTTTATCCAAGTGCCTATCACAAAATAATCATCTGATAATGGTATTTATACTCCTGGTGGGCTGGTATTTAAGATGTATTAAGTGTAGAGGCCGGGGAGCAAATGGTTTTTTTTTACCTTTACGATATTGTTCCATTTTAGCAGGGACCATGCTGTTTTGGTCACCAATATGTACCCTTCAGTATGCAGGTGGCATCCAGTACATAATGACTGAATGAATTGGTAGAAGAAAACTGTGTGGCATTTGCTATAGCATACACACAGAAAAAGAAACCAAAAAGATGTATACCAAGCTGTTAATACATAGTGTCCGTGGAATGGTAGGATTACGCAGGATTCACCCTCCCTCAATCACACTTTTCTGTAACAGAAATTTTACAAGGAGCTTGATACCTTAAAAATCAGGAAAAAGGAATAAAGTACAAAAGCACAAAAAAGAAAAAAGTAAACCTTTTCATTGTTAATTGGCCCCATCGGTCAATTCAGGGGTATTTTTTAGAATTTGTCTCCATTCTTCTGATAGAGAAAATAGAGTCACTGACTATATAACTCGATCTTTTCTTAATTAAAAATGATGTGGTAGATGGACTTCAGTCATTGCCCCAGTTTGTTCACCTCTTCTTGAATCCACACCCTTTGGTAGCCCTCTCATAACTCTGCGTCTGGACTGGGCCCTGTGACTTGTGTTGGTCAGTGGAAAAGTAGCAAACATGACTTGAATCAAGGGCTTCGGAAGTACTTACACACCGGAGAAGAAGTCCAGGCCAGCCTGCTGAATGATACGAGACAGGCGGTCCACTCCCACCAACAGCCAACAACCAGCCAGCCCCCAGAAGCTTGAGCAAGACCCTCTGAGACGAAACAGCCCAGCTGACCTGACCACAGGCCTGGGTACCGGCGCAGCCAAGATCATCCAAGCACAACCGAGACCAGAGAACCACCCAGCAGAACCACGAGCTAAAGAGACAGCTGTTATTTCAGGCCACTGCGTTTTAGGATGGTTGGCAGTTTGTCATGCCACAACACATAACTGACACACATTATTTTTGTCACATAGCCCCTAAACAAAGTGCTTGACTATATGTGATTTTTTCAAATGAAGTTGTTTTTTTTTAAGTAAAGATTCTACAGCAAAGTCACCACCAACTATTTGCAAATGGGTCTTTTCTTTTTTTTTAATGACAGTATATCCAGTTGAGGGCTACTTTTTGAGAACAACAGAAACTCACAAGAATATTGCATTTTACATATTATGCAGTATTCTATATTAATATATATTCTAGTATAGTCATATGTAATATTTTTATACATTATATAATATTATAATGTAATAAGGGCTTTAGCTTTCTGACCACAAGAACAGGCTGCAACTCAATAGCCACTGGGCCCCGTCACCCTGGCAACAACCCTCCTTAGTCCTCTACAGTCCCCACCACACACACCAGGTGTCACTGGTACCGACCCCATCCTCTTGGCCTCCTTTGTACACTTGACTGGACATCGTATGTATTTATTCGAGTGCGGGACTGGGCTTCACAGCCTCATCCTGATGCACCAGAGTGGTGCTCCTGAATCTTCGAATCACCTGGGGAGCTTTGAAGGTGCCCCCAACACACCTCAGCCCAAGAGAACCCTAACCTCAGGGAACAAGTCTCAGACAGCAGAATGTTTCAAAACTTCTCACATACCACTGCGCAGCCAAGTCTGCACATTTCTCAAAACTTCAACATGCACATGAATCATCAGTCGATCTCATTAAAATGCAGGTTCTGATCCTGTGGGTCGGGTGGGGTCTGAGAGTCTGCATTTCTAACAGGCTCCAAGGTGATGTGGAGGCTGCATTTCTAGGGACCACCCATTGGGAGGCAAGGTGGCAACACACAGTGCCGTGTTAGCATGTTCTTCCCAACTGAACTGGCTGGCCTCCATGGTTCCCGTCTCATGGACACTTTCAGCAGGGAAGGCCCAGAGAGGGGCGGTGAGTCACCCAAAGTCACACAGGGAGGTACAAGCACTCAGATCTCAGCTGTGTCCCGCCACACAGCACTGTCTCCCCCGACGGGCAGCTTCAACCACCCATCCAAATCACAGCACCTTCTAGCTCACTTTGCAAGGAGAGACTGGGGAGCAATTCTACACGGAAGGGCCAGGTCTTATAGAATCTGCTCCTGGACAGGGGTGGGCAGCAGTCCTCTGTGGAAAGGACAAGCCAACACACATGTAGCCAAGAGAGCAGAGGCCGATGAAGGCAGGTGAAGACCAACGGAGGGATGGAGGCCGGGGGCACAGGACAGCCTCCTCCCTTGCCCCAATGAGGACACCCCACACTGCCTGAGTCAGAGGACCTGTGAGCTCAGCCCTGGGCTGCTGGGCCGGGAGGGTGACTCAGAGGGTGTGTAGTGAAGTGAACGTCGTCTCCCTGGCCAAATATGGACTCGGTTTTGCTCCGTCTTGCCATTCACACTGCCAGAGACCAAAGGCTGCGTCTGCTCCACATGTCAGTGAGGTCCCTGATGCAGAGGGGAAACTATTCCCCACTCCCTGCCCCCGGTCCGCCTCCCCGGCCAGTGGGTGGCACTTGGCTATGCATGCCATGAGCCACTTTTAATAAACTCCTGCCCTGCACATCTGCTCTCCCCACACCACTGTATGCAGCACAAAATAGAGAAGTGATAACATACTCTGAAACGGTGGTTTTGTCATGACGGTTTTGACCCACTATCGCACACCCGCAGGACTGTAGGGAAGAGGCCACAGCCTGTGTTTTCCTTCTTTCCCTCACACCACACACCAAGCCTGGGACAGGGCAGATATGATTAACTACTCATTAAGTCGATGAATTACTGTGCACCTTTGGTGTGCACATGTGTGTGTATGATTCTCTGCCACCAGACTTTTAATTCCTTGGGGTAATAATAACTTACATATCATGCCCGATGTGTCAGCGACTGTTCTAAAAATCCTCTCCATTTAGCTCATTTAATGTGAGGATTAACTCATTTAATCCTCGCAACAACCCTGTGAGAAAAATACTATTATTATCTTCATTTTATAGCTGGGAGCCTGAGGCCCAGAGAAGCTAAGTAATTTGCCTGATGTCATATAGCAGATGAGTGACAGAATCAGGATTCTAGCCCCAACAGTGTGGTCTCAGATCCCATGCTAGTAAGAGTATTTGATTCATTTCTACATCTCTGGGGCACAGTACAGTGCCTGGCACATGGTAGGTAGTGAGAATCGAGTCTTGACTCAGTGAATACGGTAATTAATTTATTAATTATAGAGTGTGTACATATGTTTGTTGACTTTCTCAAAGTATTGGTGTTGCCAATGCCTCCCAATGCATTTAATAAATGGGCAAGAGGAAACACCTTAAACAGTGGATGCTCCTCAATGCCTACATGCTCGGTGAGTGGTCCAGAGCACCTGGGCAGCTGACTGAAGTTTTCAGAGTTTATTCAGATGGCCAGAGTCAGGCATGGCCAAGAGTCAGGGTTAGCTTCATGGCTGTGTGACCTATGCAGCTACACATGGTCCCATGCTCAGAAGGCCACCTTCCCCCACCTTGGTTCTACTGTCACCAACTAGAAGTTCTGAATAATTTTTGAACAGGAGGTCTTCTGTTTGTTTTCATCTTACACTGGGCCCCACAAGTGATGCAGTCCATCCTGCCCAGAGTGACTAAAAGCCCATGAAGATGCCTACGGGAAGGAGAGGAAAGGGGACAGACCCCGGGGCCCTGTGCCCGTGGCCTCCAGGAGCAAAGCCTTGGTCATGGTGAACATCTAGACGGTGGGTCCCAGGCTCAGCAACTCCAGCCTGAGCGGGACTCCTGAAGGGTCATTTGGTCTCATTACCCACCCCCAAAAGCTGTCCCTGAGACACCCCTAGTCCCCAGACTTTGCCAGCTTCAAATGTAACCCAGGTCAGCTTCTTCAGTCTTCCCCTGTCTCAAACACTACAGCGCTAATGCCTTCACTTGGTGGACCTTGGCCCGTAGGCTGGGGACCAGGCTGAGCAATTCCTTCCATGTGACACTCTCCACCACAACTCTTGTGAGATGGGCTTCACTGGCCCCATCTTAGGTACCTGAGGTTCCAAGTTCAGAAGATGCAAAATCAAGCACGAATAAATCATTCCAAGACCGTTGTTCTTCACTAATGGCTCCCACTGCCCCCTCGTTATTTCCGGTAGACCCTCTTTTCCTCTGCCTTAGAAAGCCCTCTCCTCTATCCCCAAATCATTTCTTCTCCCCTGACCTCTACCCCAGTCACGCAGCGGAGAAGTGGTAGGATCAGGATTCAGCCTGAGCAGTCGTCCGCAGGTTACCACTCTTACCATACTTGTTACATTTGTTCTCCTTGCTCGGGCCTGTTTGGATATCTTAACTCACAGAAACGTGGACCTGGAAGGAACTCCAGCCTCGGCTTCTTCATCTATGAAGTGGGAGCAATAAATAAACCCACATCACAGACTTGCCTGGATTAAACCTAATGACAGATGTCAAAGTGCTTTTTAACAATCCACAGGCCTAAGCAGTTATTTCTGTTAATTATCGGTAGTGAAACTAAGGCTTGTTAAACCTGGTGCCAATAAAACAAAGGTCATTAGCTCCTGCTCCCTTCGCTTCAGTCTCTAAGCCAAGGCCAGCCACACCCTGGCCAGTCACCACGGGTCAGTAAAGATTTGAATAAGACACATCTCTGTGAACCACCAGGATTTCTCCTGTGTTGTCTTCACATCCTGATTCTGCCACTTGGTAGCTGTGCAACTTTGGGCAAATCACTGTACCTCTCTGAGTGCTGGGCTTCTCATCTGCAAAGTGGGGTCCGTAGTTGTGATGCAATGTGGTCATAGGGTGCCTCGTACAGTAGTCGCGAAGCGGAGGTTGGTATTAGTCTTAGAAAAATCATATACACACACAATTCCCTCTAAAGCAGCAAGCCTGATGAACATCTTGCTCTTTGTGATGGTTAATTTTATGTGTCAACCTACCTGGACTAAGGGATGCCCACAGAACTGGTAAAGCGTTATTCTGGATGTGTCTGTGTTTCTCAGCTTGGCATTTGGCTGTATAGAATGAATGAAGACCACCCTCTCGAATGCAGATGAGCATCATCCAATCTGCTGAGGACACACATAGAACAAAAAAGTAGAGGAAAGGTGAATTTGTTTCCTCTGCTCGAGCTGGGACATCCATCTTCTCCTGACGTTGGACATCCACGCTCCTCAACCTCAAGCCTTCAGACTCAGACCAGGACTGACGCCATTGGCTTCCCTGGTTCACGTGCCTTTGAGTGTGGACTAGAATTACACCAGCTTTCCTGGATCTCCAACTTGCAGATGGCAGATCGTGGGACTTCTCATTCTCCATTAGCACCTGAGCCAATCCCTCATAATAAATCTCTTTTTGTATATCTATAGATCCCCTGTTGGCTCTGTTTTTCTGGAGAATCCCAGCTAACATGCTGTTAGAGCATCTTCTCTCAATGTTCTCTTCCCACTGAAGACATTATCACATTCCCAGAACACAGGTGGGTACTTGATCATTAAGTCCTAAATAAGCCTACTTTCTCCATCTTTCAGCTTGCCCAAATCTTGGTGAACCCGAAATATCCCCAAGGACTCTTCTAATGTCTTTCACTCCATTTGCCTCCCCTTCCCATCGGGCTGGCTAGTCTTCCCTGGGCATAACTGATGGTCTTTTCACTCCACTCCTGCCCCTACTAACCCTTCACCCTTACAATTATGCTGGAACTTTCTCTTCTGGGTTCTTAATCTATACAGGAGAAGGGGCAGATTCAGAGTATAATGAGGGTAAGAGGATGTGGAGGAGAGTCCATTTAGGGTTGAAGGTTTCCTATTCACCCTCCTCTCTCCCCCAACCACATTTTCCAAAAGAAGAGAAAATTGTACCCATCAGAAACACACATACCAGTTCCCCATATGCTAACTCTGTGACCTTAGACAAGGTACAACATACACCTCTAAACCATAGCTAACTGGGGACAGTAAAAGTGCCCAGTAGTCAGTCTACAGTGAGAATTAAATGAGATAATCCATGCAAAGACACTAGTATAGGTACTGGCATATAGTAACTACTCAATAAATATAACTATTTTGTTGTTTTTGTTGTTGTTATATGGAATTAGTTCTGAATGATGAAATGTACATTACATTTTTATATGATCCATGACAATACTAACCTAATTTTTCATCACCATAGCAAATAAAATCTAAGAGTGTGTTGACACAAGTCAGCTGGTGATGACATTTCAACAGGCCTAGGTGCTGTCCTGCCCGTCATCTTGCTTCTTCTTAATTCCTGCCAGCACTCTGCATTTCTAAGTAAATTTTTTTTGAATTAACGAACTCCTTTTGTAGAGACCCTTCACATTTTAAGTGTGATGAATTGTTGTTTCTCCCCCAATGCCTGTAATTATTTGAAAGCCTGTGTAATCATTCTTCACAAAACTTGCTAGTCAAATGGTAGGGCAAATAATGGTAGCATTGAATGACAGCAAATTTCATCACCACAGATATCGCATCAGCGGGCATCTGGGACCAGTATGGAGACAGGACACAGTGCTATCTCAAGTTGAGATCCTGCACATGATTTTAAATGGATAACGTAAGAAGCAGCTGCACTGTATCAACCAAAATATGCCTTCAAAGTACAGAAAGTTCGGGACAAATTACAAAGTGCAAAGATTCTGGAAAACAGATTTTTGAAGACTGGAGTTCAATAGCATTCTACTCCTCAGGTGGATTGGGCTGCCAGAAAAAATTTAGCAGTGGGAAAGGGAGCTATCTATTTCTATTAGGGGGGAAGAAATGAAAAGTTTCAGAGAACGTGCAAGAAATAACATTGCAGCTGCAGACTTGGTGTTGATTCGTGGTGACACCATTGTGGGGGGTAGTATCACTTGCTTGACTGAAATAAGTTGAAGTGAAGGGAACAGGTTTTTAAAAATTAGTAATTGAAAACAGATCATGATGCATAGGCTAAGTCTGGCCCTCCACCTGGTTTTGCAAAGAAAGTGTTATTGGCACACCACTAACGCCAATTCATTCCCATACTGTTCCCGGCTGCCTATAAGGACTGAGGTGAGCCCTTGTGACTGAGCCTTTCTGTCCCACAAATATGCCTAACATATTTACTTTCTGGCACTTTACAGAAAAACTGTGCCAACCCCTAGTTTAAAACATTAATCTATGTATCTGGAAAGAAAAACTATATTTAGGAGTGTGTCTGAAATCAGAGTAAACCATGAAAAATAAGGAAAACTTCAGCCGATCATTCCACAGATATCTAGTAAGTCCCTACTGTGTACCAGACATTGTCTACCCAGAGAGAGAGAAGAAAAAAGTCCTTGCCCTTATAGAACTTACCTGGACTGGGGAGTTTACTAGTTGATCTCTATAAAAAGTACACACTTTTTTTTTTTTAATGAAATCTCTACAAGAACAATAAAGAATGAAATGTTTCAGGGCCTGAAGAATGAGATCACTGTTTCCTCGGCTCAGTCAATAATATGTGATGAACCAACTCACAGTGCAGTGAAGAAACACTTGTCAACTGTGCAAAAGAGGTCCAAGAAGACCTTAAGGCCCAGCATGAACAAAGAAAGGCTGTTAGGGCTCATCCAGGTTGAAGGAAACACTGGAACCAATTTGCACATGACTGCAAACATTGATTTGCAGCCTGGAGTTGATCTGAATAAAATTCTTGGCCAGGCCTATCATCGCGTTGCTAACGGGAGCAGAAAATTCAGTGGATTTGCAGCAATGCTGATGAAAAGACAGCTAAATATTTCATACACACATGGTTTCCCTGAGGTTTGAGATTTAGCAGTAATAAGTTTTGATTAGTGAGCAAAGAAATGAAGGAACTCCCAAAAGCTCTCAATACTATGAATTTATGCATCTGAGAAAAGGCTGACAATTTTTCAAAACATTGCCATGCAGAGTGGAGGTAGAGCAGGCAGGAAGCTGTGTTGTCCCTTGAAAATGTCTCTGGGCTCTCCATTACAATATGTTGTGTTCATTTGGGTTTACCATCCTTTAAGAGATTATGAAATTTAGGAAATTGTCTAAAATACCATTTAAAAGATCAAGTGTCTGATAAATTGAGCAGGGTACTGAGATTAATTGCCAACTTTGAATGTATGTTTGGTTTGAAATGGAGCACATAGTAAGTGTTTCAGGAATTCTTTCAAAAGGTTGCAAAATGCAATTATCTACGATCACTTCTTTTTTTTTCTTTCATTATTTATCATGTGAGTCAAGCAATAAACATTTCAAAACTACTTAGGGTGAATTAGAGGAATCCTGCCAAAAAATAATCAGACAAGGTTTCATAGTTAATAAATCATCCTCTCAAATGGATACAAAAAAAGATCCTGAAGAAAAGGGTTTGGGGGGAGTTTCGATAGGCCTTTTCTGTTCCTCAGAAAACCATGTATAGTTTTGCGGTGTTTATTACTAAGGATTGGATTCTTAGCTACATTTAAATCGACAATATAAGAACACGAAAAGAATTCTTTTGAGATTTTGTATATGTATCTACATGGATAAGTACAAATATGGAATAAACCACGACCTGAAACGAGAGACAAAATTTTCCAAGAATACAGATGTACATACGATGTCCATATGGTCCCGTAACTTCATTTTCTAAGCATGACACAAAGTTTAATTTCCCTTATGACTGCTCAGTAGAACCCGTACAGGTCAGTCCGCCCGGTCTTCCCAGGAAGGCCTCTGAGGCCTCGAGCCATTGCATTTTGCTTCAATTCCTGCAATTGCTCAAGCAAGCAGGAATGCTTATTCTTATCAGTGTCTGAAAACATACCGTGACGCGCACAGGTCCTTGATGGTTCTTCAGCATGACTTGGTAACCCAACGGATGACCCTCAAGGGAAGGAACCGGTGGTGTTTGGAGAAGCTGACCATGCCAGATGAGAGACACCTGGTGTTTTATTGATGCAATCTCACCCATCAGAATCACCCACCCCCGTCGGTCGATCGTCAAGGCTGACATCCGATTTTGAACTCTACATTCTAAGGCGCGCTACCCTGCTAACAACTGGGCACTGTCCCTGGGGAAGATAGTGACTAATGGAAATCATCAGGCTGTCTTTGCTAGCATATACGAAGACCTGCGAAAGCCCCATTTGAAAGTCGTCGTTGTAAAACCCCACACTTGTTTCGTGAAGGTCCCCTCATCTGAAAATCTATTGAAAATAAGGAGCCTGGATCCCCCACAAACATCCTGTCGGGCTCCGCCTTAGCCAGGATTATTACAGAACCCCATTTCAGAGACGATGAAACCAAAGTTTAGAAAGGTAAAGTCCCTGCATCCCTGGTCTCCCAAGTCACCCTGAAGGAATGGCTTCAGTAGGAAGCTTGGTCACTCGATGTGCAGGATTTATGCAAGGATTTGTTTATTTACACAAAGGCAATTGACCCTCTGAGAGGGCCCATGTGTGACTGGTATGTTTACAGGTACTGGAGTCTTGGGAACCCAAGGTAAGAACAGGCAAGAGGGAGAGACTCCCAGCCCTTCCCAAACCATGCCCGTGTCTATCTGCTAGGCCATCCTGCAGTCTTCCCCCACCTCCCCTCCAGCCATAATGGATTCCTCATAGTCCTTTCAACGGTCCATGCTTCCTATTACCAGCGTCTCTTTCTGATTCTGTTCAATTGCCTAGAACTTTCTCCCATCCTCTCCTTAGCCTGGGTCACCACCACTCATCCTTCAGGCCTCCGCATACATTTCCGCCAGGAAGTCCTCCTGCCTTCTCTCACTAACTGGACTGGGGAGCCCGTCTTTGTACTCATGGGGCATCCTGTCTGGTCATCCTGCACTGAATAAACAAGTGATTTTGTTGTATGAACAAGAGGTGGGATGGTATAGTGGTTAAAGGCCTGCTCTCTGGAGCCTGTTGACCTGGGTTTAAATCTTAGCTCCGCCTCTTACTAGCTCTGTGACCTTGAGCAAGGCGATCTCTGTTTGCCCCTGTCTCTCCCTCCGTACAATAAGAATAATAATATAACCGGCCTGTCGTGAAGATTCTAAGAGGTAATATATGCAAGGCCTGGCACACAGCAAGTGTCCACTATTTCTTATTACAGTAATCAACTGTTTTCTGGTCCATATCCCTTCACTAGACGGAGGTTTTGACTCTGGAGATGGGCTTTGAAGGACCTCTTAGCAGGGCCTCTGGGACATAGTAGGCATTCAGTAAAATTTTGTGCATTGACTAAATGAACAATAGAGGACACAGCCTCTGCTCAAGCCCCTACCTACAGTTGGTTTCCGCTGCAGCCCACCCTGATTTCCGCAGGCTGGTGCCCTTGCAACTGAGGAGAGAGTGGGCGGGCAGAGGAAACGCGCCCGGTGCTGGGCTCCCCTCTAAACCCAGCTGCTTATCCCGTTGGAGTTGAGCAATGTCCTATGATACAGCTTTGCAATGGCTGCTCCTTATCTGCCTGGGATGTTGACCTGTTTTCATGGAATTGAACTTCCCCCATTGGAAGGTCCCGGGGGCTCAGGTGTAGCCAACAGCCTCACTGGCTGCTCTCCGGGCAGCTCAGCCTCCCCTCACCATTGCCCGGGCTGTGCCCCAAGGCCTGGAGCTGGTTGTCCTTGCTCTCCACTTGCTATGGGCCAGCTGTGCCTCCATCCCCTCCAGAGCTTTTCCAGGCCACTCCTAAATGGAAACCATTTCTGTCCCTTTGAACTCCCGCAGTCCTCTATCTACCCTTGTTTCTTTACCTCTTAGAGTCTCGGTTTCATTATCTGGAAAATAGATAACAATACCTACTTCAAAGGGAGGCTGTAAAGATCAAGTGACTCAAGAACGTGTCTCATTTTGTAAGAATTTGCTTATTTACTACCATGGAAGTTTCTTAAAGCCAGGGACCCTCTGTTTTATTACTACGTGGCCCCTATTCGTAGCACGGCACCTGACTCATCTGAGGCAATTGTTTGCTCACAGGGTCAATCAATCAAAAACCCAACCAAGAAGCACTTAAATCATAGCAATGTAGCAATAGCCTACAGTTGTAACACATATAGGAATTATCTCTATAGGATAACCTTTTCTCTGTTTTCTTTCTTTCTACCTTCCTTTCCTTTCTTTTTTTAAAACTTGTTTTCAAATTAGAAATGGCCAAACCAAATCAACCATTGCTTTCCTGGGAGGTGAATTCACAGTGCACGGTATATCAAACTATCATTAATTAGCCTGGGAACTTGGACCTAGGAGTAAAAACACAAACATATGCACTCACACGCTAGGAATGGTTTTTCAGAAAGCAGTGGATGCTCACACCCCTCTCCCACGTGTGATGTAGGCATTGGCTACGATTGGCCACCTCGTTCATCCTCTTACCCCATCCTGGGCCCTTCCCTCCCTGATGCCGCATGCCACCACCTGTATCCACTATCACCAAACTAAGTGATCATCACCCACTCTTCTTGACAAATAAAATTTCTTCTCCCCACAGAATCCTCTAGAAACCAAACAGGAAAGCCTAGAGAATTTTATGTTAGGGGGGTGGGAGGCAGGGGTCACTGAATGGTTTCTTGTAAGCCCTGGACACATGGAAACAAGAAGATGTACCTACTTCTGAGACTCTGTCCCTCTCTCCCTGTCTCTCTGCTATTTCGAGAGGCCTGTCACTTTCACTGGATACAAGTCCCCACCTTTCTTTCCCTCACCCCTGCCCTGGGCCCTGGAGGGAAAGCTCAGATTCCCTACAAGGTGAAGTAGGCCAGAAATTGCCCCATCCTCCTTATCAAACCTATTTGCCTGCCCGACCCAGACCTGTCCTTCATACAGTCACAAGACAGGCTCAGCCCAGGCAGTCGCAACTTGCTCAGGTGAAGCGAACTGACTTGCCTGAAAGCTGACAGTGAGCCAAGACCAGGCGACCCAAGAAAGCCCAGAGCAGGGCAGCTTGGCAGCAGAATGTTAAGGGGAGAACACGGGGGGCAGGGGTGGGGCCTGGGCCGCCCTGGCAATGGCCACAGAGAGGGGCCTCAGCATCTGCTTCTCATTCTCCCACCTTGGCCTCTCATCTCCCAGCACTTGCCACACAGGGGGCGTGCTGCTCAGACCACGCTGATTGGCACGGGCCAGAATGCATCCATCTAAGGCGCCGGTGATTGTGAAATGCACCAGTATTTTATGAACCTCTAAAGAAGAAAAAAATGCTACCTACTAAATTATGACACGATGGATCTCTACTATTTCAAATGCATACTTTGTCATTACTAGAAGCTGTTTCAGACCGATGGAGAAGAGCTTTTACTGTACAGCAGCCTCATGCAGGCGTGATGAGGGAACTACCAAGGAGGCAGATTGCCCAAGGTAATCCCCAGACTTGGGCGCATCTGGAACCCACGTCCTCTGAATCACTGTTCCGCCCAGAGTCTTGCACGGCCATGGTTTTCTCCACAATGTCACCCTCCGCGCCACCTGGAGCAGAAGGATAATGACGGGGACAATGCTGCGCTCCTTCAGGGAGTGCCGTGCTATTGCCTCCTGGGGGCAATTCCAAGCTGCTGACATCACTCGGCAACAAGTAAGGTTCAGGCAATAAAAACCACACCATGAACGTCTTCATCCCAAAAGTGACTGACAGAGGCATCCCATTTCCAGAGATGACAGAAAGAAAAGGATGTGCATTTAAGTTGCTAAAATATGTAATAATAATGACAGCCGACAGGGATTGCACAGCTAGGCCATCCGAGGAGCTGTGCTAAGCAAGCACCTAACCTGTGTTATCTTACTCCGTCTTCTCTCCAAGGAAGGTAGTGATAGGAGCTAACCTTATTAGTGATTCCTACATGCCAGACACTGTTCAAGTCCCTTAAATATATCCACTGGCTAAATTCGCCCAGCAGCCCTATGAGGCAAATATTATTATCTCTACTTTGAAGATGAGATTGATGAGAATAAGCTATTTGTATGAGATGACACTGCTTATAAGTGGTAAAACTGGGATTTAAATTCCGTCATCCAGCTCTGGAGTCTACGCTTAGCTGCGCCACTAACTGGGGTTCTCCTAGTTCTGCCCGTTGTGCAGATGAGGGAACTGAGACTGAGAAGAGATGAGCACTTCACCCAAGGATGCACGAGGCAAGGACCAAGGTTGAAATCCACAGCATCCAGCTCTGAAGCTCACACTCTTCATCATTTTGCACAGGGAAGACAAAAGAGCAAAGGTCAAACTCACATACTTAGATTACATCTTGTAATTCAGAATTCCATGTGACATTGCTTCGAGAAAATTTAACTTATTCTTTCTCTCAAGAATGTGGTAAAATAATTTATTTGCAATGATCTGAAGCAGGTTTCATTCATCTGTCCGTTTATTCACTAAATAACTATTTTCAAACCGTCCCTTATGGGCAAAGCACTGAGCAGGTGCTCCAAGGAGCTTACAATGTCGCAAGAATAACTAACTTTGTACAAGTGATTATAAGTGTGGCCGAGAAAGAGGACATGCTAGTGACAACTGGATCTGACTAGAACCTCGTCTGCTGCTGAAGAAGCAGAAATACAGAAGGTGAGGGAAAGATGGCGGCCAAACTACTTGTTGCGCTAAGAATCTGAAAGAATATTTACGGCTAATTAATTGAAAATTAAATACCTGCCTTCTCATCGTGTAACTCCCTCTATCTCCCTAAATCTTTAGTAAAGTTTTCTACATATACAGAGGCTTGGGTGATACTTTCAGTAGCAATTGGGAAAGGAAGTTTAGTTCCCCATCTGCGTGAGTGTGGGGGATGGGAAAAAGCCTATAAGAGAAGAACCAAATTTAAATTGTGGCAGGGCAGGGCAGGGGTGGGGGGTGCGGTGCATAGTGCTAGGAAACATGCTACATTAGCACAGACACTCAAACTTTGCTGGCCAGCCCACCCCTGCTTGCCACAGTTCTGAGCTCCAAGAATGCAGACACCTTGTCTGTCCCACTTGTAAACCCAGGGCCTTGAAGAGCACAGACTACATAATAGTTGCTCAGTAAATATTTACTGATCGAATGATGAGACAGAAGGCCTCAGCATCTCTTCAACATCTCTCCCCAGTGTGTTCCTGCCTGATGTACCCTCGGGGCACAGCACATTGGAAGGGCTCAATAAAGAATCCCTGACCCACACACACCTTCCTCCTTAGCTTGGATAATCTGCTTGCACTGCCTTCCAGCGACATTACTGGCTCAAAGGGGGTGGAGACAGGAAAGGCCTTGAACACACAGGAGTGCAGGATTCGTTCTGGTCAGTCCTGTAGGAAGTGCCAGGAACAATTTCAAACACTTTTGCCAATACCTCCTCCACTCGCCCTTCACAAAGAGATAGACAGCCAAGACTCAGCTCACCTTGAGCTCACCTATGATCACCACGCCTTGCTTTAGCCGTCTCACCTGGACCTCTGCAAGAGCCTCCAGACGAAACTCCCTGCATCTACTTCTGAACTCTTCAAATGCATCCCCCTCTTCGCAGCCAGCTGCTCTTTGCAAACAGCAAAATCTGAACATAATGTTTCTCCTGCTTAAAATTTTTCAGTGGCTATTATTTTCCCTTCCAAGCCTCACCTATCACTGGGCTAGGAGGTGGGTTAAGTGTTCTTTTGATTCATCCATTGACTCTTCCCACTCATCCTCCCTTCCTCCCCCTCGATCCACAGCCCCCCCGCCCCCGCCATCACACACCTAGCTCTAAATATTGCCAGGTCTGTCCCACTCCAAAGCCACTGGCCCTTAACCAGCAAGAATAAACAGTCTGTTACCCATAAAGTAAATCATGGCGATGACTTATGGGATCTATTTTTATTGGACTACCATAGGGCACTGGAGCTCCAGAATTCAGATGCCACAGATATTTCTCAAGCACGTACTATGTGCCAGGCATTGACTGGACAAATCACTTTCACATGCTGTGGCATTTAATCCTCACCACAACCCTACAAGCCTGATAAAGACACAGAGGCTCCAGGGACTCAAATAGAGAGAAGAAATGGTCCCGACAAGAATGAATGACATTGGCCTGTGTCTCCAGGCCCCTAGTCCTATGTGTTTGGAAAGCATTCATTGGACACCTATACACAATGGTATTGTACCATGGATTCAGGATAAAAGGTAGCTGCACTATCTCCCTTTGACCTTATGGCATTGTTGCTGGGAAGCTCTTCCAGGTGTCCAATCCAAAAATTCCTTTTCCTACAACTAATTCCCATTTCCACCCCCTACCTCACCCCTATCCCCAGATAAATACAAAAACAACAGTCACTGATGAGATCGCCAAGCTTCTCCTCCTCTCCTAGCTTCTGTCAGCCGTTGCCACACAGGCCTGAGATAAGCCTCACAGAACAGGCTTCCTATCTCGCCAGGCGTTGCCTCCACCCAGCTAGTCACTCCTCAGCCCAGGCGCAGAGTCGGGGAAGACCAATAGCTTCAGGGGAGACTTCTCTGAGGAGCAGGGAGGTAAGGCAAAGAGCCGAAAGCTGGCAGCTTCTCCAAACCGATCACTTCTTAGGAGGTGGCAACAGGTGGTACTTTGTGGGAAGATGGTTGCCCCACCTGAGAGTCTCCCCGGGTGAGGAAACAATGCTGGCAGGCTGCAGGATTTGCCCTGGCCCTCCACACCGCCCTGCAGGCTCCCTCCAGATAGACACCACAGAGGGCTCTTCTCTGGCTTCTCAGAGAAGACGAGGACAGCAACAGTCTTCCTTTGGAACTCATAGATAACTATGTGAGGGTCCCCTGGAACACAGAACAGACCTAATAAGTGGATGATGACTAAGTGGCTGAAAAAAATGAACGAATGTGAGAGTGAGTAAGTAAATTAGCCTATCATTAAATAAATCCATGAAGGAAGTAAGGGAATAGAAGAGTGAATCAGAATGAATCAATGAATGAGTGAATAAAAGAATAAGCTAAGTGACTGAACGAGAGGAGAGTAACAAAACAATTAAATGAGTATGTGATTGAGTATGTGAAAAATTTAATGCCTAAGCGTGTGAGTCAGTTGAATGACTATATGGATGATGGATGGATGGATGGATGGATGGACAGATGGACTCATGGAGGAGTGGACTGATGAATCAGTGAGTAGACAAATTCAAACTTCTTAGAGGAAGAGTAGGGAACTAAATTATGGAGTCCATGAGGCCAATAACCAGACCTACTTTAGTCCTTACACTATTTCCTTACAGTTTCCTACACATAGTAAGAATTATAATAAATATTTATTGAATGAGCCAGCAGGTGGGTAATTAGATATCTCTGGCCTATAATACATGGTACTAAAGTCTGTATGTGCTGGAGGTCAAATATCAAATTTCTTCATATGAAAAGAACTTGGCCACTTAAGCTAGGTAGGCCTGGTCTTAAATCCCAGTTCTGCCATTTCCTAAGCTGTGGGGCTCATCAGAAGGCACCCAAACTCTCGGAACTTCAGTTTCCTCTTCTATAAAGTGGAGACAGTCATCCCAACTTGATAGTGCTGTAGTGGGGATTAGAAGAATATGCGCAGAAACACCCATGAAAGCAGCTCGCACATAGAAGACACAGGGTGCAAATCCCTTTCCTTTCTCCCGCAAATGCATCTTCTTCCCTTTGTCCATCCAAAGCCCACCAGCCCCAGTGCCCTTTGAGGCTCTACCCTCTGGGGGATCACAATCTTTTAGGGGATGGATACAGTAGTTAGAACTCTGTTAGGAAGTGGAATGATAAAAGTGGCAGGTGAGACTATGTGAAATTGTGACAATTCAGCTACTCATGACCTAAAAAGCCAGCAACTGCACATTTCAGCTACAGTAGCTGGAGTTCTGCCAGAAGACTAAGACAGGAGCAGAGGCTCTGTCTTAGAGGAGATCAGGGAAAGTCAGGGCTGGGAGGACCCTTAAAGGTCATCTGGTTCAGCTGCCTCATTTTGTAGATGGAAGAACTGAGTCCCGAAGAGGAGACGCACCCACTTGTCAATCACAGCAGAGCCAGAGCCATGCAAGTTTGTGGTGAGTGGATGTGAGTTCAAGTCCAGACCTCTCCCTGCAGAGCTGTGTGATGGATGAACTGGCCTCACCTCTCCGATCGGCAGCTTGCTCATCAGCAAAGGGAGAGAGCAAGGATAGCGCTACCTCACTCTTCGAGATCTTGTGGAGAGTCAACAAGACTGAGGATTTTAAGGGCTCCCCCTACAACCTGACCGTGCTCTCGTTGCCAACAGAGTGAACGGGAGGAGGCAGACTGGCCTGGGCATCAGCATGTGGTGGGCCCCTACAGGGCAGGCCCTCCGGAGGAAGAATGCCCATCATCTGGCAAATCCCCACCTGGGGATCGAGGGGCAGTTTCCGTTCCCTTGGAGCTCATCAGAGGAAATCCCTTCTCTCCCCTGTGCATTCTCCTCTCTGTCCCAGTCTCCTCCCTTCGGGGTGTTCCCTCCACCAACGGGCTGGGACTGCTATGCTCACAAGAAGGGAAGATGGGTCTGGGCACAGAGCACCAGGTTGTCTTCCAAGGGCTTCATAGGCACCCTTCATTCACTCCCCATCCCAACTGGATTGGTGAGATAATGATATCTCTGTATAACTGAGCAAACTGAGAGAGAGTTTGAGAAACCTGGTCAGGCTCACAAAGCGAGGAGGCAGGAGAGCCACAGTGTCCAGCCAAGGTCCCTAGGAGGAGGGGAACAAAGACGAAACTGCCTTTGGACCCCCATTCTATACCTGGACCAAATGGCCTTGGGTGTGTTACTTCAACTCCGAGACTCGATTTTCTTTTGTGCGAAAGTGACATTGGTAACGTGGGCCTCGCCCGGTGGATGGAAGAATCCTCATGGAATTCTCATGTGAAAGCACCTGGAGCCTGGGAGACATTGTCAGGAAGTAACCGTTCCTCTTCCCTTCCCTGAAGGGTCACCCTAACACTTCCCCACCTCCCAGCTCATGCCCATGTTTGCTGACACCACATCCGGGCCTGCATAGTATTGTCACCCTACATTACGCCACCACGCCTCACCAATGACGTAACCCCCTCTATCTCCATCTCCATCTCCACCCACCCAGGCTGGTGTAGCCCAGGCCCTGCTGACACATCCTCAGTGAAATTCAAAACCAGAGGTTGTGTGTTTGTTTGCTGATTTATTGGAGGGCAAAGCCAAGTTCAACCCTTTTTTCTCTTTGCTCTTGCTGTCTCCTGGCCTCAAGGCCTGGAGAGGCTGCCGGGAGCCAGGAGCTTGGAGCGGGCACTCCCAGTGGCACAGCCAGACCCAGCCCAGCGAGCACATCCCGCGGGTTCCTGAGGCTGGATAGCATGAGCCGCAGGTGCAGTAACGCGGTGGCGTGAGGAAAGGGGCCTGCCTGATGAAACCCATTTCTCAGTAATGAGAGCCAGAGCCGGCCGGACAAGTAGAGAGAGGGAGAGAAGCAGAGCCAGCCTGAGTGTCCAGGAGTGTGACTCCACTCTCTGACCCATTCAAAAATAGTTTTTGAGCATTAACTAGGGTCATTCGCTGGAGACGCTGTCATGAGTAAGGCCAGATCGGAGATTCCGGCCTCACAGACCTGGACATTCCAGTGGACGGCACAGACAGTAGCCCAGTGCACGCATAATAAAACAAAACAAGAGAGTTTCAGATTGTGAAAAGTGTTTGAAGGAAACAGATGGGCTGAGGTGATAGTAGCTAAGTCAAGGGAGTGGGTGCTAATTTAGTGGGGTGATTAGGGAAGGTTTCTCTGAGGAAGTGACAAGGAGCTGAGACCCAGAAGATGAGAAGGAGCTAGTCATGCAAGGAGCTAGGGTGGAATGTTCCATGGAAGGGAATTGGGAGAGCAAAGACTGTGTAAGGGGGGAAAGGCTGGCTTGCTCAAAGGCTAGGAAGGGGCAGAGTGGCTGGAGCATGTGTTCTGCAGAGGAGGGCAAGGTCTGAGGAGTCAGTAGACACTGGGTCATAGAGACGGGACCTCCTAGGTCATAGTAGGAGTTCAGACTGAATTTGAAGGGAGATTTTGAACACCCCGGAAGACTCTTCCCTTCTTGAGGACTTGGTTCCTGAGTGCCTGGGGGATCAAGGTGACCAATGTGACTCCTGCTCACAGGTACTCAGACAGCGGAGAGCCAGGAACCTCAGATCTGTCCAGATCAATGCCTTTCCACTTGGTAGATGTGAGGACAGCCTCAAGATGGGAAGGGATGTGACCACGATCCCTTCCTGTGGAGGCAAAGAAGCTAGAACCCTAGACACCAAAAGTGAAAGCAGAGATCACAGTTTTATCAGTTATATGTGATTTCCTTTTACTCTTCACACCAACCCCGTTCCTTTACAGATAAGAAAGGAAAAGTGGTCTTCCAGGGTCACACACTCAGAAGAGGTAAGGGACCAGGCTCTGAGCCCAGGTCCTCTGAGGTCAGCACCCACACCCTCTCCACTGGCCTGTTTGGAAGTTATGTCAGTATTTCTAGAGACCCAAGCTGCCTAGGACCCATGTTCTTCCAGAAAGCTTCTGAAACTTTCTTTGAGATAGGCCTCAGCACCCAAGCAGGTGAAACCAATGAGCCAGTAGCTCTCATGCACCAGTTCATTGAGAAACACCCAGAAACATTTTTTAAAATAGATCAAGGAAACCATTTATAAATGGATTTCACTGGACATGCACTGCAATCAAATGTGCCTCTCAATGTATGTTGAAACTGAGCTCGGGCAGAGGGTTTTTCTTCATAAATGATCTGCTAGATCTCACTCCTTCTAGGACCGCGGAGCTCAAACTTCTGTGTCCCCAAGCTCATGGAGACGGGTTTGTTAAAACCCAGGCTGCTGGATCTTATGCCCAGAGTGTCTGAGTCTGCAGGTCTGGAGAGGGACCCGAGATTTTGTATTTCTAACAAGTTCCCAAGTGACACCGATGCTGCTGGTTGGGGGACCACGCTCTAAGGACCACTGCTGTAGTCTGCCTAGATGCCCCTATCAGACTGAGGTCCTCATTTACCCGGGGATCGTCCCTCCCCAGGAATTGCTCTCGCCCAGAAATATCTCCCCTTCCTGTGAGCAACCCACTACCGGTCAACGCAGAGGCCCCGAGGCCTCAGTTTGGGTCAAGTCTGCCGAGCCCGCTCGGCTTCCGGCTCCCCGTGGGACTGGCTGAGGGGTCCACCGAGGCCGCTCAGAGTTCAGCTTCTCCCTCTGCCCAGTCCTACATTCTTTCCTCCCTTGCAAGTGTTGTTCCCAAAAGTACTCCCCATTAAACACCCTGCACCCAAGTTTCTGTCCCACTTCTATTTCCCAGAGTGTCTGACTCGGGATAGTTGGTACCCAGAGAGGGGTAGCCTAAGGACACTGATTATAATGGGATTTGGGGGCCGGAGTACCCATCTGCTGGCTGGTGACAATGAGTAGTCCGGCACTTGGGGGCAGGGGTTGGGGGACGGGGGACGTGGAGCGTACACAGCCCCAAGGGCAAGGTAGCTGCATAAACCTTCAGCCCTTTACTGGTGGCAAACTGAGCTGGGTTAGCTGTGGAAGGGAATGGAATGGTGGGTGCGCTGTCTCGGGCTTTGGAGCAGTTTAGATAAGGCACTAATTATAATGTCACTAAAATCAGCTGGCTCTTGCTGAATGCCATTCATGCACTGGAGAAAAATCACAAAACTCACCAATTTTAGGTACAGTGTCCAAGGAAGGGGGCTTCTTTAGCAGCAGGTAAAGAGTGCTCGTCTCCTGCTGTCAGAGCACAGAGAGGCGGAGAATGAGGCCCAGGTCTTCGTTACAGGGCAATTAAGGACCAGAAAATTCTCAACCCTGGCACACCTGTCATGTCAAGGTCAGAACTTTAATGAGAAAAATGGGGCTCTGCTCTTGGAATAGGGCCATTAGTGTGGATGCACTCAGGAACCCTGAAGCCCCCCACATTTTCCAGAACTCAGAGCCTACAGAAGCGGCCCAGGACTCCTGGGAAATACGAGTGGTCCTGCCTGGCTTTAAAATGATAAAGAAAGTTATCTCTTCTTCTCTGTGTTGCAAGAAAACATATGCTCCCACCCCATGCTCAGTTTTGACCCCCACCTCATCGCCGAATTGCCAAACCCATGACGAAGGCCAAGTTGTGACATTTTTTTAGCCAGAAAAATGCCAGGTCTGCAAAGAGTTCCCTGATAGGAATGGGGATAATGGGATCCCAGGTGGCACTTAACCATCAGAAGCAAGGGGAGTGCAGCTATTGGCCTGAGCAGCAAAGTCACTGGGGCAGCTTGGGGCCTGATGCACAGATAGCTACAGAGATGGTTAATAGGACTTGACATTCCTAAAGGCAAGTTCGATGAGCAGCCAGCAAGGAAATTGCTCAATCTATGCAATCAGAATAAATCAAGGATCAGTATCTCTTGCCAAGTTTCCAGACCTGAGCCCTTTTTCAGACATAGAACCCATTGACTGAAGAAAAGGTCGACCCCACCCCCACCAGGAAGAAAGACCCTGCACCACCCTGCCAAAGCGACCAGAAGAGTTTTACTCAGGTAAAAAAAAAACAAAAAAAAAACAAATTTTGAGGACTGTTGGTTGGACACAGGGTCTGACTTGGTCTGTGGGACCCAAAAAATTATCTTGTCCCCTGTTAGAATGAGGATGTCTTGGGCACCAGGTAATAAATGCAGTCCTGGCTTAGGCTTAGTTCACAGTAAACCCACAGATTCACCCAGTGGTCATTTCCTTAGTCCCTGAGTATAAAACTGGAATGGACCTACTTTGTTGGCAGAATTTCCATGTTGTTTGCACTGCTGGTGAGGTAAGAACAGTCATCATGGGGAAAGGCAAGTAGAAACTTTTAGAACTGCCTCCACCCACCCCCCACTAGCTAAGATAGTGAATCAAATTCAATATTGCATCACGAGAGAGACTATTGCCACCCTTTAAGATCTAAAGGATAGAGGAATGGTAGTTCCCACCCTACCTCCATTTAATTTGCCAATCTGGCTACTGGAAAAAAAAAATCTGGAAGGATCTAGAAGCTGACACTGATGTCATGATGTCAACACAACCAAGTAGTAGCTCCAATTGTGAGTGCCGTGCTCTGTGTAGTTTCTCTACTGAGCAGGTTAACACAGCCGGGGATGGGACGTGGCCACTGAGCTGTCCAGTGTGTTCCTTTACCCCTTTCTCTGGGCGAAGAACCAGAAACGGCTGCCATTCATGCAGAGTGGACAACACTATACATTTCCCGTCTTCGCCTGGGCTACAGTGACTCTTCTGTTCTTTGTCACGATAAAGTCTAAAGAGATGTGGGCCATCTGGACATTCCACAGAGCATCACATTGGTCAACTACATTCAGGACTTCCTGTTAATTGGTAAGTATGAGTAAAAGGGGACAAGAGCCTTGGAAGGCTTGGTAAGATACATGCAGTGCAGAGATGGGAGGAGAACCCCATGAACATGAACGCTCCTGCCATATCCGCTGTAACAGGTTCTGGGAAAGGCCAGAACATCCCCTCCAAAATGAAGACACAGTGTTGGGTCTCACCCCACAAAGACAGAAGCACACACCCGGGAAGCCTCCTCAGGTTCTGAGTTTAGCAGAGCCCGCACATGAGAATAATGCTGCGAGCCAATTCCCAGGTGCCACAGACGGCTGCCGGCTTTGAACAGAGCCCGTGTACAGGTCATGGTCAGGGATAAACAGCCCTAGCACTGAAGCCCTGAAGACTCTGGGGTTTTTGAGGCACCTCTGAGGTGGAAGCATCGAGTTTGCAGCAAGCCTTGGAGAATCATGGTGCATCTATTCCTGCGGCTGATCTGTCCCAGTATAAAGGGAAATGGGAACCCCCCCCTAAGGTGCCACGGAACACAGTTTAGGAACCACTGAGTAAGACGTTCGCAAAGCTCCCTCCACGCAAATGTTCCACAGGTTCTTCTTCTCCCGGGTTTGGTCTATGTGATCTTATGTATCTGGGGGCCGGCTCTGCCTGTGACTTGTCCATGTCCCTTACCGCCAGCTGCCCAGGAAACGGCTTCCTACCATTCTCACCCATGCAGTTCTGGCTCCGAACAGGCTGTCTGAGAGTGCCAGCTAGGGACATTGCCCAAGTGTTTCTAGTCAGAATAAGAAAGCGGTGGCTCTGTTCAGTGACTCTGCCCTGGGCTTTGGCTGCAGAAGCCTAACAAGCCTGGGTCTGGAAAAGCCAATGCTGCTTCCTCGTGTGCGTGTGCAGCCCAGACCACAGCTCAGCTGCCTTCTCCTCCACCTTGTCCCCTTGTCGGGGCGCAGGGTGGGGCATGAGGCTGAGGGAGAGACTCTGCCTGGGTCAGTCCTGCTGCTTGGAGGGAAACCTTGTGTGAAGGCACTTGTAGTTGACAACTCAACAGCCAGTGTGCCCTGTCACTTGCCAACAGAACCCAGCTGAACAGGAATAACTTGTCTCATTCCACCACAGTGGTGTCCTCTAGGAAATCCCTTCTCCTCCCTGGGTCTCAGTCTCCTTATCCAAAAAATTTGGGGGCTGGATCAGGGGATACCTAAGAAGACTCTGCCTGCTGTGATGTTCTGTGACCCACAGTTCGAAAACGCAAGGAAAGAGCCTTCCTCTCCTCCTCTCTCCTGCCCTCCCCTCTTCTCTTCTCTCCCCTCCCCTCCCCTCTCCTCCCCCATCGTGTGTCTTCTGTTACAACCACCTGCCCTGCGTCCAATTTTGGAAACATGTCACTGTGTTTGTACTTCAAGAATGGAAATAAATGAACAAACACATCTTAAAATAATGGCAGATGCCTGGACCTCAAGGATTAAGCAATCTCCCAGCTAAGCAGGTGTGGGGGTGGTGGCCCAGACCCCAAGCAGCTCAGCGATGTGTCCCCGTCATACACCATCCTGTCGTGATGCACAGAGGGCTGTCTGGACGGGACATATTCTGGGGAGTCGGCACTTTGAACTCAGCCCAGTAGATTCTGCTGCAGCCTCACTGGGAAGCTGATGAGGCAGATCCCTCCCCACAGGCTAGGTCAAGGGCAGCCCAGGAGGTCGACTCCCTGGGGTGGGGAGGACATCCCGGAAGGGCAGGGGCTTGTCTGTCAAAGTGACTTGGCTTCCTATCTGGTCGCAGTTTGCAGAGTAATTCCCAGCACATCGTAGGTGCTCGATAAAATGAAATTTTTTCTTTTATTCGTGTGTTTGGGGCAGTGCACCTAGAGCAATGGCCCTTAATTATTTTTAACCAAGAAATGCATTTTACAGATTACACAGAACATTGATGAGCTGGTGTGAGTACCTGAAACAAGATTTTTAGAAACCGATTCTTGTCTCACTATAAGCAATGTACTTATGTTTTCTCCTCTATTGCCTTTTTAAATACTAATCATGATCCACTAAATTGGTTTCATATCCTACTAATAGTTAATAATCTTCCATTTGAAAAATACGGTCACAGAAATTAACCTGTGTTTAAATTCATTTGCCACTACTGCCAAGCTGAGTGCCCTGGAGCAAAGCACTAACACATCTCAGCTTCTGGCTTCCAGTCTATAACCTGGACGTTTCAATACCACCTCCTGAAGAAGGGGGATGTGAGGATTAAAGGTATATATAAAGCCCAAAGCACCCCTCTGGGTGCACAGTAAATATCCAGTAAATGGCAGGTGTCATTACGACGTCACATGAGGAGCTGAGACTCTCAGCTGGAGGAATGAGGGTTCCCTGCCTAATCCTCGGAAACCGTAGTCCTCCCACCTCCAATCTGACAGTGACAGGGAACTCACTACCTCACCAAGGCATCTGGGTCAGATGTTGGGCCACGTGTTTAGAAGAGACATTCACGTATCCGGGCACTAATCCTACCCTGAAGGAGCTTAGATTCCAGAGATGAGTCACGAATCCTGTTATTACACAGAGGGGTGGTGTCTTACACGGAGTAAAGACAACAGGCCCAGAGTTCAAGATGAGAGCTGCTCCTTCCAAATAGGGAGAGGGATCAGAGCGGCACCGGAGGGCAGGGTCTATGTTTACCTTGCTCAACAAGAAAGCCCCAGACCCCAAGTAGGGCTCTTGGCATATAAGAAGTGCCTTATACATATTTAATGCACTCGTATTACAATTATCAAAGGCATCAAAAAGATGACCTGAGGAGGATCCAGACATGCAGGGATGGACGCAGGGAGGACCCTGAAGACAAAGAATTGCATGAGGGGTCACTTGCAAGGAGACCTAGTGAGATCCAGACTCATCCCCGTGAAACTAGAACCGAGCATCCCCCTGCCACATCCCTATGGCCCCCGTTGGCCCAGAAAAACTGAAGCAGAAAAGTAGGAGTCTAGGTGTGAGAACGTGTTTTCCACTCCGGGATGTCTCACATATGATCCTGGTGACCTGGGGCAAGTCGCTTCCCCTCAGCCTCCCAGCTGAGGGTATCGGACAAGGTAACCTCTAAGACCATTTGGAAGTCTAGAAGCTCTGTTTTCCTCTAAGCCCCTGTTTCATTTCTTCCCTCTCTCCCTTTCGGCTCCCCTGGGGGCAGCCCATGGTGTGTTGCTATGGGCATTTTTCCAGATGTTTGGCCCGTAAACCTGTGGCAGGAAAACGAGGGCACTATTTTGAATCCTGGTGGGTTTCTGGGGCCCACGGAGACCCTGGATTTGGATTAGATCATTGAACAGAAAATCCACAAGATCAAGAGGGCCACACATGGGGAACTATATCTGAGGTGACCCCTTTCTGATTTCTCTCTAAACCAGCACGTGGCTTTAGCACTTGGTTGTCAGAAAGATCATCCCGCCGTGTTTGAGCTAAGCCCAGTGAGACAATGCCATCTCCATCAGCAGACCTCTGACTGAGCATTTGTTGTGATCGATACATGTAATCACCTGTTACCTGATATTAACCTACTTACCCAGTTGGTTAAACCAAGTCAAAAGAAACTAGTTAGAGCTGAACATCATACAATAGCAGAGCCTTTAAAGGACTGGAATGAGGTGGGCAGTAAACAAAGTGATGAAATGTGATGTGTGCAGTGGGATGGACTGGAGGGGAATGTGCTCAGCACACTCACTCCTCAGGTTTTCATAATTTCCTTTCTCTTTCTGGAATATTCCATCCCCACATAGCCTTACGTGGCCCCTTAACTTCATTTAGCTCTTGGCTTATTTCACCTTCTCTGACCTCTCATCCTGCCCACACCCCTTCCTTGATTTATTGTTCTATTCTCCATCCACAAACATTCTCTATTTATCAGCTATGTCCTGTCTTCCCCTTCTAATTCCATGTCTGCTCCCTGCTGTTGCCTGCCCTTCTTAGACTCTCATGGGGTATACGATTGACCTTTAATAAAGACTTTTGAATGACTGACTCAGTCAACCAGTAGATCTCCTTGGGATGTATCCAAATAGAATGGATCCCAATAAAAGGAAGTGTAGTGGAGTGAGATGAAGTGGGGGAGGGGCAGGCAGTTCGAGATGAAAGAGAGCAAAAGTGAACACAATGCAGAGCAGTGGGGTGGATGGGGGCAGTGATTTTCACCCTTCCGCACACACCAGAGCCCTCTGGGGAGCTTTTAAACCCTACAAAGCCTGGGTCTGCCTGTGCACATTCAAATTCAATTACTTTGGGGTGCGGCCCAAGCAGCATTAATTTTTAAGGCTTTCCATGTGATTCAGATTTGCAGCCAGGGGTGAGAACCACCCTCTTAGGACATCTGGTTCCTGAAATTAGGTTAACCTCAAGCCCAGCTGTAAGGTTTATGCCCAAAAGCTACCGGCCAGAACCTCGAGCCCTCCTAACAGCATGTCTGCAAGGAAACTTGTTCACCAAAACCAGCAGCCACAGAAAATCTCTCCAGTCTTCAGCTGTTGCTCAATAGAGCCCGTTGTTCTGACAAACACAAAAGGAAACTCTCATCTCAACCTCAGTGGCCTGATTCTGCTGTAAGGCCGGGTGGTCTGCTGGGGTTCCTGCAGGGTCTTTTTTGTAAGGTGTGGGTTATTGGGCAAGCGGCGGTCGTCAGTCTTCACAGAGAGATAAATAGGGTCGCCCTGGAACTCCAGTCCTCTCCAGGAAGACCGTCCCCCTTGTCTTTCCGCTGTCCAACTAATCACAAAGTCTCCTTCTGCTTTGGACCACACAGCAGAGTTATAAACGCGGTCCAAAGTCTGACTTGCACAGTTTTCATGACTTCAGGTTTTCCTCTCCAATGGCCCTTCAGGTCTCAGCTTTTACCCAAATCCAGATAATAATAATAAATAATAATAATGACAGCCGCTTTCTTCAGCTGTGGTTGTAACAAATCTGTGATAACTTGCCATGACACCCACTTTAGATAAAAATAACTAGCACTCACTGAGCACTTACCCTGTACCAGACACCCTTCTTTTAATTTGACATATATTAGCTTATTTATCAACTCCATGAAGAAGGTGCCATTGTATCACCTCCACTTAAAGAGGAGGAAACAGGGACCCAGAACAGCTTAGTGACCTGCTTAAGGACACACAGCTAGTAAGCAGCCGAACAAGGACTTGAGCCCAGGACTATAAAGTCTTGGCTGTCAGCCTCCGTACCTGGCTGTCTCATGCAACCCTTGTGTGTTCTCCATGACGGCCTCACCAGGCAGGGGGTATTTCCTGCCTTTACAAATGAGAGGGCTGAGGGGCAGCTCCACCTGGGGACTTGCCCCAAGCCGCCATAATGAATTTGGGTCTCAAACCTAGGATTGTCTAATTCCAAAGTCAGGGGGCTCCCAAACACCTCTTAGCTGGCACACCTCTGAGACTGGAAGAGAAGAAAGATGTGGAAGTCAGTTTTTGAGCCTCCTTTATACTCCTACTGTTTGGTCCAAAGCATGAGGAGACTTTGTGATTGATTAGCTGGACAGTGGGTAGTCGAGGGGGACAGCCTGCCTTGGAGAGGGTTGAACTCCAGGGCAACCCTATGCATCTCAGCGTGCTTGCCCAATAATCTATGCCTTACAAAGGAGACCCTGGAGATGCTCCCTAACAGAAGTGGTTTGAGCCTTCCCCTCCTGGCCAGGAATTTCTGTATGAGCCACCAAGTCAAGGGGAGACATCTGGGGCTTCTGGACTAGGGTCTGTGTATGGCCACTGTGCCGCCCAGCTACGCTAGGCTGCCCGGCCTCAGGCTCTCCTCAGCTCTCAAGTCCCTGGTAAGTGCAAGGGACTTTGTTTCGTGATCCAGCGTCAAGTGCCGTGAGGTTCCAGGTGGTGGGCTGAGGTGGGTGAGGGAGGCCTTTTGAGTCACTTGAGGAAACCAAAGAGTCGGGTCCCTGCAGCCCCCGCACCCAGACCCCGGAGGCTGCAGCCAGCACTTTGGAAATATGTACTGCGCACCCTCACGCTCCTCCCACGGGCCTGGGGCTCTGCTGCTGCTGATTCATTTTGAGAAACTCCACTTTCCACAGCAGCATGAGGAAGGACAGCTCCCCCGCTGGAGCCCTATGTATTTGCTATGATTCATCAGATCGTCTGCAATCGCCTCAAAAATAGCCCTTATGCAATCCAGGAGCCACTGGGAGCCTCGCGGCGCAGGGGCTTCCCCTCTTAGTCACCCTCTGGGCCTCAGTCCACGTCCACGCAGCCACGGGAACACGGAGGGACAGGCATATGCCCAAAAGAGGAACTTGAGAAATTAGCAGGCAGGGTGAAGGCCACCCCCCCTCCCATTGTTGGCAATTGCGATGAGGCAAGATCGCAGCTGTGCAGCCCTGTAGCACTGAATTGTGCACAGTAAACAAAATCTCCTGGCGCCAAGTCACTGCCGCCTTGTGCCCTCTGGTCCTGGGGTCTGTGGATAGGGGAAAAGGGCCCGGGCGGGGCCCGTCTGTCTTCCCGCAGATGCGGGTGTTCGGTAGCGAGGCAGGCTGCTGGCCTTGGCCGAAGCTCGTCTAAGCCCAGGGAGGAGGCTGAGATGTTCCCGTCGGAAGTTCCCATCTGCTGGCCCTGAAGGCCTCCTGGCCCAATGCTGTTGGACTCAGGCTGCTCACAGAATCACCTGGGGTGGAGGGGCTTGTAATAACCATGGATGCTCAGAACCCATCTCTAGAAGTTCTGATTCAGATGACTGCCGTGGGGCCTGGGCATTGGTGTTTTTTAAAGCAAACATTTTATAATGGAAAAAAACTAATAAATACATTTAATTAAATTTTAAAAAGCAGGCATTTGGGGGTTGACAGCTACTAGTCTTAGTCCGACTCTTCCCTTTGCATATGAGGAGACTAGACCCAGAGAGCAGAAGAGACATATTCAAGGTCATACAGCAGCTAGTGGCAAAGACTGGACTTAAACTTGACCTTGTCCTACAAAGCTGTGCATGATCTGGCCTCCCCATTACCTCATTAGTTCCTGAATTCTCTGACTCCACCCCTTCTCTTTCTCTCCCTCTACCCCTTCTCTCCTCCCTCTACTCCCCCCTGCCTCAGGGACTTTGCACTAGCTGTTACCTTTGCTTTTACCCCAAATCCCTCACGATTCATGCTCTCATGTCATGCTAGTCCCTACTCTAATGTCAACATTTCCATCTACCTTTCTTGGTCACTTTTTTTAAGGCAGGAATGCTCTGTGACTCTCCATTTTCTCACCTGCTTTTTTTTTTTTTTCATGAAACAACTTGTCCTTATATTTGTTTTTCATTATCACCTTTCTCCCATTAGAATGTGGTCTCAGAAGGGCCAGGACCTCCTGTCGTACCACCAGCACTAACACAGCGACTGACACGCAGCAGTTGCTCAATAAATATTTGTCAAAGAGATGGAAGACCCCAGCACAGTTTTCACACTGACACCAGGCCAGAGCATCAACTGTCTGCCATGGGGTCATGTGTTTCTCTTCAAGGACTTGCTTATAAATGTCCACGTAACAAGTTTGGAACCTAGGCCATCTGTCTGTGAAAACAATGTCTCAGGCACACCCATGGCTGACCAAAGGTGCTTCATAACCAGCATCCCAGGGTGACCACAGGCAGAAAAGGGTTGTCCCAGCCCAATAGCCTCTTGGTGAGGCCCTCCCAAAGGTGCTCCCATGGTTCAGAGGTGTTCAGACTCCCATGGCAAACGGGCCTTCGCCATTTGCTGACTCCCACCTCCTTACCTGGCAGCCACCGTCTTGTTTTCAGCCAGTCATAATTTGTGTCTGTATGTACAGCTTTTCATAAATCACAAATGATTTCACAAATAAGCTCGATCGCCACAGCAAACCTGGGAGCTGGGTGCTACTGTCCGTCATCTTACCAATGAAGCCCCTGGAGCCCAGAGAAGCCTGCTCACTGGTCCAAGATCACACAGCTAAAGACAATTGAGATCAGACTGAAGCTGAGTCTTGGCAAAGGTCAGCCCCTACCCCAGCTGCCATTCCACACAGAGTGTCATTTATCACCCACCTCAGACCAGGTTTTGCTCTGGATCATGTTTGGTTATTACCAGAAATCTCCTCCTTCTGGAAGACAAAAGGTTTGCTCTGTTTGAAAAGATACCAAAGATCAGGACTCAGCTTCTGAAAGTTAGCCCAGAAAAGGGACTGATGATACTATAAGGGATACCACCCATTTCAGCCTGTAACCCCCCAAAAAGCAGAACCTAAGACAAGGACTGGGGTTCACAGTTTATTAGGAGATGACCCCAAGAAGCAGTAATGGGAGATGGGAAGAATGAGTCATTGAAGGAGGAAAAATCAATGTAATTTTGTGTTTTTGAAGTCGGCACGGAAACTAGAGTCTTCCGGGACCTCTGACTTTGGGGCTGCCCCTGAACGAGGCTGACTGGGTTCCCACAGCTGAGCTGGAGGCAGAGAATCAGAGTCAGGTGTCCAGTGCGCGAGTGGGAGGCTGTGTGTAGGAACCAGAACTCACAAGGGACCGTTCCCCCCACCCCCAACAGGTGCACCTTAAAGTAGAGGCAGCCCATGGGGACGCGCTCAGGTCACCGAAGCGTCTTCTGCAGCAATGTCATTGGAATAAGTTCACAGTCTCCCCTGGCAATGACTTTGAAAGTAACTCAAGCGTTTATTTGAAAGAAAAAGCTGATCGGGCCTCCCATCCAGTACCAAACAGCAAAAAGTAACAATTAGATATGTCAACAATTTCTCAGCAACTTCCTAGACGAGTGATTTTCAACCGCTGTGCCACAAGAAGTTTTCAAACACGCGATACATGACAATTTAGTCAGGGGCACTGACCTCTTTTTCCTTAGATTGTCAGAAAATGACAGCAGCCAACACAATAATAGCCATCCATCTGAATGCCCTGTCTTGAACCATAAATATATAGATCATATAATAGGGTTGCATCTTATTAGTCACTTTGCATAATAAGGTTGCTTCTAATTGGTTAATTCTTCATACCAGAAATCCTTACATACAAGTATAGGCACCTGATTTTTTAAAAGGTTGCTTTGGAGCAAAAAGGATAGGTAACTACTATTATTATTGTTGTTTAAATCAATCAAAAGTATACCTATTTTTGTCACATAGGCAAAAAATATGTTTTTGGTGTGCCACAAAATTTTACTAATTAGTTTATATGTGCCATGAGATGACAAAGGTTGAAAATCTCTGTCCTAGAATAATAGCTGGAGTGATGCCCTCCATCAACCCACAGCAGCCGAGAAACCTCCTGTGCCCCATTTCTTGGGTCTCTAGTACCTGTCAGTCATTCTAAAGCTCTACCAGTTACCAGGTCTCCCAAGACTAAACCCCAGATTCTATATCCATCACGGTCCTGCTTCCCACAAGAGGTCCTCACCTAGCTTATGGCCCAGGTGCCATAAATACACTGCCAGTGAGACCTGGCCATCCCATCGAGGCTTATGTGCAGATGAGGACATTGAGCAGCAGTGACTGGTCCAAGGCCCTCTGCACATTTGACGCACCTGGTCCCATCCGTAGCCTTTTGTGCACAGACCCAGGACTAGCCACATGATTTTCAGGGCTCATTGCAAAAGGAAAATGCAGAACCCCTTGTTCAAAGATTGTTAAGAATTTAAAAATAGTGACAGCAGAGACAATTAAACCAAGGTCAGGGTCACACACCCAAGATGTTGATCTGTGTAGCCTCCACCTTTCCTAAAGAAATCCCAAGGAGGCAGGGTGGGCTACTTCCAAAACAACGGCTTTGCAGCCAGGTGAGCCTGGGCTGGAATCCCAGCTTAGCTTCTCGCCTGCTGTGCAACTCTGCTCTGAGTTACTTCACCCCTCTGTGCCTCATTTGCTTCCCTGGGACAGCGAAGAGGAGATGACAGTCTGCTTGGAAAGTAGGTGGCACATGAAAGGTACTGAGCAAATGTGAGTTCTCTGCCCTCCCTCCTGCCTCCCTTCTGTATGTGAGTGTCATCTCTTTTAGGCTAGAAGAACCTGGACACACACCATCAGCACGGTGGCCATGGTCTTAGCCTCAAAGCAATAGCTGAAGGAAGTTGGCAGACAGTGTCTCAGTGAGCAAGGGGCCCTGGACAACCCCATCCTCCTTTGACTCCACCCTCACCCTATGCCAGGTTCTGCCAGGCTAGAGCCCCCAGGCGTGCTCACCCTCCTTTTCTCAGGAGGGAAGGAGAACTGAGGGAGAGGAAGGCTGTACTGGGCCCCCGCTGACTCATCATGGCACCGTGGGCAGGTCACCCATGACAACCCTGGCCTCCGCTTTCCCATCTCTCAAATGGGGCTAATGACACCCGCCCCTGGCCTCAGCGACAGGATGTTTGGAGGGCACCCATCACAGCTGTGTTGCTGCTGTCATTGTGCGCCAGCTAATAACGCTCTGCCCTGGTGAGGCCCCAGCAGGCCCTGGGAGCTCTGAGAAAACACGTTCTTACCCATCTTCAAAGCACCTCTGAGAAGTGGGTGGGAGGCAAGCCTCAGGTTATAGGGAGAGAGAAAGCTGAGGCCGTCCAAGACCCAGGCACCTTTGTGGCAGAGAGAGGGATGCAATGCACACTTGGGCCCCGAGATGGGGCAGGGGGGCGAAAAGTCATCTAACATAGGGGACAGACACACCTGGGCTCAAGTCTCCCCTTGGTGGAAAAATAAGTTAGACGGCCCTAGGCAAGGCTACTTCTCCATGCTTTATCCTGAAGAGGGACTGAAAATGCTCACTCCTCGGAGTCAAGGTGAAGACCAAGTGAAGCATGTGTGTGCAAACGCCGGCGCCTCGGAGAGGCTCGGGGAATGTGCCCCTGGGCTGCCCTGTTTCCTCCCTAAGGAATAAGGGGCATGATGCGAGGCACTGGGCCAATGTCACGTCCACGTTTGACACTTACAGTGGCGGTGGTTTGGTGGACCTTCTCCTCTTGGTAAAATTGCATTTTATGTCTTGGTTAGGCCACACGCCACACCTCTCTGGACCCAGATCAGATGTGGGGATGGGTGACCAAGTTCCCGCTGCCTTCCTGGGGACATGTCAAGAGGAGAGAAGAGGGGAGGAAGGGCTGCACTCCTGTCACAACCATAGCCTCGTGGGAGGGACAGATATTTGTCAAGTAGCTGCCAGTCCCCCAAGCATTGTGTGAACACCTAACATGGCCCCCTCGTTGACTCCTCTTAATGGCTACATTGGGATTTCTCCATTGTGCGCTTGAGAAAATGGTGGCCTGGAGAGGTTAAGCGACTTGCCTGAGGTCACACCATTGCTCAGAAGCAGAGCCAGAGTCCACACGCAGTCTCGGTGTCCCATACGCCCAGTACAATGTGTGGCCCTTGAGGCCAGAAACCCAGCTTGACTTGGCGACTCGCCCATCTTGCCCAATCTGTCAGCTTGAGGCGGAAGAAACAGGTGCTCAGAGGAGGCAGGGAAACAGCGGGAAGCTGCGGCAATCCAGCTGGGGCCTGTGCCTGGCCTGGGTTTGGGCATCTTGGGGAGTGAATGGGTGGGGCCTCGGAGGCGCTGGCCACAGGCGCACGCTGGCCCTGACTCGGGGACTAAGAATCCTGGGAGAGTGAAGCAGGGGCAGGAGTGGCTTCTCCAGTCACAGGCAATGTTGCTTGAGTCAGTCACCACCAAGCTAAGTACCTACTGTGTGACAGGCTTTGGGGACACAGACCAGAGCAACACACGACTGTGCCCTTCGGGTGGGTAGGTGGCACTATCCACCCAGCTGGAAAAACAGAAGCTCAGAGAGGCAATTCCTCTAAAGCCACACTGTGCTTGGTGACAGAGCTGGGAAAAGAACCCAGGGCAAACCTGTGTCCTTTCCTCTCCACGCGCTGCTGCTGGCCAAGGAAAGAGAGTCCACTATGTCACTGGTTGTCCAACCCGGGTCACTTCGGAGAGCGAAAGGGGTACCATCGATAACTGCATCCAGGACAACAGGCTCAAACAAGGCCACCCCAGGCAACGTGGGACATGTGGTCACATGAACCATGAGCCACAGTGACAGCAGCTTTCCGCATCACTGAATGGTCACATCAATGCTGAAAAGTGGGTGTAAGTGTTATACCTCCACCTGACAGGTTCGTAACCTGAGGCCGAGCCTGCTCACCTGGGTTCAAGACCCCAGAGCTACCAGACAACTACAGAAGAGGAGTCAGTGGGTAGAATCTGGGTCCAAAACAAGAAATAAAAAGCAGGGTGCTTTTAACTGATCTGCTCACCTCGGGGTGGTGTCTGTCCATTGTAAATGGGCAGGACCATGGGAAGCTGACTCTTAAATATGTTGACTGTCTTCCCAGGCAAAGGAGCCATGGGTGGCCCGGGGAGGGGGTGGGGGTGGGGTAGGGGAGGGGTCTAGCATAGCCAGGAGTGTTCCTCGTTCCTGGAGTGACAGAGACCTAGAAGGAGCCACCACATGTGGCTTGGCCTCCCTGGGCGGAGGCCTCTCCGAGAGGGAACCCTCAGCTTCCTTCCTTTTTTTTTTCTTTTCTTTTTTTTTTTTTTTCCTATAGCAGATTCAAAAGCAACCAGTCCGGGGTCTAAGGGCCAGGAAGTCATGGAGAGAAGCCATGCCCTCGATCAAGTTGGATGGAGGGCAGCACCCCAAACTGGATGGGACCAGGGGAGGGACAGGAGTGAGGCGTGCAGGCCAACGGAGCCAACCCGGCCATAGGAGGTCATGCCAGCCCCTCTACCTGGGAGACCAGGAGGGCTAGGCCCCCGCAGTGCCTTCGGCTCTGGGACCCACGAGCACAGCTCCCCTCAGCCCCACCTGCCGGCCCTCTGCTTTCTAACAGGAAGTGCCTTCCTCTTTCTATGTTTCCCCCCTTGACCTGGACTCGGCTATCCCCAGCCCAGAGTCGGGGTGACTTTCAGGAAACTGTCATTGTGAAAAACCCAAACCACTGCCAACCAGCTGCCTCTAACCACCTGGGGTGAGGTGCCTGTGACCAGGGCAGGCAGAGCCAAGGTGCTGTTCACAGGAGCCCTGACTCCTGAGGAAGAAGAGCCCAGGGTTATAACAGCCCGGTCCCCACCCCGTCCCCACCACACACAGACACACACACAGACACACACACACACGCAGAGGGAAGACCTGGAGAACGCAGGGAAGACCCTTGAAGAGAGAGCCGACTACCAGTAACAGCTTTCATTTATTTACCTGTCGAGACTTGAACGCAGACTTGAGACAAATAGGCAGAAAGGACCTCAGGTTCCTGATGCTTAGACTTAAAGACGTGATGCGCAGCATCTGCAGGTCAGGAGAAGTCCTAATACCAGGGATGGGTCCCAGGGGGACCCAGGAGAAGGAAGAGGAAAGACAAAGAGGCCGGAAACTCACTGGGGCCCATGACATTCAAAACTCCTCCAACCCATGACCCCCAAGGCCCTGCTTTCTATTATCAAATAAATAAGGCCACCATGAGGTATCAGTGGCCAGTGACAAGTTGTTCTGGTACTTCCACTTTGGTAAGAACTTTCCGGTAAACAAGGGTCCTATCCCAAAGGAGAGATGGCATGCGGTGGGAATTCAGTACCCAGACAAGCTGACAAACAGGCATCCTGCCCCCCGGGGGTGGTTTACAGGTCACTGAGGCCCCACCTCCATAGCCCCGGTCAGGACGAATGCCTGGCCCCCCGCTGGCAGTGGGAGCCTCAGCTGGGCCTCTGGACTTCTCCAAAGCCACTCCCAGGCCTGCGTGGCCAGCAGACATGCCCGTCATCTCCCCTGAGTGACCTCAGCAAGGCACAGCTCATCTGTACCCTGAGAAGGCCTCCTTATCCATTAGAAAGAGAGGGAGGGAAAGTGAGCAGAGTTATACAAAACTTAAGGGGTTACAATCAAAATAATCACAGGCAAAACAGGTTGCCTCTGATTCCCCTTTGAAGCGATTTCACAAACCGAATTCCTTTCCTTTGACCAACTTTCCCAATCCTCACATATTTACCTTGCGGAGGAGGCCGGTAACACCCCCCCTTCCTCTTGGCAGGGTTCCACTCAACACCTCCCCTCTGCAGCCACCCCGGCTGTCCTCCAGAGCCAGCAAGACCTCCAACAGGACCCGGGTTCCAGGGAGTGAGCTGAAATTCTCACGGTCCCGCTCCGAAGGGGCCATTAGACTCCCATTTCACAGATGAGAAAACTGGGGCTCCGAAAAGTTAAGGAGCTTGCTTAGGGTTCACAACCAGCTAATCTGGGTTGGCTGGCCCCCAGGCACAGGGCTCTGCCCAGCACATGAGCAGCTCTCAGACTTTAGTCTCAAGTGCTCTTTACGTCCTTAAAAATTATTAAGGCCCCGGCAAGCTTCCATTCTTGTGGGTTATATCTATTAACATTTACGGTATTAAACAATACAAAGCAGAAAACTTTGTCTTTATGAATTCACTTAAAATAACCACACCACCTCATTTCCCGTTAACATAAATAATATCTTTTCATGAAAAATAACCTTATTTTCCAAAACAAAAAAAAAAATTTCAGGAGAAAGGAGGCATTGTTTTACATGTTACAAACCTCCTTAATGCTGGGCATAAGAGAAGAGAGATGGATTTCCCTGTCTGCTGCTGAGTTCACAGTGGTACCCTATGCTACTGGAGTCAGAGTATATGAAGAAAATTCTAGAATCTCACAGAGACTCTGAAAAAGTTACCAAGCCAGACTTGGAGAAGCACTACACTGTATCATCCTGCCTCATTTTTGACGCTCCGAACCCAAGTTCTTAAAATGGGGCGTGAGCAACGTAAATGCTCACCATGTTTGTTGAGTGACTAAATAAGCAAGTCCAGAGCAAAGCTAGGGGAGGAAAGAGTCGAACATGGTGGGGGGCGGGGGCGCGCGGCGGCGAAGCAGACCCGGGCTTTGCCTGCGGGCTGCCATTACCCAGGCCTCGCCTTTCCGTGGGGTGGCGGAGGAAAAGGAGGGTTAGCAGAACTTTCTGAGTTGAGAGGCTGCTGTGAATGGCTGTGCAGGTCCTGGGCTCTGCAAGGACATCAGAGACCGTCGGTAGAGGCAGGAATCCAGGTCTCGTTCTGCCCACCAAGCTTTGTACCATGAAACAGAGCTGAGCAAGGGGGGCATTTTTAAAATGTGCACGATGCCACTGAGTGTACCAACAGCAGCCGAGACCACACCCCATAGGTGTGAGCCCCTCAAACACACCTGGGTATAGGCGAGGGACAGGTAAGTATGACATTCTTGGGGAAGGTGCCAGGAGATGCTGTAGCTGGCTACCCCTGGGCTGAGCCATGCCCGTAGGACTGCAAAGACTGGACAAGAATCCTCATGTCAGCACCTCTTACACAGCCTGGGCTAACTCTGAACCGGCCACAAATCCATACAGCAAGGGGCCCTGGAAGGCAACCGCGTGGACTGGCGCCTACTGTCTACACAGCTCTAGATGCTGCAAAAGGACGCCCAAGACCGGGCAGCACAGTGTGCTCTTCTTTGTGGTATTCGGAGTGGTTCTCAACTCCGGGTACTTACTTGCCATTGTCTGGCGACTAGTTTTGTTGTCACGACTCGGGGACGGGGGTGGGGGGATGTTGCTCAACATCCTACGATGCACAGGACAGCCACGGCCCCTCCAGCAAAGAATATCCAGCCCAAAGCGCAAGCAGTGCTGAGGTTGAGGAGTCCTGCTGCAATGAAAGGAATATGGGCTCCAAGCTCAAATACCAGGTTCAAATCCCAGCTCAGCCACTTTCTAATTCTGTGACTTTGGCAGGTCACTTAAACAGCTTCCCAGGGCACCCTACCTACCTTGCAAGATTGCTGAGAGGACCAAAGAGGGGCAGTGCCCACACTTGACAAATGACAGCAGCGGTCCCTCCACTCAACCGAGTGAGTAGGCATAGTGACCTTAACGGTGACCCTTGTGTCCTCTGTCTGTCACTGGCTGGCGTCTGTGGGCTGCTCGGTGAGGGACATCTCTACTTCTTTTCAGGAAGCCCACAGCCCAGCAGCCAAGTAAAACTTCCACAATTGAAGCTATTTAAGTCGACATGCATGTGAACGGAGGCTGGAATGTTCAAAAATAGGAGGGTTTATGGGTAGAAAGTTTTTTTTCTCTTTTTTTTCCAAAAAAAGAAATTTTTATGTTGTTTTTCCCATCAAAAGGAGAAAGGGGAGGAGGAGAGTGAATTCAACTTGTTTAAAAAACAAAACAAAACATGTAAATGATTGACTATGAACACAAGGGCCCTTCGGCTTAGGCCTTAATGACGGCCTGGGTATAAGTCTAATTTTCACCCATCAATTCATTTTCTCGAGCATGGCGACATTTAAGGAAGGCAGGCACTGGATTGTTTGTTGGGTGAAGCACAGTCCCCTTTATTCAGCTGCCCTGATCACCTACATTTTCATACTGAGTAACAACGGACTCACCTGCATTAAACCCACTAAGTGCTAGGTAGCAGGTGTATGTGGTGAGTGGAGTCAATCAAGGAAGATTGCCTGAAGGAGGCAAGGTCTGTGCCACATTTGTGAAAACAGGCCTGGAGGGAGGAGGGAAGGCTACCTAACAGATAGAAAGATGCGTGCAAAGGCTCAGGGACAACAGCCCCAAAGAGACCAGCCTTGGGGAGGCCATGCTAAGACACTTTGAACACGGCCCCCCGGGGCTGCCTGAGCTTCAGGTGGAAGAGCCAGTGGGCCAGGTAGAAGTGAGTCAGGAAGATTTCATCACCCCAGAGTCCTTCAGGCTCTCATGGCCCTATTACTAACGAGCGGGAGCCCTCCCCACACTCACATCTCCCACGCCTACCCACGCCAGGAAGGCCCCAGTGCGGGTTGATTCCCCAGCCCCAGCCCCAGCCTGCCCTGGGCTCCCATCTGCCCTTCAGGTCGCTCACACCGCCCCCCACCCCACCAACTGGGGCATCCTGGGCCACTAACTTCCCTTCTCTGAGATTCAGCTTCCCAGTGCTTACCATGGGGTGGATGACAGTCACCTTCTAGGGTTGTTGGAAGAAACCATGAGGAAAGTACCAGAGGCGCTGTCTGACATCCACTTTTTTTTTTTTTTTTTTTTTTTTAGGGAATTATACTTTACATTTATTTGGTGACCTGTTTGGCCATCTGAAATCACACTAGCAGCTAGTAAAGATTTTCACGTGGACATTTATGCTATAATGACACCCACTCCTTCTTAAGGAAGGGTGCATTCAGCTCCCCACTCCAACACCCTACCCCGCCCCAGCCGCCTTCCCCATGCTCAGGTGGGCCTCTGGCTGCCCAAAAAGGGGCCAAACATCCCGCCTCCCCCACCATTCAGCCTGCGGTGGGCGCCTCTTCCGTTACCCTCCCCACTCCCCCACCTCCAGAAACTGCCTCCCCCACCATGCAGTTACTTTGGTGAGCAAAATTGACTTCTCCCAAAGGCCAATGAGAGTTCAGTCAGAGTTAGAACAGATTTCTCTAGCTCTCTGGGATCACGCACCCCTCCCGTGGGGCGGAAGAATTCTGCCCTGTGAAAAACAAAACAAAGCAAAACAAAACCTGTTGCCTTCTCTTTAAGAACTTCATTTCAAAACACTGGACTGATCTTTTGACAAACATGCTGTTAGGCAATGCCTCCAGGGGCCAAGAGAGACACCCCGGGAACATCCCCCTATGCAGGGGGCAGTTACAAAGGGCTTTGAAGTGGCTGAGCCAGGCTCGGACACTTAGGTGGGGAGTGAGAGGACAGAGAGGAAGAAGGGCCCAGCCACTCAGGTGCAGCACCCTTCTTTCTAAGGCCGCCATCCTGCAGAGAGCAGAAGTTGCTGCCACCCTTGGGGTGCGATGGCAGGAGGCTGGTGCCATGCCCAACTGACCACAGTGTGTCACCACCAAACACCCCTACCCTTCAGACCCATATCCTGAACCTCCACACAACTACAGAGCAGTTTTGTTACCCCCACATTCCCCCCACCACACACACACACAAAGCTCTGACCGCCGATGGAGAACTGACCCTCAGGCACAGACCCAGACGAGGGTGACAGAGAACAGGACAGAACGTGGGCATAATCCCAGCCCCATTGCACTCAGAGCTGCATGACCTTCGGCAACTTACTAACCTTCCTGTCTCTGTTGTCTTTTGTAAAATCCAGATAATAATAGTACCTACCTCATAAGACTTCTGAAAATTCAGTGAGATCACATAAAACACTAGGAAGACAGCTGGTGCATACGTATGAGCATATAGGTAGTGACAGGGAACAGGCATTCAGAGTCAGAAAGGTGTCACCTTCCCAGGAGACATCTGCCTTCCCCCTTCCAGAGCTGAGATAAGCAAATCGTTGGGGACTTGGGGACTGCGGGTTAAAAGTTCTTGTCCTTTTATCGCCTTAATCCAGGGATTAAAGAGAGAAAAGGTGTATTAAGAGCAGCCACCAGGATTTCTCAGAAGGAGAGAGTGCTTTCGTTCAGGGTGTGGGGAGAGGGTGCCTGGGAGGCAGGGTGAAACAGAGATGGGGCATGGGAGGGAGTCTCAGCAGGGGGCGGTGCGCTGCTTTGAGAAAGCAGGAGACTTGGGAGGGGTAGTGGTGGGGAAGAAGATGAGGCTTCCTCTTGAGTCCCTGAAGATCTTCAGGAGCATCTTCTAGTTTCAGGTGCCTGGGGACTGGGGGTGAGTTCTAAAGCTCACACTGGCAGTGACATAGTGCAGGACCAAGGTTCCATCTGGAAGTAACTGAAGGCGCAAGAGAGCTTTGTACTCCCTTGGGCAAAGGAAACCGGAGATTTGTGAACAGAAAGTCCTGTGACGGGGAGAACGCATGGCTGGCTCTGAGGAAAGAAAGCAGCATTTGGAAGCTGAGGAAACGGAGGCAAAATCCAAAAAGAATGGGGGGACGGTACCGGAGGGTGACTGGGCCATGAGAACCTCTTGACAGTGGCAGTGACTGTCAAACTTTGCTTAACACAACCTGTGTCTCCGAAATACTTCTTTTATGGTGACCCAGTATCCATATGTAGAAAATGGCCTGTGTATACACAAACACACACATATGCACAGGAAAAAAACGGAGACAGGTTGGGGTTTGGGTTCAGGGGCGTCCGTGGCAATTTCATCCAGATATTAAAGTGCAGGATGGCCCCGTGACATCTGGGTTTCATGTGCAAGAACACACTCAGAAGTGCCCACCCACCTCACCCCCACCCCCAGTCTCCCTCAGCCACCCTCACAGGGGCCATGTCCTGTGTTTGTCTTTGTACCTGTGTGTCATGCACCTGTGACGGGGAGTCTGGGGTCCTTGTGTCTGTGTGTCTCTGTATCTGTCCCTACGTCTGTGGATTTGTCACCGTGTCCCTCTGCAGGCTATGGAGGTAGCAACATAGCTGTGTGCATGGTTTTCAGGGCTCTTTCGCCAAGGACCCCGGTGTCATGGGCCTGAGAGAAGGCTGGACAAAACTCTGGCTTTGTTCTGGAATCAGAAAACCTCAGAACTGGAAAAGGCCTTGGAAATGCCTGGGCTTAAGCACCTCCTTTCAGAAATGAGGGAAATAGAGCGTGTTTTATAGGAGGCAGAGAGGCCGTGGGAAGGAGAAAGAACACCGGGAGTTGGAAGTTTAGAACTGCACCATCCATACAGTAGCCGCTGGTCGTATGTGCCCACTAAGCACTCACAGGGTGACAAGTCCAAGTTGAGAAGTGCCATAAGTATAAAATACACCCAGGTTTCAGAGACCTAATACAGGGGGGAAAACAAAAAGATGTAAAATTACACAGTAATTTTTATATTGATCGCATGTGGAAATGATTATATTTTGGACATATTGGGTTTAAAATGTATTATTAAAGCTAATGGTATTTGTTTATTTTTACGTTTTTTAAAAAAAGAGTGCCAGAATCAAATCGTGATGCAGCTCCAATTTCTGACCCACTTTATATTTCTATGGGACACACTGACTTAGAACCTCGCACCAGATATTCAACTTCTCTGAGCCTCAGTTTCCCCAGCTGTGAAATGGGTGTGATAATACCTCTCTAGGGGTTATTGTGAGGATTCTTTGAGAGCACATGAAAGCGCTTTTACACTTTAAAGAGCTGATCAGATGAAGGTGGGCAGTGGCTGTGGCGGTTGTAACTTGGATTCGGACCAAGAGGCAAGGGGTAGAAAGAATGAAGGATTTAATAGTTTGACTTTCAAGCAGACACCCACCAGGGCTGGCCCTGAGGGTGGGCTGGCCCTGAGGATAGGCAGGGCGACCACCTACTCACCCTGGTTTTGGTGCTAGAGAGTGACACCCCTCGACCCCACAGAACCATTACCTAGACCAACTCTCTCAAAAGCCCAAGTCACCACATTCTTGCTCAGCAACCGGCCTTTGAACAAACCACATTGTCCTCACCATCCCTGAGCCCCAGCAATGTCACCAGCCTCTGCCGAGACAGGGGTTGCACCCTCGCAGGGTAACACAAAGCCTTCTTCCCCAGGGCACCCATCCTTAAAAAGACCACTTGATCCACAACTAGGCTTTTTCTCTTGCCCTGGACCCAGGGTCCCAAGGGTTTCAAAAAGAGGGAGATGACCCCAAACTTGACCTGGAGGCACCAGCCTCTTCCTGGGACCATCACTCAAGGCAACCCCTGTTGCAACGGTGGTCTCGTAACCATCGCTTACAAAGCAGGTTAAGCAAGTTGCTTTTGCGTGATGGGCTATCTTGAGTAAACAGCATCCTATGTCCCCTGCCGGTCACTTGCTCAAGACATTGCTGGACATTGCATTAGAGTCACTGACACATGGAGTTTTGAAAATGAAAACAGGTCCTCTGGCTTATGCTCAGATAGCGTTTAACTCATTCCTGATTGCACCAGGTTTCCCCAGAGCCCCAGGGCCACAGAATGGATGTTGCCACAACGCAAACAGAGGCTGTGGGAGAGCTGGAGCCTCGGGCCACCTACAGGAGGAGGCTTCCAAAGGTAAACAGGTCAGCTGGGTTCTGCCTTGGTCCCAGGACATGGGCCTCTGGGGCTGTTTAGCTTATTGGACTAAACCTGGAGCCCGGGTTCAACCCCTGGTGTGCTGGGGGAATGAGTACTGTCCCATTCCGTTGTTTCCCCCACCCTTACCCTGGAAATCTTTCTTACTGATTAAGACCCTGAGTCGAAAGAGGTCAGTAAGATGTATTGATATTTCAGACATCTATTGCTACTTAACAAGCCAGCCCAAAACCTGGTGAGTTAAACCAATAATGACTGATGATTTCTCACAGTTCTACTGGTTGCCTACACAAGTCCTCTGCCGGTTTGTCTGCGCTAACTCACAAGGCTGTCTTCACTGGAATGGGTTCCTTCAGGCAGAAGGGCCACGCTGGCCTCACGGTTCTCGATTGTGGTGGGGCTGTTGGTCTCAAGAGGAATTTCTCAGAGCTGAAGATGAAAGCCACACAGCACCTGCATGCCCGGGCTGCAGGCCTCCCAAAACATCACGGCCACCACGGTCTGCTAGACTCACAGGATCAGCTCACAGGTTCAAGAGGATGCAAATGAGACTCTGTTTCTTGATAGGACTTGCTGCAAAATAATGTTTTTCAATCTACCACAAGGTGAGAAAATGTAAATGATTCCATAGAAAACTTTCCCAGCCGTTTCCCAGAAAATGATTTGGCAAAGTTATATTTTCTGAATGGAAATCCAGACTCCCAGACTGACAAATGACTTTTCTGCATTGTATACGAAGGGGAGCCTGTGGGTTTACAACAAGTTGTAGGTGAGAGAAGCGATTCTCAGCACTGGCTGAACATTACAGTCACCTGAGAGGTATTTCCAAATCCCCAGTTCCTGGGCCCCGCCCAAGACCTGCTGAATAAGACCTGCATTAGAGGTGGTTCTGTGTGTGTTCGGGGGGGAGTTAGGGAATTAATCCTGGCGATTTGCATTTTCAAAAGCTCTTCCAATTATTCAGATCCGCAACCAGGGTTAAGGACTGGTGGGTTAACAAACCAGCTTTGTGGGAAATAAGATCAAGGTAGGATATCTGGAAATATGGGCATGTACCTATCTTTACAGGTGGGCTACTGCCCCGTCCAACCTAACAAGCTATTGTTGGGGATATGCAGTCTCACACTGGGGTCTAGAGGGAACAAGACACAGCCCCTGCCCTCAAAGTAGAGCTGACATTCACTGTGGGCCAAGCCCTGTTCTGTAGGCTTCCCTGGCAACTCATTCAGTCTCCATAGCTCCATGATATAGTTGCCATCATGAACTCCAATTTACAAATGCCTCCTCACCGCGATCCCCTCCACCAACAAATTCAGTGCTTAGACACCAACAGGGGGTCTAAGAATTCAGCTCAATTCTGACACTAACTGCCAGAGGTAGCACAGATTCCATGACTTAAGAGTTCAGTCCTACAAGACTGTGCACTCCCTCTCAAAACACACACACACACACACACACACACACACACACACAGACTCCAGATGTCAGCCACAACCCAGGCTTTTGTCTATACGTCTAACGAATAGGCTATCGACTGGAGGTTCCAACAACCCCCTCCAACTCAGAAGGCCAATCACAAATCCAGGTTATTACCTGTACTTCTAACCAACTACCTATAAACCAGAGGTTATCAGGACCCCTTCCTTGGGTTCAATTCGTTTGCTAGAATGGTTTGCAGAACTCAGAAAGCCCGTTTACTCACTACATCACCACTTATGACAAAGGATATTAAAGGCTATGAGTCAACGGCCAGATAAAGAGATACATGGGACAAGGTCCCAAATGAAGCAGCTTCTGTCCTCAAGGATCTAGGCAGCTGGCACAGCGGCAGACGGAAGTGTCTGTCCCCCCAGGTGAAATCTCTCCAACAAAAGGGACAAGGAGCTGTCCTGTGTGTTTATGGGGGTGTCATTACACACTCATGGAGGACTAAGGTACTGGCCATTGACAACTAAACTCAGCCTCCAACCTCACTCCCCGGCCGGGTTCAGCTAAAAGTTCCAAATCTTTTTTTTTTTAATTGTATTTTTTCCATTACCATTTATCCCCCTTATGTCCCCTTAACCCCCATGCCCCCTGCAGTCACCACACTGTTGTCCATGTCTATGAGTCCTTTTCCCTTTTTGCTCGATCTCTCCCCCCAGTACCCCCAAAAGTTCCAAATCTTTAATCATGCGGTTGATTCTCCTAGCACGCAACCCCCACACTCAAGAGCCAGGACTCCAAAAGTCACCTTTATTCACATCCCATCTTTACCATGTGCCACACTCAGGAAATATCAAGGGTTTGGGGAGCCGTGAGGCAGGAACTGAGGGTGAAGACCAAATATTCTAAAAATCACAGTAGCACAATGGGGTTTGTCACACTCCACAGCCAATCAGGAGGTCGAGCTGAAGAGTAAACCCAGGCCACCCGGCTGCAGAGCCCATGCCCTTGACTTCTAGGCCACTCGCCTCCCTCAGAGTGTGCCATCCGGGGTGAGAAGGCTGACGATGAAGCCATGAGCTACCTGGGCAGGGGAAGAAAGGGGCTGTGAGTCTGGGGTCTCTGCTTCCACTGGCTCACTGGCTGTTCTTAAACCAAGAGCTCTGGTTGCACATCAGAATCATCGAGGGAGAATAAAATCTTTTAAAATAGGGACATACCCTAACCCCAAGATCTTACTTACATTCACTTGCTCTGGGTGGGAGGAGGCCCAGGCATGGAAGACTTTTTAAAGCTCCCCAAAGGAATTCTAGTGCACGGATTGAGGACACGGGCCCTGCGGTGGGCAGGAATCCCCCACTCTCACAAAGGGAACGGTGTGGTCGGTGTCAGTGACACGTGTGACCGCCATATTTCACAAACGTTCTAGAAATCAAACAAGCTTCTGGATCGGCTGGAGAAGTGTTCCCAACTGCAGCTACACACAAACAGTTGGGTGGTTTAGAAGTGACCCTGATGCCCCCCACCCCCAGATATTCTGATTGAGTTGGTCTGGGACAGAGTGGGGCATCTGTGTCTCTTACGCCCACCCCTCCAAGTTGATTCTAATGTGTACTTGGTTTGGGAACTACTGATCCAGCTCTAGACACTCAGTTTAAAGATAAATAAAATGAAGCTCAGAGAGGCGAAGTGACTTGTCCAAGGTCACACAGCATGCTTGCTGCAGAGGCAGGACTAGAGCCCCCGGCCAGTGCTGCTTCCAGGCTGCAGCCCCTTATAGTTTGCCAGAGAATTGCACGCATGTCACTTAGTTGGTCTATGCCTCACCACACTATTGCTTCCTGCCACCATCCCGTTTCACAGGACCCAAAGGAGGAGAGTGAGCTGCCGAAAGCCACACAGTGGCAGAAACCAGACAAGAATTCAGGTCTCCTGACTACAGATCAGGGACATGGTCGCACCCCCAGATGCCTGAGGCCAGCCTCCTGCCTGCCAAGCTCCACTAGTGTGGGAGGTTCTTCTGCACCGTGACACCATGAGCCGAAGGTCTAGACATCCCATGAGGGCAGGCTGTGCAGAAATCTCCCGATGGACAGTTCCCAGATGCCCTGGAGAAATGGGCATCATTGCTTATAATCAGAGGTCAGGTCGTGGGGGACAAGGGAGGTAGGCCAGGTACCCCAGTTTGATCAGTTCTGGCTTCTGGTTACCTATTGTCAAAACACAGGTCTTCCTCAAAGACCTGTGAGTATTGAGGTAAAGCCCAAAGCTTCCCATCTCATCTAATCATTTGAGGATGAGGGGGATTAAAGTCCTGCCCACACCTGACCGTGGTCAAAAACATAGGGAGTAGGGCCTTCAGGAAGAGCCCCAGATGGGTGCTGCTTTGTTTTACTTATAAGAACTGATACAATGCTACTCTGAGCGCTCTGACACATTAACTCATTTCAATCCCTACAGTAACTCAAGAGAGGACGGCACCACTATCGTCCCATGTAGAGAATAGGAACTTGGTACAGGGAGGCTAACTGGCTTGCTCAACGACTCACAGCTAGGAAGAGGCAGAGCTGGGACTTGAACCCAGGCAGCCTGGCTCCAGAATCCATTTTGGGTACTCCGATTTACCATGCAGCCTCTGCCTGGGGTCCCGGTGCCACCCCATCTCCTGGAAACGTTGTAAGCACAGTGCAAGGTGACACCTCGCACTCCGCGAGCTCTTAAATCGGGTTGGAAACAGTATAAAAAAGACTAAACACCTTCCGGGGTGGCTGTGGCACGTGTACGTCCACACATATGCCCACTTCAGAACCTAACCTCCACCCTCGCCTTGCCTCTTTTCTTCCCCTGGGCGCTGCTATGATCAGAGTTAGCGCCCCACCCACGTCGACCCGAGCAGTTGGCACGTAACATCACATTGTTCAGAAGGGAACACTGAGGTTCAGAGAGGCCACAAGTGACATGCCGAAAGCCATAAAGCTAATCGATGGTGTAGCTTGAAATTATCCCCTGAGCTACTGCCCCTCACTTTCTTTGATTCTTTCCAGCGCCCCTCAGAGGGAGTCAGCAGGGACTGTGGTCACATTTGGGACAACTGAGGTACAAAGTCAGGTGACCAGTGTGAGCGGCCAGGCCTCTTAACTCCTGAGCGGGGCCCTCTCCTGCCTCCCGCTGCGGCCGCTGGTCCGTGTCCACTGTCAGCCAGATCAGCATCTCCATTTCTGGAATCTGCTGAAACCTCAGTTTAGAGTCCAGAACCTCCAAATGGCCCAGTGGATGCTCTGTCCCAAAGGGAAGAGGTCAAGTCTTGGCCGGCAGCTGTTTTAGGGCCTGAGAGCCCCTCCTGCCCCTGTCGGGGTGTCCAGAGATCCAGTTCCAGCGGCTGAGGGAGAAGATGGGGGCAGCTGGGGCCACGTTCTAACGGAGCCAGCCCCAGCAGCCCCAGCCCCGAGGTTCTCAGTAGTAACAGCGGCCCCGTGGGCCGAGCACTCCCTGCACGCCAGCGGCCGCTCCCTGTGCTACAAGCCTGGCATCTGCTGGCCTGTGGGCTCCACAGAACACTTGGATGTTTGCGGCCCTCGGAGCAGGTGGGGCCTGAGGATCACCTGGCGTGGAGGCTGGCCCGCACGTGGCTATGGCCTGAGGGTCTGTTGGGGCCCCATCCCAGTCCTCAAAGCCTAGGCCCTGCCCCCCATGTACCCTTTCCCAATCTTCGTTTTGCAATCAGTTAGCCTGACCCAGACCAGTAAACACTGGTGGACCAGAGGAAGCACCTTTCCTGACCCTTTTCTACATGTTTCAAAAAAGAGCCCTGGCGTGTGAGGGAGGGGGGCCCAGGCTTCAGGTGCAAGCCTGGGAGAAGGCCTGGCTGCCTGGGCATGAGCACACTGCCAAAGGTCCCTGAGCAGTCCCATGCTCGGCAAAGAGGAGGGAACTTCTGGAGAGGAAACTGGAAAGCAGCCTTGCTGTCCATGATTTAGTGGGGGACCGGGCAGGGGGATTATAGGTCAAAGTTCAGAGACTTATTTCAAAACAGCTTGCTGTGCAACCTTAGGCAAGTCACTAAACATCTCTGAATCATTTTCCCTGCAATAAGATAGTAGAGAGCCCTGACCCCCTCTATGTGTACAGGATTAGTGACACTGTACACATAGTCACATGAGCCTTTTACCTCACGGAGAAGTCACACTTCCCCCATTTTTTTCCGACAAAAGACCTGTGAGGCATACAGGGTGCCTTTTATCTTCCCCATAGTGCAGTTGAGGAATCCGAGGCACAGAAAGGCTTAATGCCCCCACCACAAGGTTTGATAGCTACCTATCAGGTATGTGCACAGGACTTGCAGTCATCCCAGAAAAGAACGAATGTCGTGCCTGAGCTGCCAGGTACGAGCCACTGGGGGCAGACCCAGCCTTGAAAGCCACTGCTTTCCAACAACGATGCACTCCCAGGCCGAAGAGAAAGAGGCGTGGCCGGGCCAGAGTCAACCTGTCCCTCCCATGGGCCCCTGTCTATCCAAGCCCTTGGACTATTTTAGGACCCTCGTATCTGGCCTGTCACAGATGCTTAGCAGATGTTTGTTGTAGGATGTGAGAGGAGACAGGTCCTGGTTGGTTCTTAGGTCTGGGGCCTGAGCGACTTGGTGCATGGCAGTGCCATTCACTGAGACGGGTAACTGGGAAAGGAGGAGTTTGGGGAGGGAGGGCCACAGTCCGCTTTTTGTTTGAGAGGCCTCAGTGATGTCCAAGTGAATAACAATAAGAAAAAAGAAACAAATAGTTTGACTAGGAAATGGCTAGAGGACCTGGATAGACATCTTTCCAAAGACAGACAGATGGCCAACAGGTACAAGAAAAGGTGCTTGTGAATCATAGGAGAAATGCAAATCTAGGCCCGGAGGCACCTGAGGCGCCTGTTTGAATAGCTGTCATCAAAGAGACAAGCGATGACAAGCGATGACAAGCGCAGATGCAGATGTGGGGAAAAGGGAACCCCAGCGCAGTGTTGGTGGGGATGCAGATTGGTTAGTTTTCCACTCTAGAAAACAATATGCAAGGGCCTCAAACAGTTAAAAATAGAGCTACCACATGACCCAGAAATTCCGCTTCTGGGTATATTTTCAAAGGAAATGAAATTACTACCCTGAAGAGATCTCTGTACCCCCAAGTTCACTGCAGCATTATTAATAATAGGAAAGACATAGAAATAACCTAAGTGTCCATGGCTGGATGAATGGATAAAGAAGACATGAGATATATATATAATTCAGCCACAAAAAAGGGAATCCTGCTGTTTACAACATGGATAAAGCTTGAGGGCAATACACTAAGTGAAATAAGTCAGACAGAGAAGATAGATATTATATGATCTCATGTATATGTGGAATCTAAAAAATACGAACTCATAGGGATGGACAGGAGAATAGCGTTCTCCAGGGGTCAAGGGCAACCGGGGAATGACGAGTTGTTGGCCAAAGGGTATAAATTTCCACTTACGAGTTCTGGGGATCTAACATACAGCATGGTAGCTGTATCGTATTGAATTGTATAGCAAAAGCAACAGTGAAAAATACTGTATTGTACATTTGAAAGTCGCTGAGAGGAGATCTTAAAAGTCTTTACCTAAAAAAAAAAAAAAAAGGTAATTATAATTACGTGAGGTGAAAGATGTGTTAACTAACCTTATTGTGGTAATCATTTCACAATGCATACATGTATCAAATCACCACATTATACGCCTTAAACTTGCACAATGTTAGATATCAATTATACTCCATACAGCTGGGGCTAAGATTTTTTTGAGGAAGAGAGGGAACAAGAGGTGTGTCCTTGAAATCCAGTTACCAAAAGATCTCCAAATACCAGACGTGACCAGCTTTGTCAAGCGCTGCCCAGTGCCGTGGCCCGCGCCTCTTCTGAGCAGTGTGGCTCCTGAGTCCATTCCAATCAGCTACTGAACCCGCTCAATTCTAAGATCTCCTGTGTGTTTTCAAACTCTAACGTTGCCGAAATCAGAGTACCCTCGCAATCAAATTTGCCCCCGTCACGCATGCCAAGCCTGCCAGAAAATAAATAAATAAGTAAGCAAGTAAATAAATAAATAAATACAGCATCTTATTGTATAAACAATCATGGGGGTGGGGGGATGTGTTGTCATGACAACGAGGAGAGAAGGCACCAAAAGTGAGGCAGGAAGGGTCTAGCACTTATTAGGCATCTTCTGTAGACCAGGAATCATGCTCAAAGTATTACATTTTGTCTCATCGAACAGCAGGAAAAGGGAAAAATTTACAAGGGAAGGTGAAAGTTTTTCAGTTTAACAGGCGAAAGGATCAGGCCCTCACTCCTGGAAAGCAATACAGGAAAAGCCAAGTTCACGTTGGTTTGCAACTCACCCTCCCTTCCCCTCCCCACAAAACACCACCAACGAAGCGACGGTCTGACCAAATTCAGTGTTTTGTCAGAATGTGTGGAAAGCTTTTAACATATATGATGACCACAGTAAACGTTTCCCCAAGTCATAGATGTTCACGAGAGCGTGGCAGGCTATGAGTTTAAAAAATAGGAAGGAGAAACACCTCTTGGCTTTCAGAGAGCTGTGCTGGAAGGCTCTTTCCAAAGTTTGGGCTCATTTCTGCTTCACTGACTAAGCCACCCTAACTTGCTCTTGGGCTGGGCTTGCTCGTACCTCAAACCTGCTCTCTTGGAATGGAAGACGCTCGGGGCTTGGGGGGCACCCGCCATGAGGGCAGAGGTACAGGGAAGTGGTCTGGGTTGTGTTTGCTAATTTTTAGTTGCTTAGTTACTGTAAAATGAAGCCAGCAGCTTTATGAATGGCACTGATCTTTGCTTTTATCTTTTTCTTTTTTTAAAAGCTCCGACATAAGATAAGTGTGGCCAATTTTAGCCATAGGGAACAGGAAATAGAGCCTAAACCTTTATCCCCTTCAGAGCCAGCGGTAAAGTCAAGGCAAGACCGATAGCGAAGCCAGGCTCACCCTTCTCTGGGACCGGACGCCGTGCACGGACGGCCTGGACTGCTTTCTCTCCTTTTCCCTATTCCCAGGGAGTGCGTTTCCCTCCTTGCCTGGGAGGTGTGCCATGTGGAGATTATCAAGCCATCTGTCAGCACCTCTCCGCGGAGCCCCAGCCTCTCCATCCCCAAGGGCCCAGCTCTCCCTCTGCAGCCATGCCAAGGCCATCCAGGACAGGCACGCTGTGGCAGGGAGCAGCCGCGAAGGACCAGCCACCTCGGGAACTGGCTAGGGCACCTTGGTTTTCCCAGACAGCACCGAGGGCTGGGTCCCACCAGGACTCCCAGCCCGATCCTATCTCCCGTCTCCCAGTGAAGCAATCACATAATTAGCCATGTTAATACCCAGGGCACCTGAGGCCTCCTGTCTCAACCTGAGGCCCAGGCGCCTGTCGCAATGAACACTTAGATGACTATACAGCTCCCTTCCAACCAGCCGAGTGGAGAAAAATGGAGCTTCACTCTGCGCCCGCTGACTAGCACCCTACTCTACTCCCCTGGGCTAGCCTCTGTCTCCAGGACAGGTTTATCCAGAAAGCTGACCCCTCGGAGCCACAGGACACTGTTGTCACATGAAACTGAAATGCCAGAACAGCCCCAGAGATTCCGGACCTGACTGGTTCCGGACGATTTTTGGAGGGCTGTTTTGTTAACCAACATCTTTTGAGCCTCCCCGCCCCTGCCACCCCCCACAGGCAAAGCCTTATGGTGGTTAATGAAATACTCCAAGGAAGACCCTGTGACCTCCAATTTCCTACCACTTCCTAAAAGGAGACACATTCAGTATCTGAAAAGGCATATGAGCTGGGTGGGGATCAGGGCTAATGTCTACATTGATTGAGCAAAGAGGGAAATCCTGCCCCGAAAGGTATCACTAGCCCCATTTCAGAGGCTCAGATTAGTTAAGCAGAACCAGGAAAAGAATGTTCTACTAATACTCTGCGTGGCCTGGGGGATTTGCTTTACCTCTCTGAACCTTCATCTTGGAAAAGTCCAGGACCAGCTCTAGGCCAGTATCTTAGTGAGCCCACCAGCTTCAGTGCAGGTCGGTCTGCCTCCAGAGCCCAGAATCCACGCAGACTCTGCGGGCGCTTCAAGAACGGTGCCAGTAATGGAGCCACGACTGCTCGGCATTGGGGAGGGAAGAAGGCCATGAAACTGTCCTGACCAATTAAGGACTTGGAAGCGCAGACAGGGATTAGAGGAGCAGGTAAAGAAACAGGCAGGGTAAATGTAGGGTAGAGTGAGGAAATGGGAGGGACTCTCAGACCTGTGGCTCCGCCTCTGCAAACCCCCAGAATCTTCCCTTCCAGAGGTGAAGGGAAGGTTTTCCATTCCCTAAGAGGTGAAGCTGCATTGATTGACTTTCGTGCTCAGTTCCTCACGGGTGTCCCAGGCCCATTCCCAGAGATGATTTCAGGGCTTGACTCAGGAAGTGTCTGCGGGGTACCCTCTCTCTGGGAGTCTCTCCCAGCTGCACCCATCTCCCCTGGGTTTTCTCTCTTTCAAAGCCCATTCTAAATGCTACCTCTGGTATCGCTACACCCTGCAAAGCAGCATGGAGTAGTGGCTCTGAGTTCAAGTCCAGACTCTACCATTTAAAAGCTGTGTGCCCTTGTATAAGCTATTAGTCTCGGTTCCCTAGTCTGTTAAATGGGGGGTAACCCTAGTACCTATCACAAAGAACCACTGTGAGACTTAAATGCGTCTAATACCTGTCCAGTCCCCAGAATAGCACCCAAGACCTAGTAAGTACCGCCTCCATGCTGGCCATTGCTAATCACTGGGTGTAGGTTTCCTTTATTCCCTCTTCTGGGAATCCCTGAGCCTCTGCGTTAGCATCATGCCTTTGTCCAGGAAGTTCCCAACAAAGATGTGCTAAGCAGCTCAGGTGGCTTGAATGGGAAAACCTGTGCTCGAATTCCAACCCTGCTCCTTACAAAGGGCGATTATGGCAAGTTAGGAAACTTCACCTCAGTTTCCTCAACTGTAAAATGGAGTTTGCAGTGGTTCCCACGCAGAAGGATTTCTGCGCAGATAAGCAAGGGAATGACGTGAAGAGTTTATCAGAACGCAGGGGCTGGGCGTAGTGAGGGTGAGCATTGCTCTTATTAGCCCATGAACTTGCTCTCTGAGGGTTCTCAGGCAGGAGCCACAGAGAGCAAAATAAAGAAAATGGTGGGTCTTGGTGTCTTCTTTATCCTCTCTCCCTCCTACTCCAAAATAAAACCTCTTTCCTTCGTTCACTAGGTGGATGTGGTAACCTTCATGCGTGGAAGATAAAAGTCCTCATTCTGACAAATACCGTCTGCATGGCCTTGGGCAGGTCACTACTACCTGCCAGCCACAGTGGTCAATCAAGCACTACATCAATTAGTCATTCACATAATTAGTCTTCCTGGGCCTTCCCCAAAGAACATAGCCAGAGAAGCTCCCAAGTGTTGGTCCCTGCACAAATAGTTATTGATCACAACTGGGTCCTACCCTGGGCTACGACCTGGAGACCTAGGTCCTACAGTGCTACGTGGGGCTTTCTAGTGGTTCCCAATCTCCAGTGGCAGCTTAAACAGAGAACTACACTAGAGGTGCTGCATAAGTGCAGTGGGTCCTTACTCCAAGCAAGGCGCGACGCAAGGAGCCCTACAGAGATGATACCTTTCCACCTGGCGACTTCTCCATATTATTAAATACGATTATTATCATAGCCATTTCATAGCGGCGCAAACCAAGGCTCAAACAGGTTACATAATGTTCGCAGGGCCACATAGCTCATCAGCTGCTCCGAGAGAGGGGAGCACAGAGGAGGACCGTGTAACCCAGAGAGAGCAGAGGGTTTGTCAGGAGGGAAGTCTTCCTGGAAGAGGTGATGTCTGCATCTTGCAACGCGAAGGAGGAGTCAGCAAAAGTGAGGGGTATAAGAAGAGGGGACAGAAAGGGCAGGAGCCAAAGGAACCATACCAAAGGGATGTGATGACAGGTGAAACTAAAAGATAGAGGTCAAGCAACCGAAGTCTTGACAGCCAAGCTATTAAGAGTTGGGGGTTTTATCTGGAAGGCAGTGAGGACCCATGAAAGGTTTGGAAACCTGAGAAAGACATGATCCAATTTACAAGTCTGGAAGTTCAGCTCACTTGCCCTCATAAAGTCCAGACCTCCTCAGGCTTCCGTCTCCTAATGGCAGTCTGCAGAAGGTTGTGGACACCTCTCAGCCAGCACAAGGCCCATTGCCTTTACATCACCACGGTCTGGGTTCATGACTCCATACCATGTACTGGCCAAGTAACTTTATCTCACTGAACCACAGTTTCTTCATCTGCAATGTAAAGTAACAGCAGTTCTGTGGTCAGGCTGTTATGAGAATGAACTTGGAATTGCATCTGCCAATGTCTAGCCCAGGATCCAGCACACCAGACCTGCTCCATATAGAAGCATCCTTCCCATCTCCTTGTCCCGAGATGGTTCTCCTTGTTCCAAAGATGAAATGAAACAATTTATAAACATATTCTTTGATTGACCAAATGATTGATGGGACCTTTGTTATTTTCCACAATCAGAAGTTTTGACTATTCACGAACAACCCTGAAGGTCTGTGGCTCTCAGAGATTTTGTATTTAGCTGAGGCCTGGATTAGTATTACAGCAGCAACAAAGCTGGTGAGAGGGGCAAGTTGTTTGGCAAGTGCGAGAGCCTGCCCACATTGGTCAGGCGAAGAGGTGAAGACTGAGCTGCTCGAACAGGGAAGACCAGATATTTAGGTTTTTCTTTAAAGAAACAGTCTCAAGATGAGCTATCTAAGTCAGCAATGAGGCTCTGTTCCACATGGTCATTCGGGGACCCAGGTTCCCACTTCTTGTTCCTCCATCATCCCCTAGACTAGAATATTACTCCTGCCTCCAAGGCCAAAGCTGAGTCACCATCTCCCCTGGGCTCCGGTTGTCAGAGCAAGGAAGACAGGGAAAAAAGGAAGAGAGGGAGCAGGGAAGAGGTTTGCCCATGACTCCCGTCTCAGACCCACAAGTGGCACATATAACTTCCCTGGCAAGAACTCAAGCACGTGGTCACACCTAACCTCTGAGATTGCTAGGAAAGGCAGTATAACTGTCTGTTCACCTGCCCAGCTACAATTCTAATAACAGGAAAATGGAAGAATGGATTTTGATGGCCAACTCCCAAATAGAATTGACCTCATTAGCTGGCCATCAAGCATCTGCAGGATACGAGACTTTGCTGTAAGACACCATAGGTTGTTCACGGGTGCATTTTGTTCAAGCAACACTGGTGTTTACAATTGGGAGGAATTGATAGGCTATTAGGCAGGACATGTTCTTCCCAGTTAGCTCTCACTACTCCCTATTTTCATAGCCCAGACCAAGTTCACACAACTATGTCATGTTCTTGGCCCCTGTAAGCATTTAAGCCTGGGACCCCTATTCTATAATATTTATTATTATTATTATTGAGGCTGGGATAATATTATTGAGATATTAGGACTGCAATTCATACCAAGCAGCTGGCCACTTACTGTACTCTACTATCTGCCATATCCTTTTATTTCCATTTGCTTACTGATCACCAAAACTCATATTCTTCTCTTCCTCCTGGACACACACCTAGACTACACTTCCCAGCCTCCCCTGCAGCTGGCGTGGTCATGTGACTGAGCTCTCTGCAGTGTAACATACATGGAAGTAATACTCAGGCCTGACCCATACAGACCTCCATGAAATCTTTATCTTCTTGTTGACTAGGTGGCTGAAGTGACCCCCAAGGTGACCTTGAAAGCTATATAATTAAGAAGACAAAACCCCTGGAAGCCAGCATCCCCAAATGACTGCTTGGAGCATAGCTACCACCAACATGGAACCACCTTAGACTGTTATGTAAACAAAAAGTACCGTTCTTGAACCATGGCACATTTGGGATCTATTTGTTACAGCAGTTAGCCCGCTTGAACCAATACACACCATTTCACAAATGTAAGAATGGACCCACAGAGAGGCCAAGACATCTGCTCCGCATCGCAAAGATAATATGTGGAAACTCAGGGATTTCAATCCAGACCCACCGATTCCAAAGCCCGATCTCAAAATGACTCTTACGACTTACTTTTCAGTCAGGCTTACTGAAGTCTTATATACACACAATAAAACTGATCCTTTTTAAGAGCACAGTTACATGAGAGTTTTGACATATCCAGTCCTGTACTCATCAGCAGAAGACATGGAACACTTCCATCTTCCCCAAAAAGTTTCTCATGTTTTTGGCGGTCAACCCCCTTTCCTTTCCTTTCCCCAGCCTCTGGCAACCTCTGACCTAATTTCTGCGACTACACTCTTGGAATCGTATAGTATGCAGCTTTCAAGTTGGGCTTCTTTCACAAAGTGTAATGATTTGAAGGTTCACCCATGTTGTTGCATCCACCCATAGTCGATGCCTTTCCTGAGTAGCCTGCCAATGCATGGAGGTGCCACTGTTTGTCTAAACAATTACCAGCTGCTGATGTTCCCAGGTTGGGGTCATTGTAAGTAAAGCGACTGTAAACAGTCACATACAGGTGTACGTGTGGACATGAATTTTCATTTCTCTAGGCATTGATGGCCAACTTCACACGAAACGGCCCAAAGTGTTTTCCAGATGCATAAGAAGATGATGCCCCCAGTGAAAAAGGAAGCCCTACCTCTAACAAGAAACCTGATTTAAAGCACATGCTTCAAAGACCAGGAAGACAGTGCTGAAAGGTGTCCAAAGCCACCAAAACAGCGAAGAGCCACACGTCACCTACTCCCAGCAGCCCAAGATGCCGTGGCTCCAAAAGCAGCACAAGTGACCTCAGAAGAGCATCCCCAGGAGAAATGAATTTGACCATGTGCCATTACCAAGTTCCCCTGACCACAAAGTTGGCCGCGGAGGTCAAGGTCACTCTGGTGTTCATCATGGACATCAAGGCCAACCGGCACCAGATCAAACAGGATGTGAAGAAGCTCTATGACTTGACTGGCCAAAGCCAACACTCTGACTCAATCTCACGACCAGAGGAAGGCGTGCAATTGATCCCTGACCACCATACTTTGGAGTGTAGTCCAAAAATTAAGATCATCTAAACTGAGCCCGGTTAGCTAATCTAAATATAATAAACTTTTTGAAATCATATTTATCCTATGTTTTCTCCCAGCAAAGTGTGAGAGTTCTGGTTGCCCCAGATCCTCACCAGTCCTTGACATTGTCCGTCCTTTTAATTTAGTCATTTCAGTGGATATGTATTGGTATTCCACTGTGGTTTTAATTTACATTTCCCTGATGACTAATAATCCTGAGCATCTTTTCATGGCCATTTGTGTGGATTCTTTGTTAGAGTGTTTATTAGAAACATCTTTTGACCATTTCTTAATTGGAGTGTTTGTTTTGTAAATGTTTTCTCCCTGTCTGTGGCTTGTCATCTCATTTCCTTCGTAGTGTCTTTCAAAGAGCATAACTTTTCATTGCGATGAAACAGAATTTATCATTTTTTGTGGTTTGTGTTCCTTGTGCTGTCATTTGTTTTTAATGATTTAAAATTGTGTTTCTGCCTCCTCCAGACAGCTCCCTTTGCAGGAAGAAACTGGGTTGGTTTTACAAGATTAAATTTACAAATCCAAGTTACTTTTCTGGAGTGGGAGGAGATTCGGGTTTTCACTTGGTGTGTTGTGACTTTCTTAAATCTTTGTTTATGGCAATGGCCACCAAGGAAGAAAGAAAAAATTAGGGCACTGTGAAAAAGCAGTTCAGAAGTTTTGTGAGCACAAGGCTCTAGGCAGAAACCTGATTTGGGAGATAATGGAGGCGGGGAAGTCTTGCTCACACGCTGGGTACCAGCCATCTTGAACCTGTGGGCAAACCTCCAACCCCCCGACCTGTGCTTGACCAGGAGAAAAATATTTCTGCCGCTTAACAAGGCACCCAGAGGGCCCATTTATTCCCTCCCACGTTGGGCAGACTTTTAATAACCAAAGCACGCGGCTTCTTGCAAGAGGTCCAGCCAGGAGGATTAACTCCTTCCTTCCCCTGCAGTTATAACCAGCCAGGTAATTCCGGAGGAATCTGAGTCTCAGCCTACCGGGAAGGGACAACAGCGAGTAGCAGATTTTCCATGGCTCTTTCAGTGTCCAGCTGGCCCTGAACCCCACTGGAGCCAGCCCAAGGTATTTCAGGGTTGACGTTGCATGACACCCAAGCCTGCTACTGCTGACCCAGTCTAATTCGAGACTGCGTCCGTGCCTGCTGCTCGGTTATGGGCCCAGGCTGCAACTATTCTCATCAGGGCCCTGGCCCAAAAAAATGGCATAGACGCTCACATGGTCTAGACTAATTGGTTTTAAAAGGCCATCTGTCTAAATATGGCTTTTTAGAGAAAGAGATACACAGTGGAATGAGTGTCCTAACTCTGGTGTCAGAAGGCCTGAGCTTAAAGCCCCACTGAACCACTTACTAGCTGTAGAGCCAAAGACAGTTTATGCCACCTCCCTGGTCCTCAGTTTCCTCATCTATAAAACAGGAATGATTGAAATAACAAAGGAGTCCATGAGATGACACCAGAGGGCCCAGCACCGTCAGTCTCGAGGACACGGGGAGTTCTCTACCAAATGTCAGTCCCCTGCTGTACCCTTCCTCTTTGTTCCCTAACAGTATGACAGCAAGTCAGTGAAGTAGATATGTTATTGTGCTTAACTTCTGGGTTTCCACATTGGTAAAGAACATTCTGGAGAGAGAGACCTGAGCCAGAAATATTGATCTCAGCACCATCCCACGGCAGTAGAAGCAACTGTTTCAGTGGAGTGTGTTTCTAGAAAAGTACTAGGGCGAGGTCAGAACAGTGGACACACCAACCTTCAAGGATCAACTGGTAGGGGACAATTGAAAAAGACGAGAAAGAATGGCTAAAGGAAGTGTCGGCAGATGCCACAGAGAACACAAGAAAGAGAAGACCTAATGCGGGCCCGGACCATCTGGCACTTGGTGGTCATTTATTTCAGGGAAGTGATGGGGGATGGAGGTACTGGAACCACTGAGGTGAGTGGAGGAATGAGTGGAGAGGAGGGAAGAGAAAAGGAACTGCAATTGAAAAGGTAACATCAGTGGGGTCAAGTGACAATGTCAAGACAGGGAAGATGAGGGTAGAGAGTGACAGAGAGAAGTGAGGAGCCAGAGCTTTGTTGGGATGGCGCATGGAGGCCAGTGTCCAGGCTACAGTGGTGTTTGGTGAAACCCTTCCCAGGGGGCCATTGGATGAACTTGCACAACTTTGACTCATGAGTGACAGAGAGCAAGGTCAGGGAAGTAAGCAGCCCTGGTGACCCTGTGACACAGTGCTGGCCCAGGAAGTAGCAGTATGGACACAGGATTCCACCTGAAGCTCCAGTCTCTAGAACTGTGCTCAGAGCAGGGGAAGCACATCGAAGAATCACAGCATTTGGCTACCTGATGCCCAGGAGGAAGTGAGGATGAAGTCCGCTGAGGAGGGAGGACGCTATCTCCATTCTCCCCAGAATCTGTGGAGCCTCATGGCCCTTATGCACAGCAGAGCAGGGGGAGGAGCAGAGAATTGGGGATTTGAGGGAAAAGCGTCATCTTTTCAGGGTCCATGGTAATAGTGGTTTTCGCTAATATCCATCTCATCCTTTGCAAAGTGCTTTCACTGACATTATCCTAATTCAGGAAGAATTGGTCCCATTTTACAGAATTGGGAAACTGAGTTTCTGAGAAGTTCAGTGGCCTGTTCAAGACCATACAGCCAGGAGTGGCAGGGTTGGGACTGAGACCCCAATTTCTCTGATTCATGGTCCAACTCTGTCTCCCCACCGAGGGAGCTTCTGAAACCAGCCCCACCAAACACACATTTCTTAAGCACCCTTGTGTCCTAGGCACCATGCTGAGGCCTTAATGATGAGGTTCATGACTGACAGACATAGTTAGTTACTGCCCAACACCCACTCCCTTGTTGCTACAGAACTCGGATTTCACTTGGGGTAACAGCGTGCCCTTGACGGGACTAAATCAGGTGCAACAATCCTGCTCCCCAGTTTCCTTGTCACTTAGGGGTGGTAACGCGACCCAGTTCCGGCCAATGAGCTAGAAGGAGAAGTCTACCAGCTATGGTTCTGGGAAGATTCTACTTTCCTGGTAAAAAAGGGGCAGACTTAGCTGTCTCCCTCAGGGCTTCTGCTTCCCTAGGCCTCTTTCCCCTTCGGCCCCTCATCTGTGGCCTGAGGCTTGGGGACGGTGGCCCTGCATCCTGCAATCATGAGGCCACTGCACCAGGATGTGGATGATAAAACAGAGAAAGCTCAGGTGTCTGGTGGCACCACTGGGACACTGAATCAATGCCACATCAACCCACCTCCAGACTTCTTGCCATGTAACAAAACATCTATTTGCTTCAGCTATTGGCATTCATTCCTGATTGATAAATAGGCATACTCAGTAAGGAAGGCAAGCCCTGAAGCCAAAATCAATCCTCAAATTAGATTATATATTTAACTGTGTATTTACTGATACCAGGTGTGATGGTTACTTTTACATGTCAGCTTGATTGGGCCACAGTTATTTGGCCAAACGTTATTCTGGTTGTTTCTGTGAGGGTGTTTTGAATGAGATTAGCATTTAAATCAGTAGACCTAGCATTTAAATCAGTAGACCGAGCAAAGCAGATTGTCCTCTCTAGGGAGGGTTGTGGTGGGGTGGGGGTAGGGGGCTCTCATTCGACAAGTTGAAAGCCTGAATAGAACAAAAAGTCTGACCTTCCCACGTTAGAGAGGGAGCTCCTTCCTGCCTGAAGGTTTTCAACCTGGGGCATCAACTCTAATTGAAACCTCAGCTCTTCCTGGGTCTTGAGCCTGCTGCCTGCGGGTGGAGCTACACCGTTCGCTCTCCTGGGGCTCCAGCTCACCAACAGCAGATCTTGGAAGTGGTCAGCCTCCATCATCACGTGCGCCAATACCAACGAATGAAGAAAGGAAGGAAGGAACCCTGTTGGTGCTGTTCCTCTGCAGAACCCTAACTAGTGCATCAGCCATCTTTTCCTTGTCTACACTCAAATTTATATATAAATACTGAGAGCAGCTTTCTTCATAGTCGCTCAGAAATGAAAATAGCTCCTGTGTCCATCAATAGGGGAATAAAGAACAAATTGTGATACAGCCACATGATGGACGACAACCAAGCCATAAAAAGGGACCATTGCTGGTGTACACAAAACCATGGATGCCTCTCAAAAGCATCGCGCCAGGTGAACAAAGCCAGACACAAAGACCACTGTACAAAGATCACCACACATTCTACTACATGGTTCCATTTACATGAAACTCCAGAAAAAGGCAAATTTAATACGTAGTGGCTGAAAGCCAATCAGCGGTATGTGGAACCAGGGTGAAATGGCAAATGGAGTGGAAAAGAGAACAAAGGATTTTGGGGGTAGTAGGAATATGGTCCGCATCATCATGAAGGTGGTTGTTACACAGGTGTTTACGTTTGTCAGATGCAACAGTACACTACTTAAAATGGATGCATTTTTGTTTATGTAAATTAGACCTCATTAAAGTTGATAGTGCACAAGTATTTTTTTAATTTGAAGCGGAACCCATAGATGAATATAATACAGATATATATTAATAAAGAAATGGAGGGGAGGAAGGTTAAGGAAAGATAAAGCCAGGCCGAAAGTCAATTCACAAAGCGCATGTAATCCCTTGATCAAGGGGAGCTACGACTTTGGCTCTGAGCTTCCCAGAAGCCAATGCAAAAAGAGGAAATAAAACAATCACAAGATTTCATGTGTCCGTAAGATAAAATCATTGTGTTCATAAAGCAAAACTGGATTGCAGAGACATAACAGCTTCTAAATTTATGGGAACATAGAGAGGGAAGTGACTAATTCTGTTTGGGAACGCCAGGAAACGCTACAGAGAGGAGGGTAGGGGATAAAACAGCTAATGCTGACTGTTTTGGAGCGTGGATGTGAGAAAGGTGGGATTGGGCTTCTGGATGGGAAATGATCAGTTTAACTCATTTCCTAAATGTCCTTCAAATCTACAAAGATGGGATCTGAGGTCGAATTCTTGGGAAACAGGAAGAAGGTGGGGGCCTGGTCCCAGGTCTCAGCGGGGCCTAAGGAAGGAACTGTGGCCCCAGAGCCAGGACAGTCAGGTCATTTATTTACCCACTACTTTGCCATAGCGCTCTCCACAGAGGGTCACACCTTGTCAGCTGGACCTTGTCTGGAAGGCTTTGCCAGGTCAGCACTAACCCTTTGGCTGCTGAGCTGGGGGGAGGTAGGGGTCCCCAAGGGGGCTTGGAGCTGTTGAGCTGCTGGGGAGGTGACAGGAGTTACTAGCCCATACAGAGCATTTTAGAATTTTTTAGCAACCACTCTGGCAAGATGGCGCTCAGTCACCAACTGTGGGCCGTCCCTGCCCACACGGATGACCTCTCCCCCCGGCTGCCTTCCGCAGGCCGAGCCATGCCTGGTGATCCCCGGCTAATGAGAATTCCTGGTCTTGGTCAACTGCCGACACTCAGGAATTTGCTATTCGTGAGAAATGTCAACTTTATGAAAAAGAGCCCTGTGTGTCAGCTCTTTTTCCCACATCAGGGTTTACAGCTGACAGGAGCCTGTTTCACACAATTTGCTGATGGGGGAAGAGGCTGTAATCCAGGAAATGGCTCTGGCAGATCATCTCTGGGTCAGCAGAGCATTCTGGAACGTTCTCTGTATGTTTCCCCTTAGAAACCATTTGGAAGGGAAGCATCGGGGTTTTAAAAAGACTAGAGTGGCAGACTTTGTGCCTGAGAGGATAACAGAGCAGGACTAGGAGGGGGCCACCCCCCACGTTCATTTCTCCCAGTGGACACACAGAACAGGCAGGGGACCGAGGTTTTCCAGGAACCTCAGTGCCCGACAGAGATGACAGTTGTCATTCAGGAGGATGACATTGCATGATGTGACATTATTTTACATTCATTCATAGGATGGGAACCCTGAAGTCGACTTTATAGAAGGTGGTAATATGTTAGCTTTGAGCACTGGATAAATAACGGGGACTCATTTCAACAAAGCACTATCTCCTCAGAGAGCACACCAGTTCCATGTCTGGTCACTTGACTGTTTTTTTTTTTTCTCTTAATCTGACTTCTGGACCAACAGGTAATTAATTTCATAAATGATAACAGAGCCATCCTATGGGACTCCAGCCGGGCCTGCCCAGGGGATGCATAGCCCAGGCTACCAGCCTGGGAGGGGCTATTTCAGAAGGTGAACTTCCTCAGATGCAGAGACCCTGGGTTATAGCTGTCTGACTTGGTGGCCTGTGGATGGACCTCAGCACAGGAAGCGCTAAAGCTCTATGAACACTCAGAGACAAGAGGAAGGACTGGGCTCCCCCCTCCCACACAGTGCCAGCTCTCCTCAAGGGCCTGTCCAGCCCCTGCCATGGTTCCAAAGAACCACGACATCATCAAGTCAACTGAAGTCTAATGACAGTGTTTGTGTGGCTCCCCAAGGTTTACACGGGCTCTCCACCAAGCTGCCTACAGCCCATCGGGGAAGGTTCAGAAGGCTTTACTGAAATTGGGAAACCGAAGCTCTAAAAAAAGGCCCCAAGGCACACATCTAGTCAAGGGGAAGATGGCCTGGTGGTCAACAGCGTGGGCTCAGCGTGGGAATCTCGCTGGAATCCCGGCTGGCTAACCTCAGCTTGCTTCCTCTCTCGCGGACGCACATTCCGTCCCGGGCAGTATGGCACCCGCTCCAGGAACGGTGTTCCGGGGCCAACTGCCAGGCTCGTAGCTCGATCACTTACCAAGGGCACGATCGTGAGCAGGCTGGTAGTCTCTCTGTGCCTCAGTTTCCTCATCTATCAAATGGGGGAGCTATCGATAACCTTTGCATGTACAACATGGGTAACTCTCACAAATGTTTGTGTAGAGAAAGAAATCAGACCAAAAGGGCACACGCTGTGTGACTCATTTATCCGAAGTTTAAAAACGGGCCACCTGCCAACTGCTCGGTGAGTTTGGGGCTCCTTTTGGGGTCATGAAAATGTTTTGGAACTAGACCGAGGAGATGGTTGTAAATATTGTGAACATGGTAAATACTGGATTGTTTACATTAAATGGGTTCATTTTGTTATGTGAATAAAAATAATTAATTTTTTAATGGGCCTAACTTACCTACGGTGCTAGAAATCAGAGAGTGATTACTTTGGGTGTGGGGGGAAGATATGTGGATCCTGCTGGGAAATGGTCTGTGTCTGAATCTACACGGTGGGTGGTTACCGGGATAAAAACTGCGCAAGCTCCATGCTTCAGCTCTATGTACTAAGAGGGTTATTGTGAGAACTCAATGAGGTAATCCACATCAAGCTCTTTAAATAGCCCTGGCTCATAATAAATGCTCAATAATTAAGCCCTGGCTGGGTGGCTCAGTTGGTTGGAGTGTCATACCTTATTTACACATAAATGTTCAATAATTAGTAACTCCCATTCGTATGATTATTATCTCATACAATTTGAAGAATTAGATGAGACCATACATACACAGCACTTAGCATAAAAGCTGACTTTTTGTGTATGTCTCCCAAATAGAGAGTTTTCATTAATCTTAAAGTGAACCCAAACCTTCTGGCTAGAGATTCAGAGCACTTTGCAAAGCACCATCCTGCCCTCTCCCAGTGGTTGGTTTGACATAAGCTTTGTGGAAAAGAGCCCAGGATTGCAGGGTTAGGGTTGGTACAACATGGTACGGCCTCTGGATAAGCTGGGTGACCTCCCACAGGCCAGCCTGGGTGCAAGACAAGCCATCTGCCACCATGCAGGCAGAACTCGGGAGGGGAAAGCCTCCTCTCGCTCCCCGGAAGGCTGATGGTATCTAGGAAAAGACCATCCTTGTTCAGTCCTGCTTCCGCTGGCCCCGGCTCCTTAACATGTTCATTGTATTGGCATCCTGTACCGCCCCATTCTTTCTGATTGGCAAGCTTCATACAAACCCAAAAGAATGGCCTCCCCTAACCTCCACTGGGCCGCACAGTCCCAGGCACATATCCACTTCACAAGACCTATGACGAGTGACAGCTTTTGTTCATCGTGTGCCTCTCGTTCCACACCCCAGCTCCTTGGAGCAGCAGCCCTGTCTCGGTCACCCTTCCATCCCAAACATAGCTTCTGGAATTTAATAAATGTGGGTGGGGGGAGGGCTCCCCGGTTGGGCAGACCCTTGAGAACAGGGCCACGTTCCTACCTTCTGATCCTAAGAAGCTTTGTTCAGAGAGAAAGCTGAAGCAGGAAGGAGTGCGAGGAAGAGGCAGGGGGATGGACAGCCCCCTGGCTCCTTCTGAGTCGGTTCTCCTCTATTAGAAAGAGCCATCAAGATCCAGCAACGGCAGGCTTGTTGGTTGGGGGGAGGAGGAGAGGGAGAAGGGAGTGAGATGCCAAAAAAAGGGTTGTGTGATTTATTTTTGTTTTCGCTTTTGAGTTCAGGTCCTCTTACCCTGTACGAGCACGGCAGTTTCGCCAGTATGTGATGTCAACCACAGCACGATGTCATCTAAACTAACCGAACTGAGATCTTCAAAATAAGTGCAACTCCACGGTCTTCCTCCCCAAAGCCCATAACTCCAGACTAATCATGAGAGAAGCATCCGACAAAAGCCCCAATTAAAGACTATTCCACAAAATACCTGACCACTAAGCACCCCTCAAAACTCTTAAGGTCCTCAGAAACAAAAACGAAGAAGTCTGCGTTAGCTCGGCATCACAGTTATTTCTGTTCTCCCCTCACCGGACATTGAGGCCCTGTTGTTAGATGCCATGGCACGGTTTGTGTCCCCCAACCCCCGGCAGAGCTCTTAGTATGTAGCACAGCCACATCATTAGTGAGAGCTCACAGGTTCTGCAGTCTGACAGCCTGGAGTTCATACCCTGGCTCTGATACTTATTAGCTGTGCAATCTTGGGTAAATTACTTAACCTCTCTGAGCCCTGATTTCCACATTAGGAGTGAAGAGGACCACCTCACTCTCGCACAGTTGCTATGAGAACACACTCGACACTAGAGGCTCTTGACACAGTGTCTGGCACAGGGGGGCCCTCAGCCAAGGTGAGTTTCCTTTTCACCTTTAATGCACGTGAATTCACATCTTCCACAGTTGGAGCGTGAACACAAATAGGGCAGGGGATCAGGTCTGGGGCCTACGAATGGGCAAATTTGTGAGCTCGCAGTCACCGCTCACCAAATATTCCAAGCATTAGTCTTCAAAGAAGCAGCTTCCTGTGAGGCCCCTCCTTGGTCCCTGGGCCAGGACTGTGGGGGCCAAACATCTAAGTGGTCATGGGGGAGGGCTGGTGAGGTGGGGGCTGGAGGAGGCAGGAGGACTGGAATCAATTTTTACACGTTGCTCACCTTCCTCTGGGCAAAGCCTCAACAGCATGCCTCCTCCTTAAAATGCAGGAAAGTGTGCGGCTCCTGGGGCTCCCAGCTTTCTCCCTACGTCCCCTGGCCAGGGGACACTGAGGAGGCTCCAGAGGGCAGCCGGGACCAGCAGGATCTCCCTTCTGGCTGCAGGAGGGACAGAGGAAGCCATGCCTGTCCTGGTTCCAGAGCTATTTAACGTGCTCCGCAAGGCCACCCCCGCAGGCTGCATTCCGTGGCCCCAGGCCAGGCTGGTGTGTAATACGCTCCGGCCACCCTCTCGTTACCTAACGCTTTCCTAATCTGCGCTTTACGCAAGGCCAGCGCAAATCTCTGAGAACACCAAGAGAAGCACGCCACCAGGCACCTCCCGGGCCGGCCTGCACCCTGCGTTCCCGCTGCTGGCTTCATCGTGGAGGTCCTTGGGGATCTTCACCAGAAGGGTCACTGGGTGGGTGACTCGGAGCCCCATTTCTCCCATGAGGCTTCCCCACAAGTGTAGCCTCACACTGCCTCTGCCCACATGCACACTGCCCAGAAATTCTACTCTACACGGAACAGTGGGCAAAGCCATAATCTTTCTGTCTTGCTGTCTGTAAAGCAGATGTTCAAACAAATGGGGCTAGGACAATTGATCAATATTAAAAAAACAAACAAACAAACAAACAAAAACCTTAACATCACATATAAAAGTTAACTCAGAATCTCAAAATGGATCATTGATCTCCACGTAAACCTTAAACTCTAAAGTTTCTAGAGGAAAATAAGTGCAGGGTGGCTATCCCTTGCCTAGTTTTATTTTCTTCATGGAGTTTAGTCCTACCTGCCGTTATATCGTATGCTGTTTGTTGATACCTCTCCGCAAAAAAGCCATCCTTTCATCCGCTCCTTCCATTCAGAGGACAGCCACTGAGTGCCTACCCTGGGGCATGAGCGGCCAAAGCCAAAGCTCTAAGAACCAGAAACAGGACAGAAGGTCCAGGTAGCGTTGATCAGGCCCGTGTCCCTCCGGGTACTCCCTCTTATAACCTGGTAGGGGCCTCTCAAGGGGCTTGCCTGTGTTAAGAGTCCCAGAAGCCACAACACAGAAGGGTCGCAGGCTTAGGAGTTAAGACACTGTTACACCAGCCCTTCCAACAGCCCCCTTGAGACTCTAAGCCAGGCATCTCGCCTAACAAGGCCTCCGTTTCCCCACTAATACAATGATTAGCCACGTGTTTTTCAAATGTTAGCATGAATAGAAATCCCCTACGACATGGGGATAAAAATGCAGGCCTGTGCCCCAGAAAACATGATTCAGTAGATCATAGATGGGGTCTGGGAAGTAGTTTTCCTAGCTCCCCTCGGTCAGGGTGATCTAGGGCCCAGCATCCAAACTTGGGAACTTGATGATTTTGCAACTATTTTTCAAGCTGCAAAAATCTTCCTCCAACAAAAATTTTACCCAGAAAACTACCTCTGTGGCCTATGAGTCAGAGAGGTTCTGGGCAGGGCCGGGGGCGGGGGGAGCAAAGGGATGCTGATGCCTCCTCAGGTGTTTCTCCCCACACTCCCGCCACATGGTGACACCAGGCAGCCCAGGGTTGCTCGGAACGCAGTTTGAAAATCACCACTCTAGAGGCTTCCCTGATCCCATCATTGCACAAGTACCTGTGAGTATTTATCATGTACTAGACACTGCTTTGGGTACTGGGTACCCAACAATAAACAAAACAGAGAAGTCTGTGCCCTGAGAGATTTCCCATCTGTGGGCATGGCTTACACGTCCATTCCGTGCTTACCCTCCGCCAGACACTGTTCTAAGGGTTTCCCATGTATTATCCCATTTAATTCTCACCACAACCCTGACCTGGCACCTACTGTTATTAGCCCCATTCTATAGGAGGAAAAGACTGAGGCCACGGGAGATTAAATAACTTACCCAAGGTCATACTCTAAGAAGTGGCAGAGCAGGAATTTGAGCCCAGGGATGTCAGCTCTGGCCAACATGCTCTTCTGACATCCTGCCCAGCTCTCAGAACCTCTACAAGCCCAGGAGGTACAAGAGAGCCCACCTGACGAATGTAGCCCAGCTGCCTACCTCCTCACGTACACATTCAAATCAGTCTGCTTAGCCCTCAGGCCCTGTGGGGTTAAGACTCCAAGACTGGGCTTCAGGTGACACTGGATCCCTCATGACTTCTAGTTGACGCAAGTGGCCTTCTCTACCTGCAGGGACGCTGAAAGGCTCCTCTCTGGGGAGTGAAGGAATGTTCTCTCTGGCTCAGGTGCCAGTTTATTCTGGTCACCACCACACCGCTTGGTCTGCTTTGGGGAAGATGACTGTGTCCAGCAGTTCTGCTGGTGTTCCTGCCTTGACAACGTGACATTGATATGTCCGCAGCCAGACCAGCGGCACCAAATTAGGCAGCAGAGTGGGGAAGCAGCCAAGTGAAGGCTGAGCAAGAGTAGAGAACACACAGGCTGATAAACTCCTCCGCCGGGAGGCTGGGGAGGGAGAGAGCTTATAGGCCATTTACGCTCTGGCCGCTCTTTGTGCCCATGGAGAAACTGAGGTCCAGAGGGAGGAAGTGGCTTGTTCGGATGGTCTGAGCCAAGTTCTCAGGCCCCCGCTGTTGCCTGGGGGGTACCGGGGAAGGTGCAGGGATTGGAGGCAAGGAGACCCAAGTGCATATCCCAGTGCCCCCCTTTGCTAAGCTTTGTAACCCTGAGCCCTTGGCACCTGAGGCTTTCGTTCCCCGTCTGTGCAGTGGGGTTGATCATGCTCCTCAGAGACGCTGGGAGGATTCCAAGGGATAATTCATTCAACATGCCCTGCGCCAAACAGCTACTCACTGATGTCCGTTCCTCTCCGCGCCCCTCTTCTAGATTTAAACCATATATACCTGTTTACAGGAATTAACGGAGACTTAGCAGGCCTCTGGAAATGGGTTTCAACCCCATGCTGCTGGAATTGAGGAAGAAGGGCCCAGCAGCACCAAATCACCCAAAAAACTATTAGAAGTGCAGATTTTTCAGGCCCCTTCCCCCTGACCCGCTGAATAGAATCTGCGTCTCATCAAGACCCTCTGCGCACACACACGTGCGCACGCGCACACACTCGTGAGACACACTGTTCAGCGTTTTATTTAATGGACTGACATTGTTTCGGACCATCGCTGGCCCTGGTTCTTGGTAGCCCACACCTGTTCAGCGTTTTGTATGTGGCGGGCGTATGGGATTGTCTTACAGGTACGATCTTATTTAAGCTGCACAGTCTCAGGAGGTGAGAATCCTTACGAACCCCATTTCACAGAGGAGGCAGCTGAGGTGGCTGAGGCGGGGGTGGGTCAGCGGCTTCAGCACTAAGCACTAGAACTCCTCTTCGAACGCTGGCCTTTGTACACCAGCCTCCTCACTTGGTCACCCTGCTGGTGGAAACTAAGCACATTGCTCCCTCAGCAGAAATGGGCCATGTGTTCGTTTTTTTAAATCCCTGCTGTCCTCGTGGGATCCCAGGGAATCAAGGTGGCATCTGTGGCAGGGCAATTTCAAGTCCCCTCTCCCCTAGGGTGTTTCTGAGACACTGGGGGAGGTAGCCAGAGGGACAAGGTCTGAGAAGCCAGACTGCGGGATGCTCACCTGTCACCTGAACCCACTAAGATCAAGGTCCGCAGCCCCACCCCACCCCCACAAAGCAGGGGACACCGGCCCCTACCGCTGACCCGCCCCTCCAAGCTGTTCCCCAGAACACTCAACCCCCTGACCTCAGCAAGCTTGTGAGCAGGAGGGGGAAGAACAGGAGAGGCAAAGGAGGGAGGGGGAAATGCGCAAATGACAGTGGGAACCGCGGTCCCAACTGCAGCCCCAGACCAGGCCCTTTGCGAGCTTGCTCACCAGCCCCGCCCGCAGCCCGGCGACTCCGCAAAGCGCCTCAACCCTGCCACTGTGCAGCCCCGCCAGCACTTCTCGTTATGTATCCATTTCAGAGATGAGGACATCAGGGGTCAGATTTGCAACTTGCCGAAGGTCACAGAGCAAATAAAGAGAGTCCGGGCTCCAAATCCAGGTCTGTCTGACTTCACAGCCTGGATTCTTTCCGCCCAAAGGAATTTGCCTAAGTTTTGAGCAGGCCAAAAGGCACCTTGGGCTAGGCCCGGGACACGCATTACTTCATGTAACCCTCAGTGGCAGCCTTCAGGGTAGGTGTTATTACTCTCTTTTCAGTTATCATCGCGACTGATGTGGGCTGGTCACGTGACTTGTCTGGGCCATGCAGCTCGTTAGCTACGGAGCTGGGATTTGGGACCAGGCCTCTCCAACCTTGAAGTTTACGTTCTTTCCTCATTACTGTCAACCCTGCAAAGTGTCAAACAAAGTTTTCCACCAAAAGAGGTCATGACATGATAGGACTTCAGTTGTGGTAATAGATTATAGAAGGCGAATGGATGCCGAAATGGGGCAGCCAGTTGCACACATTAAAAGCGTATTCTTCAGAGTGAGGCTCGCCATGTTCAGATCCTACTTATTAGCTGCGTGACCTTGAGCAAGTTACTTAAGCTCTCTGGGCTTTCATGTACTCAACTGTAAAATCAGACAAAGCGCTAATGTCGTGGTAGGTAAATTCTAAATACGCAATACCTGTAGGTGCCCATCACCCTTGTTTTTCATTCTAATTATTCCTTTTCTGGCCTCATTATAGGCACAGACTGTCCAGCCATGTGTCTAAGACACACTGTGTGTTCAGAGTGAAAGTCCGACTGCAAAATGTCACCCACAAATCCGCAAGCCCTGTGAAGACGCGAGGAAGGTGCTGATGAGTAGGCACTCGGGCAAGTAACTCTAACTCCAGCAGTGGAGGAGGCAAACCACGAACACAAAGCGAGCATTGGCTGCACGTTGGCTGGTCTTAGCCCTGTCTCAGGTGTGGCTTCCCCTTCTATCATCGCATGGGGAGGGTGGACTTATCTGCTTCCTGGCCTTGGGGGCCTGAGCCCCACCACAGGCAAAGGTGAGGAACCCTGCTGCAGGGCCCCAAAGGGAACAGGTTAGGTGGCTCTTCACCTCCCAGAAACCAGACAACCACTTATTGACTTGGAACTTGGACGAGAAACCTGTGGGGAGCTTTACCTGACTCCCCCCCCCCCTCCATTCCTCTCTCTTCAACCCGAAGCCAAGATTCCTTGCGCGGGTATTTTCTTGAACTCGGTTCCGCCTCCTGCTAACTAATGAGACGTGGAATTCAAACTCATGACGGAATGACACAGCCCTCAGACTAGCTCTCCGGGCAGTGGCTGACCAGCAGCGATGGCCAGAGGAGGGAACTGATGGAGACACACACACAGTCACAGACCTAAAGGTCGGACCCAGGAACTCATTTTCCCAAATCCCATGCCCCATGATAAGAAACGGTCCCGACACATTCCCTAGGAGCACCTCTCGTTCCCCTCACTCGGCTCTAGACCCTTTCCAGAAGGTCACCCACCACACACCAGCCAACACCCAGGACGCTGGAACGGCAGGGGTCAGGTCGGGGGTGCTGGGTCAGGAGGGGCCTGGCCAGTATTTGGCTGTGACTTCCTAAGTCTCAGCCCTGGATGAAAATGGGGCAAGTGGGCAACTAAATCTTTTATTTCAATAAACTTTTTGTTTGGGAATAATTTTAGATATACAGAAAAATGGCGAAGATAGCACAGAGAGTTCCCATGTACCCCTCATTCAATTTCCTCCAATGTTACCATTTTATATCCTTTGGGACATTTGTCACAACTAAGAAACCAACAATAGCATGTTATTATTAATTAAACTCCTGGCTTTATTTGGATTTCACTCATATTTCCCACTGAAGTCATTTTTCCTGTTCCAGGATCCCACTTTGTATCACTAAATCATTGATGAAGTCGCCTCCCGGTTCTTTTTTTTTAAAGTGCATTTTATTCATTATGCTATTACAATCGTCCCATTTTTTTTCTCCCCTTTATCTCCCTCTGCCCTGCACCCCTCCTCCCATCAGCGTTCCTCCGCCTCCGAGTTCGTGTCCATGGGTCATACATATAAGTTCTCTAGGCTTCTCCATTTCCTGTACTATTCTTAACTTCCTTCTATTTCGTACCGATCAATTATGCTTCTTATTCCCTGTAGCTTTTCCCCCACATTCTCCCCTCTCCCCTTCCCTGCTGATAACCCTCCCTGTGATCTCCAGCACGGGAAACTAAAGCCTCAAAACCCCTGGCTGTAAAAATCTGTGGGGGTTGCAGCTGTGGGAGAAGCTCCCGGCCTTTCAGGGGAGTTCATGGAGAGACCCACGGGGTCCTAGAATGTACACAAACCCACCCACCTGGGAATCGGCACCAGGAGGGCCCAATTTGCTTGTGGGTAGCAGGGGAAGTGACTGCAAGTGGGGCAAGAGCCCAGCTAGCGGCATTGTTCCCTCTCTGACCCCTCTCCTCCCAGTTCTAAAAACAAAAGGGCACTAAGCCTTTGCAGTTAAAGGCTATGAGTGTGTTAATTAGCAAAATGAATTCTGTGCTGTGTGACGTGAAGCTAAACTCTGACCCTCTCTGGACCTCAGACTCTTCATCTATAAAAAGAGGATCCCAATACTGCTGCATAGGGTGCTGTGGGGTAATCACTTGCTAACTTATGTGATGCACTTAGTGTGGCCGTTACTGTACCATGAGCACTATGCTGATCCGTCTCAGCTGGCAGGAATCACAGACCAAATCGACCAACGCAGCGTGCTATCATCCACTCCTCGGTTCGAAATCTCCCAGCAAAATGGCTGCTCCCAAAACAAGACAGCGTGAGGCTGGTCTAGCGCACAGACCCACTGTGGAAAGCACAGGACTGGAAGGGGCAAAGGTCTAGAGTCTTGCAGGCCTGAGCTGGAGTCCTACCTACCTACTCATTAGCCGTGTGACCTTGGCCAAGGTATTCAGGCTCTGGGTCTCAGCATCCACATCTCTTAAACGGAAACACATTACCCAACTGTACAGGGTTGCTAGAAGATAAAAAAAGAGACTTGTTCTGGGCCAGTTTTTCCCTATCAGCTAGCTTTCACAAATTTGTGCCAAGTACCTACCCATTTCTCTGTGTCTGGACTCTGACCTTAGATTAGCTTGTTTGAAATACGGAATCACTCAGAGTGATGCATATAGATTTTAGTGGTATTAAAAACAACTATGTAAATAAATAAAGTGGGTTTTCAAGATAAAGTGATGTATCCTCAAAAAAAGTTGAATTAAAAACAATAGAAGGGGACTGGCTGGTGTGGCGCAGGGGATTGAGCACCGGCCGGCGAACCAAAGGGTCGTCGGTTTGATTCCCAGTCAGGGCACATGCCTGGGTTGCAGGCCAGGTCCCCAGTTGGGGGTGCTCAAGGGGCAACCACACATTGATGTTTCTCTTTCTCTCTCCCTTCCACAGTCTCTAAAAAAATAAATAAATTATTTTTAAACAAACAAAACAACTGAAGGTAGGGAGAGATGAAGGAAAATATCACTCTTAAAAAATTTTTCTTTATATTTCCCTGCCTGGTGTGGCTCAGTTGGTTGTAGTGTCATCCCATAGCCAAAAGGTCATGGGTTCCTTTCCCAGGCAGAGTCTATGCCTAGCTTGCGGCTCGATCCCCAGTCCAGGAGAATATGATCTCCGGTCTGGGCGTGTATAGGAGGCAACCAACCGGTGTTTCTCACACAGATGTGTCTCTCTCTCCCTTCTTCTCTCTCTGAAAGGGAAAAAAAAAAAGTCTTCAGGTGAGAAATTAATTAACTGATTCATTCATTAATTAAAAATTTAAAACCATGGCTATCGTAAAACAGCCAGCTTCCCACTCATGCTTTCATTAAGGTGTGCTCCTTCCAGTTGGTATGAGCTGCCCAAATGAAGGCAGCAGAAGCTGAGACACACGCCAGGCAGAAGGACCATCGAAATTCACGGGACACGTTCTCAGACAGCGCTCGTTTCTGGTGGAGCAGTTCAATTCCAGCAACACAGCAACTCACTGAGCCCAGTGTGCACAGACCTGCAAGGAGACGGAGAATGCCCATGGCAGTGGTGGGATACGAGCTTCTCAGACACAAGCCCAAAGTCCAAATGAAGCCCCAAAGCACATAGAACCTAGACCAACAAAAGGTTAAAGGAACGGGCAATGCCAAAGATAAGTCCGAAGCAGATCAATCCCACTACTGGGATTTCCAGGATCAACCCATTTCTCCATGAACTGCTCATTTAGCGCGAAACTCAACCTCTGTGACCACATCAAAAGATTCCGTCCTTTCTTGGTTATTCCAGTACACGTTTTGGGGTGTGGTGATACACCACCTCACAACCCCACTGTGCCACTGGATTAAAAAAGTACATCATTATAAGCCTTTTCATCTGCCTCAAAACAGCGATGTCGTTCCAGATGCTTTTGTTCAAATCACTGGAATTTTCTTGACCTGGACTTCGATATTCAAACCGGAAGCCTGTGGCAATGGAGGCCGCCCTTTGCCGGTGGAAATAAGCACACAGCATTACAAACACTGTAGCAAAACAGTTATCCATTGTGGCATTCTGACCGCTCGTCCGTCCTCCTGCTCCACCCTCCAATCCCCAGTCTTCCCAGAAGGTTTGTTGTGGTGGTGTGCAGAGATAGAAACACCCTTGGGCAAGAAGTCCAAAGACCCAAGTTCATGACCCCATACCGAGCTGTTTATTCCTGAGAGGCTACTGAAAAACACTTGAGCCTCCATTTTTTCATCTATAAAATAAATGGAGCAAATAATATTTGACTTGGCTGTTTTGCTTGGCTATTGTGAGGGCGGGGGCAAGTGGGGAGGGAGGCTAGAAAGCACAATGCGAATAAAAGGTTGAGATACACTCGCATCACTCTAATGACGAGTACATGGAGGACATAAGGGAAAATTCAAGTGATCAGCTAATTAGCCAGCGCTCAACATTTTCATTCCAACCTTCTAAATGTAAGTGGTTGTGCTTGCCCCAGATTTGTTCCCATCTTCTCAGAGATTAAATACATGGATTTGTGGCACCGCATGTCATTCCAGCCAATCCTGACCCACATTTCTCTCCATCAGTGCATGTAACAACAGTACAAAGAGGTGTCGTAACCTTAATTGCTTGCAAAGTGTTTTGAAACCCTTAGATTAAAAAGCTCTGAAGTCCAGAGTATTAGCCGGCTATGTGCCCAAGAAGATAGGCTGAGCCTCGTCTGGGCTCCTTGGAGCAGGGGGACACTGTAATGTACGTTCTGAGACTGGGTGGGCTCCTTGGAGCAGGGGGACACTGTAATGTACGTTCTGAGACTAGGTGGGCTCCTTGGAGCAGGGGGACACTGTAATGTACGTTCTGAGACTGGGTGGGCTCCTTGGAGCAGGGGGACACTGTAATGTACGTTCTGAGACTGGGGCCTGCCGCAGGTATTTAGGGGTTTAAGGGTCCTGCTCACGGGATGGCCTTAGACCAACCCCCAGCTTCTTCGTTTCTAAACTACCCAGGCATTCGACCATTTCCCATATTCTTCTGATGCGCCCTGTCCATGTCTTAAGTCCCTGAGTCACGAGGCCTGCACTGCACTTACTTTGGTGCCATAGGTCTGCTTTGCTGGGTGACCTCAGCCTGAGTCCTAGAAATGGGCGGTTGTGTCATCTGTCACTACCGTCTGCCTCTTCGTTTCAACCTAACATGGATGACTTAGCCCTTATTCTAATCTTTACAGTGGAAACTTAAGAGCGAAAATTCTGTCCCATGGTGGTAACCGTTGGAAGGGATGTCTGGCAGGGACTAAAAAGGGCAGAGGGGCTCCTGGGGTCCTGGCACTGTTTTGTTTCCTTAATGTGGCTGCTCCTTAAGCCAGTGTGTTCGGTCTGTGAAAATTCAGAGCTTTACACTTATACGTACATTTTTTCTGTACATTTGTCACACTTTACAATATAAAGGTTTAAGAACAAATCACTCTAGATGCTAATTGACTTCATTTAGAAGAGTCCGATATAATTGTGAACCTATGAATGTAATGAAATCAGAATCCTTTCTCCACTTTTGCGATGCAAAAATGTCTTTAGTTGTTTTGTTTTGTTTTTATTTCCATCTTTACTTACAGGGGAAAAAAAAAAGAAATGCCTCAATTAGCTATTTTAATTAAGGCTAATGGTTGGGGTAAGGTAGTTTTCAACAAGAAGCCTTGGGAAGCCCTCAGGGATATATGTGGACATCTGAAATTACAGCAAAATTCTGTTGGATATACACACATATACATTTTTCTGAGAAGTGTCCATAGCTTTCGTTAAATTCTCAAGAGTCCCTGACCTAAAAAAGGCCAGATGGATTCTTACAGCTCAAGGTTTACTGACGTACACTCCTCTTTAAATGCTTGACTCTAAATTCAACCCATAGCCCTCGCCAATCTGATTCACCAAATTGGCTTCACCCATCAAAATGAACTCTCCCACTTCACCCCGGCTGGTGTGGCTCAGTGGATTGAGTGCCGGCCTGCGAACCAAAGGGTCACTGGTTTGATTCCCGGTCAAGGCACACACCTGGGTTGCGGGCCAAGTCCCCAGTTGGGGGCACGCAACTGGCAACCGTACATTGGTGTTCCTCTCCCTTTCTCCCTCCCTTCCCTTCTGTCCAAAAATAAATAAATTAAACCTTTTTAAAAAATGAATTTGCCCACTTCAGTGAAAGGGAGCGGGTTCTGTCAAAAGTCATATATAACAATTATATATAATCATCGTCAGCTGGTGACTTATTGCTCCCATGAGATTCCAAGCCCTGAGGCCAGACCTTTGCCTCCCCCAGCATCTTCGTACGAGGCAAAAGCAGATGGGACTCAAAAGAAATTCACTGCACCTATGTACGAAACCAGATTTATTAAAATTTCTCTACAAGTCAAAAACAGCCATCTCACTGTCCACATATATACACATGTACAGGAAGGATCTAGTGTTTCTAGCTGTCCCGGCAGGAGCCCCAGCCAGCCCGGCTGGGCTCCTTAGCTGGGTAACGTATCACAGATACAACAGTCGAACAACCACGAGAGCGTTAGTGTGACAGAGACCTCTGTCCTCCCTCCTCTCCGAGTCCCATGATTCTGTCAAGGTAATATTGCCCATAATCATTCACATTTCACGTGGTTTGAGACACGCAGGTTATTCAGACAGACACAGACAACAAAACAAGCCTCAGAGCCAAAATAACAAAACATATCAAACGTATGTATAAAAGGTAAAATATATATACAAAGTACACAGTACATGAGGTATACACGGCATTCTTAACAATTGATGTTAGTAGTTTGCCTAGGCGTAGCCCTTAACGATGACTGCCCGTTTTTGTGCCATTTCTCAAAATACAGTATGTTTGATTTACCCGTTTAACCACCTAATTTCAGTCCTGTCCGGGACAGTGACTGGGATTTCGCCTGTACTTGTTTTCTGATGCAAGTTGCAGTGTCTCTGTTAAGCTCACTCTTTTGTAGGGAGTGAGTGCCCATCCCTGGCAGCAATCAAACAGAGACCGGATTCCCAGTTGTAAAAGAAGGCGAAGGGGGATTTCTGCGTTGGGAGGTGGCAGGAAGAGAAGTTGGGCTAGGTGACTTTTAAAGTCCCTACTGACTTTAAAGATTGGGGGGTTTGCTATTTCCTCCAGATGCTGGTTATACAGATGTATTCATAAACCACACCACATTTGAAACAGTAACAACCCGTCATGCAAAACTGCAGACACACACACAGTAGCAAGGGCAGACCATACCCATGGCAGGGTTAAAGTATAACTCTGGAACCTGGTCTGAGAACCATCCAAAATTCACTTTCTCGGAAGCTGAACATTTGCTCTTGGGAGAGGGGAGTGGAGAGACTCCGGATCTTTCTCCTCTTAGACAAAAACACTCCACCCTGAGATGGTCTTGGGGAAAATAAAGTAAAGGATAAATGTTAACGTATTTGAGAAGAACCAAAAAAGCTAACAGTCTCCAAGCACTCCAATTATTTCCAAAAATCTGCAGTCTCTGTCTCAGCTCAGAGTTCTGAAATAGCCAGGAGCTCCAATCATTTGTGATGCTTTTCTACTGTTAGCTGGTAAGTGCTTTTACAGCAAAGGGGGAGACGTTTCAAGGTCAGAAAGAAGGCATTAGTGCAAATGAGGTCTTGGCAGGAAATACAGGACAGAGTCCGGGTTTGTGGTGCAGGCAGGCTTCTATGTTCCTAAAACAGTCTGCCCCCAAGAGGGGGAGAGTCATTGCTAAAGGTGTGTGAATAAAGGGTGAATGCTAAACCAAACCAAAAAAATTATAATAATAAAGAACTCTCCAATTAGAGAAGCTAGGGAGCGAAAGTCTAGCTACCAAGGACAAGTTCAAAGATGGCAGGTTTATTGGCCGGAATTATTTGTCACCCTGTTAAAATAGGCTATTGCTCCAAATGCCATTGTGCGATTCACTTCCTCTCCCTTTAGAATGTTCATGTCACGTGACCACATGCTGTAGGGTATCCATACTCCTTGCCACTTAGAAAAGGTGCGGAACCCCCCCCTCCCCAATCTGACAAAGGGTCGAGGGCTTGTTAGGAAGGGAAACAGCTTCGCAGGGCAGCCAATCAGAGTGCACGCTGCTCACACCGACAGTCATTCATCACAGCCGGTCAGGGGGGTGCCCTGTTGAGCTCAGCAGCTACAGTCTTTACGCCATCACATATCTGGTTGGCACCACGTTGAAAGGCCTGTCCATCTTTGGAAAGGAAATGCCATGTGTGAGAATTATGAGGTTTCTGAGGTTTCTGGGATTAGCAGAAGAAGGAACTGACGTCACTGTCCTCCTGGTACTCTGGGACAATCTGGTCTGAAGTTCCCATTTCTGAGTCGATGTAGCCAGGTTCCAAGACGGACTCGAACCAGGGATGGAGTAAGATCTCGGGAGCAGTGAGTCTCTCGGAAGGCTCCCGCCTCAGGAGGCTGCGAATGAGGCACCTGGCTTTGGGGGAAATGTGGTCAGGAATGCAGAACTGTCCACGGCGGATTTTGGAGAACAGGGCACTGGGGTCTGAGTCATGGAAGGGGTATCGTCCCACCAAAAGGGTGTAGAGCATCACCCCAAGGCTCCAAACATCCGCTGCCTTTCCGGAGTAGGTCCCGGTGGTGTTCAGAATCTCGGGGCTCACGTAGGCTGGGCAGCCATGTTTGTCTGACAGAGCATCGTCTTCCCCCTTGATTATGTGGGTATCTTCCAGACTTTCCAGTCTGAGCTGGGTTCTGCAGGAGAGGGAACAAGCCATTACTTCCTGATCAGCTGCTATAAAAAACAAAGCCTTCTCAATAACAGTGCCCACTGGCACTCACTGCCAAGGCCCAAGAAATGCCATTTACCCCTTCATCCAGTAAGCAGTGCCCTGCAACCCTCAGATTCAGGATTTCACAAACCAATACAAACTCCAATAAACATCTGCAAAGTACGGAGAGAGCACCTGGAATGGAGGGTGCGATGCAAAGCCCCAAATGCTATTCATCATGCTAGAGCTAAGAAGAAATCTCCTAACAGGGCTCACAAAACTTACAAAGAGCACATTGCCAAAGTGGGAGCTGGTCCCTGGGGAATGCTGACATCTTCTACAAAAGCTATCAGAGAAGAGCAGCACATTCTATTCTTTAGGGCAGGAGTCCAAACATCTTCCAAGCCACCGATCTTATCACACCACTGACAGCCAAGGCTATTGGACCCACACTTTGCATTACGGAAGTCAGAACCAAAGTCACTACCATTACGCCCAGGTTGTCAACGCTCCTACTTACACTGATATATACACACATTGGGAAGGAACTCTATCTACCTGGGCCCAGACCATGATCACTGTGATGGGAAAAGTGCAAGGAAAACCCACTGCACTTATTGAGGTGTTTAATTGCAAAGAACACTTAGCATGGACAGAGGGGCTATACAAGCAAACAAAAGCGGCTGGTGGATTTGAAAGATGCAGGGGTCCTAAAGCTTCTACACACATGGTACATCAACGCCTAGGCGAATGTACTCTGCGTGGGGGCTTATCTGTTCAGGTGACCACTACTTCTGAAAATCTTTAGTCAAAGGCTCTGTTATGAAGCTGCAGGGGTCTCCTTATCCAGATCCGGCCACCCAGGTTTCTTGGACCCACATGGGGAATCTCTGCTCTCTGGTGGTGGCCTGAGCTCCTCTCTGCTTCTCAGAAATAGCCCTGTTTCAATAAGTCACTTGTGAAGTTAAACGCAAACATTTGGTACTGGCTAATGGGTCAATTCCTTTTCCTCTCAAAGGTCTGGTTGGGGTTTGGGTTGTTTTTTTTTTTTTGCCTTTTTTTTTTTTTAATCTTCCTGCCTTCCTGTTCCCTGGAGTGTAGTATGCATGTGCTAACTTCGGTATGTCCTCAGCCTGACCTCCCCGTCGTTATGTAAAATACCCATTGGTTCTGTAAACGGAAAATATGACTCAACCCACACTGTCTGCCCCTGATTGGCTGCTGTAGCAGTAAAACCCTGCACCTGTGCTGGTTACACGCTAGCGTCAGCCTGCCATTGCTTAACCCTCGGGTTGCCAAACTTCATGCACATGACATTCGCCTGTGCAATGCGGATTTCAAAAGCTCGTAAGGAGGTGTGAAAGGCATGTTTCAGAAAATACATCACCATATCAAAGGAGCATGTGCCAGGAATTAGAAACTTCTGCATTGCAAACACTTTGCTTTTCTTTGCTAATCAGTATGTTCCAATAATTATTGCAAGGTCAGATACAAAACCATGCTTTCTGGTAACTCAGCTTGGTACTTTTTCATAGATTGGGAGTTAAGGGTGAAAAAGCACAGGTGGGGTCAGCCTTGCAGGAACAGCTACAGCCAAATGACTCATAGCCCCCTCTACAATTCAACAACACTGCTTTTAATCCACAAGAGATATGGCCCACCTCTTGAAATCAGGTAAGGTTTATCTCCTGCGGCTTCCTGAATTCTCTTGTCTGAAAACCTCAATTCTGAATCTTAAGATCTCATTATTCTCTTATCAAGCGCATCTTGTCCTCTATGAGGTAAGCTGTGATCTATATTTAGCAACCAATTCCAGCCAACTTCCATTTGTTATGCAGTGTGGCTATTTTCTGAATACATAGCCACATAAGATGTCCAAAAAGTTACTGGAGAATGTGAAGAAAATATTAGGGGCCAAGCCTGAGATGGAACAGGAATGTGGTGTAGAGGAGGACAGAATTCTGCAAAGGGAGCTCTATTATACCTTCTAGGTATTAAAAAAAAAAAAAAAACCGCTCAGTGAAAATAAGGATTTGAAAACTTCCTCTAGGAGTCAAGGTTGTGAAGGGCAGGCTGACATTTGCACCCCAGAAGAACTGACCTTTCCGAAAACAATGGAGAATAAACCTGATCCTGGGGTGGAAATGGGGAGGGCTTTCTGTCATCTCATGACATCCCACAAAAGCACCAAGGTGTCCCCAAGCCACATCCACAGGAGTGCAGAATAAGCCACCCATGGCCATGGCTTCTCAGGAAAAGACTTCTAAAAATTACCTAGGACAGCTGAGCCCTTGGCGTGGTTTTGAACCACAACATTGCACCTAAGTGCTCAACCTGCACCTTCACTTTGGGTCCCAGAGGCCACAGGAGGGGCTGTGGAGGCAGCTCACCTCTCCTCCGTGGAGAAGACGAATTTCCTAAGCTTCAGGTCCCCCAGCACGATGGCCGACTGGTGACAGTGGGCAACGGCAGAGACAATCTGCTTGAAGAGCCGGGAAGCCTCCTCTTCCCGCAGCCTCTTCCGGCTTCGCACGTAGGAGTGCATGTCCCCAAAGTCCTTCTCAAAGAAGACATAGGCCTTGGTTTCCCCAAGGATCACTTCCACGATGCCGGTGATGTTTCTGTGTGATGGCAGCTGGATGTAAGGCCTGATTTTGTCCTGGTAGTGTTTAAGGGGAAACACCTGCAGAGAGAAGGTGACCCACTTAGGAGGCAAGAAAAGCAGAGGCCACCTCCAAAATCCGAGGCTGGGCTGCAGTTCTCAGTCTTTGGGCTTTGGTTCATGGTAGGGTCCATTCATTTACCCCCCCCACCCTTATCTCTGCTGCCCTACCTTATGCAACCCAGGCTGCCGCTAACACCCCAAACCAGGAACATCACGGGCTCTGGGCTAGCAGATACCCAACAGGTTACCATATGGAAGGTTTGGAAGAACTGCTTTCTATATACGCTCTCACCTTCCATGAGGCCATCAGCTCCAGAGAGCTAAGCCCCCAAGTCCCCACCTTCTATGGTCCTTGTTGTTGGCAGGCAATGCAGCACCAGGTGGCTGATAGCAGCCGCCATCCGGCCCCCCGCCCCCATCTCCAAGAGCTAAAAAGCAGGCCCTGGAAACACATGGCCTCCTGCAGACCCAAAGTGCTCAGCCCAGAGAAGGCACTGACTGTGGTGACTGTAGCCTCCAAGTGGAAGCAGGGACTGGAGAACAGCATTATCTGTCATTAGTCAGAAGGAACTGATGACTGGTGAGAGGAGACTGTGACTAGCAGCCTTAAGCAACCTGCCGACAGTCTGACTCGGGCATAAGCAGCCTTGAGTGAAAATTCTCCCAGGCGGGATATGGGATCCTCTCCTTAGTTTTTTTCATTTGTTTTTATCTTCCCCCACCCCCCAACCCGACTGCCACCTCCACCTTCACCCAGGAAAAGGGTAGTATCTCCAAAAAGCTGGCTGGTCTCTTTAAGGGCCTTTTGTTTGGCCTGGTTACTCATATCCTAGGACTCAACTGGAAACGGTGACACACGGGCTGTCACCATCTGGATTCAGCTATTATCTGCTCAGAGGAACTGGAAGGGGTTGCACAATGGCCAGACCCACCCCAACCTCTGAGGACTGGCTGCTTTGGCACCAGCTAGAGAAACCTCTCTGCTGCCCCCTTCCACTCCACGCACCGCACCGCACCGCACCGCAGCGCACCGCACCGCACCGCACCGCACCGTACACACATACTCTTCCCAAAATAGCTCTTGGGCCCCCCAGCCGCGGAGAGGAAAAGATGTTTCCCCCCTTTCAACTGGGCTTGATCCTGAAATTTCATTCAGGTTGGACACTAGGTGGCAGCAGCAAGCCCAGCGAGGTTGGGGGGGTGGGGGTGGTCAGGTGAGTTGCCGAAACCCAAGAGCGACTTTAACAGGGGTGACCCCATCCTTCGGGTGAAAAGGAGAAGCCCAGAGAGTTCTGGGGGATGTCTGAGACTGGGGCGTGAGGTTCGCAAAGGGTGGGCGTCTACTGGCGCTGCGGGAGCGCGCGTAGGGTCCGGTTTCTAGAAGTAGTATCTCCTGGATGGAATCCCTTATGTTCAGAAGAAAAAAAAAATCGCTGGCCGGAAAACAAAGACTGGACTGGAAGCGAGGAATCCTAGCCGGTGTGGGCTTTCCAACATTTCCACTCCGGGCAAATCTTCCCCACCCCACGCTGGAAAGGCACCTCAGACTTCTCCCTCTCCTCTCTAGGGAGAACGGGGTTCTCGTCCCAGCGCGGATTGAAGCTGGAATCCCCAAGACCCGAGCCCGACACGGGCAGCTGAGCCCGGGTGCCTTGAAACCCGGGCAAGGGAGCTGTCGGCTGCTCGAAGCTCCAAGAAGGCACCCACTGCAGGGCGTCCTTCCAGGACAAGCGGCGGGGGGAGCGAGGAGAATGAGAGAAGGGGAATGGCATGGCCCAGGAATCCATTTCAATTCCATAACTTATATGGAACGCCACACACTGCACTACGCGCTAAGAAAACACTGTAGAGAGAAAGCAGTTGAACGCTGCACTTCCTCTGGACTAACGACCCCCCATTATATCGGTCCATGGGAAACCCCTCAATCCCCCCCCTCAAAGGGTGAACCTGATCAAACGCTGCCTCACCCGGCTCAAGTCACTTATCCACCATGTCCTAAACGCAAGCTTTGGTGGCACCTTCGACCTCCTGGGCGCCGGTGGGTGAGAACCCAAACACCACTGCCTGCCATCCCGTCCTCCCCTAACCCCCACCCTCCAACCTCCCGGCGCCTACCTTGCAGCGCAGCTCGCGGCCCGTGTGGATGCACAGCGCCCGGGACACATGTTCGCGCTCAGCCAGGGGCAGCAGTAGGTAGTCGGCGATACGGCTGGGCCCCGGCGAGCTCCCGGAGCCGTCGCCAGAACCGGGCGCGGCGGGAGGAGGCTGAGGACTGCAAGGAGAGCCAGGGGGGCTGAGGTAGTCCGGTGGGTTGGAGCACTCAGAGAGGCGCGGGCACTTCGCTGCCACCGCCGCGGGGTCGTCCGCGTCCAGTAGGCGTTTGGCCGGGGCGCCCCGGGAGGCCGGGAGCAGCAAGGACGGGCCACGGGGCTGTGAGGCACCGCTCATGGCAGAGCGCACGGGACCGACCCGCATCCCGTCCCGGGACGGGATGGTCCCGGCTTTGTACGTCCCGGGATCCGCGCGGGAGGCGCTGCGGGCTCGGCGCGCGCGCAGCGACTTACTCCAGCCCACGAGAAGGAGTTTGCAGACAGAGCTGGGCTCGGCCCCCACAGGGGGCAAAGCAGGAGCTGCTCCCGGGCGCTCCGGTGGCACACGGGGACCGCGCTGGCCTCGCGTCCGCGGGGGCGGAGGCCGGTTCGGGTCCCGGGATTCCCGCAAGCACCGGCTTGGTGCGCCTGGCTGGAAGCTGCCGCCGCTATTGTTGTCAAGGCTGCCGACAGTCTCGGAGGCAGAAGCGGCGGCGGCCGGGGTTCCCAAGGTACCGAGCCGCGAGGACAGGATCCCTCAGGCCTGGCAGAACGCAGATCAAATGCGCTTCCCAAAGCAAGAAGTCCGGAGCGAAAGCCAGAGCAACTTTTCGGTGGCGCTCGGGATCCTACGCGCTCCGGAGCTCCCGGCGTGTGTGTGAACGAACGAGACGCGCTCGGAGAGAGTGACTGAGTGTGAGTGAGTGTGTGCGCCGCACCGATCCCGGCACTCCTCCTTCTCCTTTTCCTCCACCTCCTCCGCCTCCCGGTGACTCACGCTGTATACACACACACTCACAGGCCAGGCTGTGTAAATAGTTGGGAAGCCGGGTTGTGCAATGAGGTGGCTACGACGACTCGGGCCTTGCCGCCAGCGAGCAATCACCGAAGCGGAGGGGGAGGCTGGGGGGTGGGGGGGGAGAAGCAGAGGTGGAGCTGGGTCCGTGGGGGCGCTAGGGGTGGCCCGAGCGCTGGGGAAGCTCTAGGTATGCTCTGGGTAGCGCGCGCTCTGGCGCAGGTGGTGCATCCGGAGCCGCCTTGGGCGCGCGCACACGCCCCCGGGGCTGGGCTGGGCAGGGCTGGGCAGGAGGCGGCGCGCGCACTCCGGCTCGCCCGGAGCCCAGCTACACAAGCCGGAGGAGGGGGCGGAGGAAAAGTTCCCGTGACTTCAGGGTCCCCGGGAAGTGGGAGGGCGGAGAGGGGAGGGGCGGGGCCGCGTGGGGCGAAGCGACCGCGGATTGGTGCGCGCTCCCCATTCACACTTAGCACAATGGTCTGCGGGCGCGCGCGCCACGGTTCTCTGCATCCGCAGCTAGCTGCTTCTCCGCCGTTAAGCCTCTCGCCCAGGGGATCCCCAACGGCCCCGCGCCTAGGAACCGACGGTTGGAACCGTGGGCGCTGCCGAGGCCCGGGTGCAGCGAGAGGAAGGGAGGACAGGAAAGGTGATGAATTCCAGAACCAGTCATTCACCCCCACGCGGTAGTTCCGGGGAAGACCTGTGCGTGGTAGTGGATGCGGCTTTTTTTTCCTTTTCCTGCCCCCTCCTAGTTCTAATCCCCAGCGTCTGTTCGCTTCCACAAATAGAACCTTATGTTGGATGAAATAAAAGCAAACACTGGGCCTTCTGCGCTGCCTCCACCTCCACGCTCCTCCCGCGCCTGCCGCCTGCCCGGATTGCACGGAAATAGCTTCTCCAGGCTCCCTAGCCGCCCCTTCGCGGTGACTCGCAGAAAGAGCTTCCTGAGCCGCGACCGGTGGGAAACAAAGGATGTGGGGAGCGGGCGGAAGGGGCCCACGTGGCCGCCGCCGGATTCCTAGCCCCTCCCCAGCCAACACAGTAGGGTTTGGGGCCCGGGTGCTAGTCCTGGTTCCCTGGTGGGCATGTAGGGGTGTGGAAGCCATTCTGGCCACAGACATTGATACTGGCTACCCAGGGGCAACCCTACCATGTCGTGTGTTTGCATCCCTGCAATGGGATTTGGGTGACCACAAAATGTGTGCCAGATCCTGCATAAAGCTCCATGAACAAAAAGAAAAAAACCTTAGAATCTCATTTTCTTTCATGAAAGAATCGGGTCATTTTGGAGTCCTTGGACACCCAGCATAGAGAACTATTATCAGAGTCCTTGTGCTTCTGCTAAACCCAGATCGAGACCCAAGGATAAATCCTTTTCCATATTGTCTCCATTCATTCAGTAAACACTAATCCAGTATCTGCTAAGGGCTAGATGCTGGGGATTAAGAGATAAAAAATAAAATAATGCTAATACCAAAGATTAACTGAGGTCCATAATGTGTTAGACACTTTACACATATTACTTTAAGAGTTAAAACCACGCTGTGGCGTCGTTTTTTGCCCCATTTCACAGGAGAAGCCTGCGAAGATTAATTTTCTTGCTGCGGTCAGATCACTAGTAAGCGGTGGTGCTTGCTGGTGGGGACTCAAAGGAGAGATTATGATGTGTAAAGAGAACAGAGGAGTTAGGGAGGACTCCGTCTAGACAGCATTTGACCTGGGGTGGGGGCGTGGACGGTGAGATCGTTAAGCGGGGAGTATGAATGGTGGGTGGCTAGACCAGGTAGTGATGTGAGCAAGAGCAGGGCTGACTCAAAAGAGACCAGGGTGGCTGCAAGGCAGCTGGGTCACTGTGCCTCCAAAGGAACCTTGGGAAAATGCAAAAGGCTCCAAAGCCATCCTGAGGAGGTTGTACTTAGTCCTGTGGCCAAGAGAGAGCCCACCTGAGGTTTTCCGTCTTTCAAGTTTATCTTGTGCCAGTCTTTGGGATCTGCTGAGCTGCCGGCTTCACATCCACCCTTGGATGCCAGACTCCGCATGGTTCATCAGCATCTCCCTCCAAGGTGCGCACCCCCTTCCCTGCCTCTTCTGAGACAGAGGCGTCACCACCACAGACCCCTGGCACTGGAGTCCATGACAGTCATTTCCCCCGGAAGACACCTTTTTCCTGTCTCCCACAGCCAGTGGGTCACTGGATCCATCTTAGGCCTATTTGATACCAGAACCACCCCCTGCCTTCACTTGCTCAGCTCCCTGGAGCTGCCCCTTGTAAACCGTTTCTCATGTTTTCTTACCCACTGGCTTCCAGCCCAGTTTGCCTGGACGGAGGTGGGAGGGGTGAGGAAGAGAGGGTAGTGGCTACTTCTTCCTGACTCTGCCCTGGGCATTGGCTGCACCTCCTCTGTGGCCCCAGCCCCCCAGACAGCCCATTTGTATGGCTGCTGCCATGTGCTGTGAGATCCCCTCCAGAGCTGAAGGATTTTGTCCCCCCAGCTGCTGGAGTCCCTTTGGGGAACTATTTTAGAAAACTGCCTAGATCAAGAAAAGCTACCTTGTCTGTGGTCACACTGCCTTTCCAGGAGGCCTACATCCAATGACTGATGGTTGCAGGATTATAAAGGTCCGGCCTCCTTGCCCCCGCTTGGGCCGACTCTGAAGGGTATCCCAGCTTCAGACCACTCATACAGGGTGGTCTGAGAGTGCCTCCAGCCCAGCTCTTCTCTGCCCAATCCTATTCCTTCCCTTCCCAGAACATTTCCAATATAACTCCCCGGTTTGCTAATCTCCATCTCTGAGTCAGCTTCCTTGGGGATCCAACCATGGTACCCCTTCCCTTTTCATGGTCCTGGCTCAGTGTGGCTCCTGGAATCAAGTGACACCAGTTTTGTCTCCAGCTCTAGGGTATCAGCGGCTTCCTGATGTTGTTAATTTCTGGAGTCTCCCTGGAGTATGTTTTGTTTCATTTTGTTTCTACTCTTCCAATACCTTTGTACTGAGTTCCCCACAATAAGCACTTCCCATTGAACTTCCTGGCCTAGGTTCCAGTTTCCTGACTGTTACAAACCTATACCCTTCCCACATCCATCCACACCTCTCCGCTTTTGTGATCTTAGTTTAAAACCTTCTGGATGTGCGCAGTGAGCTCCTAACTGGGTCACTCTCATCCTTCAGCATGCCCTGAGCACATCATCTGCCAGTGCCTGTCCGCTGGGGGCTGGAGATACAGTGGTGCACAAAACAAAATATGTCCTTTTCCTCCTCATCCTATCCCCCACACAGCTACCAGAGCACTTTTTCTAAAAATTGAACTTGATCCCATCAGGCCCTGGGCTCAAACCTTGCGAGAGACCTGCAGATAAAATCCAGCTACTGCAGTGTGGAAAAGCAGCCCCCTTTCCTGGCCCCACGTCCCGTCCTCCCCTTTCTTCTCACCTCCGCCCTGCCCGTGCCAGCTCCTAGTAGGGCCCTAAACGCTTCAAGCCGATTCACACCTCTGCACCTTTGCCCGTGCTGTTCCCTCCTGTTGGAATTCCCTAACCTCCTCCTGCCAATCGAGTGAACTGCTGTTCACCCTTCAAAATACCACCCAGATTTCGCCAGTACGGAAGTCAGATGTCAATGTCCTCCCAGGTGCTGATGAGTCCTCTTTTTCTCATGGCACTTTCCACTGCACTGTGTTCACAGAGGGCCGGGGCCATGTCTCATTCTGCTGTGTATCTCCAGTGCTCAGCCCAGTGTTCCTATAAAGGAAGAACTTATTAGTAAGTGTCAACCAAACAAATGTGCTCAGGCCAGGGGGTCACCCACAGGGGGGGCCTGAGATGGGGATGAGAGGAAGGACAGGCATTTGGGCAGAGGAGAAGGGGGTACTGGACAGCAGGACACAGATTTCGGAGTTGAATGTCCAGCTCTGGAAGGTGATAGGATGTGAGCTGTTGGGGGAAGATGGGGCTTAAGCTTTGGGGGACTCCAGCCTGGATGCGTGGGAGGCTAGACCGGTACTCAGGCGGGGCCTGAGATCAGGTCAGCCAAGGGGCCAAGTGAGCTGAAATTGTCTTGATTTCATTGCTGGGGCTTTTTCCCTGCTGGCAAAGTCTGGATTGAACTTCCATCAAACTTTTGGGATACTGATTTGAAGAAAGCAATAGTTCTATATGGGCCTTAGCCATCTTACCTGTGAAATGGACCTGTGATAAAGTCCTGCTTTTCCTCCCCTCTGAGGTTCTCATGAAAGCCAATTGGTACAGGGAGGTGAAAAGTATTTTTGAGTTATCTACCCTTACACAAATGTGATCATCAGATATGGGTAGGCCTTAATTTTGAACTATGTTTATTTAGTCAACCAATATTCACGATGGGCTTGCCATATGCCAAACTGCAAAAGACCTTTACTATGAAAATCTAAGTTGCCAAATACAAATATATAAGTAAATAGGATGTTAATCAGGAAGTAAATCTTCCCATGTTAAAAGGATTAAAAGGGTTCTTTGCTATATAAAAGGGTCTACCACATGATACCATTAGCAAGCTCCCTTGGTGCATTTTTGATGGGGCTAAGAAGCAAGAACCATGGCTGATTGTGCATATGTTTATATGTGTGTATGTGTCCTCGGTAACCTCAGCATAATGCTGAGCTCATACCTGATGCTCGATACATGTTAAACTGGGGAAAACATTGATTTATGTCCAACTTTTCAGGAACTTACGTATTGCGTAATGTGGGGAAACCTGTATTGATTTCTCTGGATAAGGCTGGGCCTGATTCATTTTCATTCGCGCCCAGGTAGGTGCCCTGGCAGCACCATTAGGGAAGTTCTGAGTGTTTTCCATTCTAAAATGCTGGGAAATTCGCAGCCGGGGCTTCCAGTTTTCGCTTCTCCCCTTCACGGTCCATGAGCCTCCACAGCCAAACACGGTGTGCCTTACGCTCCCTGACCCTAAATTCTAAAGAAATGAGCAAACATCAGAAAAGAATTGGGACATATCTAAGAAGGACAACGTCGGTGTTTAAGGCAAGGGTCTGTAAATGGGGAAAGAAATGAAAATTTACCAAGTCCCTTCCACATGCTAGACCCTTGCCTCTTCTCTCGTTTAGTGTTCAAAATAACTCACGGAATAGTTATTACCATCCTTTTACAGATTCCCCAAAAGGCAAAGAGGTTGATTAGCTGAGATCCCACAGCCGGAAGGTGGCAAAGTTAGAATGGAAACCCTGGTCAGGCCGACCCCAACCCTTGCTCCGTCTACATCCAGTCTGTCAATGAAGAGAAATCCTATTCCAACATTTCTCTTACTTTATTTTAAGCACATCCACAGAAAGCCTTAGATCCTTCCAAGCCTCCCCCTAAGCTCTGTGGAAGCCTAGACAAGAGTGCAAGCTATAGTCTGTGAACCCAATTTCTCTTCTCTCTCCCTCCCCAGGTTTAGCCCTCACTTTGTAGGACCTCCAGGGTAGGGCCCAGACACCCCCACCATCTCTCAACTCCACCCACGTAACACTGCCACCCTCGGCCCTCCCTTGATCGCCCATAGGCCTGTAGGTGCACACAGCAGGGCCAGCAGCTCACCTTGGGGAAATTGACCCAAGAGACTCCTGGGTCCTAGAAGCAGGTTCTTGCCACCGGGGCAGGGAAATCCAGGTCTTGAGTACCAGATGGACAGGTGCACGATCTGTGTAGGCACACCTTTGGGCATGGCGGGAAGGATGTGGTTGGAAGAGGGCCAGGGCAGGGCTGGATTGCCCAGGTCCAAGGGATGTGCTAATCCCCATGAAGGATTCCCAGAAGCTTCACTGCAACTCTCCCCTACCTCTTCACCTGCTCATTGCTGCCTCTTATCTTAAAAAAAAAAAAAAAAAAAAGCCATAGTGTGAAAACACCTTGTCATATGAGTAACGCTTTGTGCACATGTGAGGTATTCCTTCTATCACCAAAGGAAAGGGCACAGGTTTTCATTTCAAAAAAGACTTGGGTTCAATGCTTGCTTCAGCCATTTGGTCACAGGGTAAATTTGGATGAATCACTTTCACTCTTTGGGTTTCCCTTTTTTCCTTTTTTTGCATGAAGATGTTACACTGATGGTTTTTCAGATTGGGTTCCTTGGATCCCTGGGGCTTCACAGTGGCACCTTGGGAGGAAAGCAGGAAGTCAGTGTGGAATCCTGGGCTACCCATTCCGGTTTTTATCAGTTGTTCTATATGAAACATCTCTGTAAGAGCTTGTTTCAGAACAGGCTTCCACTGCTATAGAGGGAAAAAAAGAAGTATGAAAACTACTGGCCGTGGTGATCCATCTCTAACATGATTCTTTTTTTTAATTCTCACCCAAGGACATGCTTACTGATTTTAAAAGAGGAGAAGGGAGGGAGAGAAACATCAATCAGTTGCCTCTCGCATGCACCCCGACTAACTGGGGACTGAACCTGCAACCCAGGCATGTGCAGATTTACTCAGGTTATGAGACAATGCTCCAACCAGCTGAGCCACACCGGCCAGGGCTGACATGATTCAGTTATTTAACGTCAGGAGTCACAAGACAGGAGTCACAAGACAGACCAAAGCCAGTCTGCAGCCAGGTTTTGTTAGGGCACCACAGTGATGCTGGCTCCTTGGGGAGTGAGGCAAGCTCTCTCTGGCTCACCACAGTCCCCACAGTTCCTAATTGTGCATGCCGGCCGCCTCACATTTGCATTAACAGCTTGGCTCCTGGAGATTTTTGACTTGGCCACTTCAGAAGTGCTCCCTTGATACCCTCTATTCCCTTGAGACTCTCTGGATGGCACAAAAGAGAGGGGTCCTCGGCCTGGAACAGGTGTCCACCAACCTAGAGGGAGTAGATGGTCTAGGTGTAAGGGCTGCTCCTATATTTTCCCATCTGCCTAGTCTGAAAGATCAATCACCACTGTGGCTGTTTTAAAAATATGAGGTCTGTCCAGAGGTATCCAGCCATGTACTATGAAAAACAGAGACATTTACTGAATAAGATATAAGAAACATTGTACGTAGGACAATGACGTCTCAGACCCCTTCAAAGTAGGCACCTTGGGAGCTCACACAGTTCTCCCAATCATCATTAGTTACCCCATTGTATTTTCCTGAATCTCAAGGATGGTCCAAAAGCTCTTCCCTTTCAAAGGTGATTTTAGTTTTGGGAAAAACCTGAAGTTGCAGGGCACCAAATCTGGGATGCAGCGGGGCAGAGTCACCTGGGCGATTTGATGTTTCGCCGAAAAGCCCTGCATGAGACATGATGCATGAGTGGGTGCGTTGTCATGATGAAGCTGCCAATCACCAGTTGCCCATAGCTATGATCTTCTGAGTCATCCAAATAGTTTCCACGGAGGAATGTTCAAGCTTAACACAAAATTTGGTGCGGGTTCATTGCTCTCCTTGCTCAGCCATTTTGAATGCAACAGCCACACAGTACACATGCCCATTCAACAGCATCTACCATCCCCACTGACTAATACAGTGAAATCGTCATTGTTCACACATGCGCATTCCAGCCCACTCTCCTTGGCTGCCAGGTTACTTTGATGTCGTGCAAACCATTCTCATTATATTAACGATGGCTGTACTTTTTCCGGACAGATATTGTATAGCTACAACTTCTTTGCCATGTTTCCTGCTGAGCGGCAGAGTATCTGGGACCTGCACAGGCCCATGGCCACTGTGACAATGAAAACGCTGCTCTGAGATGTCCAAGATTGGTTCACAAAAGGCCACATGGCTCCTAACTGCTTCACAGGGACACTTGCCATTGGAGCCCTGTGCGGCTAGGTAAGTACTTCATTTACCCTGAGGACACAGCCCTGGAGAGGCTACAAGTAGGCCCTCCAGGTGACAGGCACAGCAGAGCCTGTCCACAGCTGTCCCAGCCCAGGCCCCAGACGGAAGGGAGAGCAAAGCAGCCATCTGCACCCTCCCAGCTGAGGCCCCAGACATCACGGTGCAAACGAGAGCCATCCCCAAGGGGCCCCTTTTGAATTCCTGACACACAGGATTGTTTGCCCCTGCATTTTGGGGTGATTTGTTACATAGCAATAGATGACTGGAACATTCTGGAACTGTTCTAGATAAATGAGCTCCGACAGGCAGGGCCTCACCAGCCCATAGGACAGCTTTAGGTGCTTATTAGAAAAGGGTGCCCCATCCTCTGGACGGTCCCACCCCACGCCAGGACAGAGGGCTCAGCAAGCAGAGTGCAAGAGGGATTTACAGCCACAGGCAAAGGGGCCCTGCTGACCAGAGACACTTGTTCTTCTGGGATCAGTGTGAGCTTTTCCTTTTTTCTTTTCTTTTTAATTAATTTCTTTTTTTAAAAAAGTTTTATTGAATTTACTGGGTTGACATTGATACAGCCACAGTGGAAAGGAGTGTGGAGACACCTCAAAAATTAAAAACTTAACTGCCTTATGACCCAGTAATTCCACTTGTGGGAGTATGGCCCCCCCCAAAACAAAACATTAATTCAAAAGAACATATGCACCTCTATGTTCATTACAGCATTATTTACAATCGCCGAGATCTGGAAGCAACCCAAGTGCCCATCAGTAGATGCGTGGATAAAAAAGCTGTGGTACATTGATACAATGGAATACTACTCGGCCATCAAAAAAGAAGGAAACCTTACCTAGTGTGATAGCATGGCTGGACCTGAAGAAGGCATTTTCTAACCACTCATATAATTGCCCCGTAATCTCCCTGCGCTCCTTTCAGGATTTGGGTAGGTTCCTATGCTCAGCCCTTACCAGCTCTGCCTCATCAGTGAGTCATCTTGACACACAAGCATTCATTTAAATACACACACACACACACACACACACACATCCTACAGGCTGCCTTTTCCCTTTTCTTATTAAAAGGGAATCCCCACCCTACCACGATCTGATCTGAAGCCCGCAGGCTATGCTGAACGAATTCCTCTTGCCTCTTCAAACACAGCATTTCCGTGATCGGCGCGCCCCGGGCTGTGCTGGCAGCCAGCCAGCGCGCCTCCCCTCATTCTCGAAGGAAGCCTGGCCCCATGCAAGGGACTCTTTGGTTTCTGGGATTTCCATTAAAAGAAAAAAAGAAAACAAACAAACAAACAAACAAAAAAACCCCAAAAAGCAAAAAACCAAAAAACTCTGGACTTGTGGCTCTTCTACCTCATTTCTGGGAAGACAGCAGACTGAGCTTAAATGGGCTGGGGTCCAGTCGCGCTGGGTCACCGATCGTTTGTGCCATGCCTCCACATGTCCCTTCCTGGGAATTGCAGAGGGGGTGGGAAGCCATCCGGGCAGCGCGGCAGAGAGGCCATGTTGGCCGGCAGCCCCCCGCGGGGCTCTGGTCTCCCTGCTCCCAGCATGAAGGGCTTTGCCCCTCTGGTCCCTCTGGGCTCAGTAACTGGTGGCTACGAGGTCAGCAGGGGCAGCTGTCCCAGGGGTTTGTAGACTTTGAAACTCTCCAACCTGGCTGACAAAAACCTGAGGCAGTCGTCCACGTAGCCTGTGAATTCAGGCAACCTCCTTCCCAGGGAGAATGTCCGGTCCCAACAATTCGCCTTTGCTGTGAAGGGGACCCGCCTCTACTGACACCCACTCTCTGCCACTCACTGTGCTTTGCGTACTTTATCTCATTTATCCTCACGGCGGCCCTACAAATCAGTATTATCTTCTCCCTTTGCTGACTGAGGAAAGGGAGACCCAGAGAAGCTAAGTAATTTGCCCACAGTCACACAGCTAGAATGACTGGGAGTCAGGATTTGAACCCAAGGTTGGCCCACCTCAAGTCACTTCCATCATTCCTTCCCTGCTTCCCTCCCAGGCTTGCTCCCACACTCTCTCTCTCTCTCTCTCTCTCTCTCTCCCTCTCTCTCTTCACTTCTCCTGTTTAGGAAACAGAAGACTTTTAAGTGTCTATGCTTAACCTGTAGGATGAGACAACTGATGGCCCCACCTGAGGGTTTGAGAGAGGGCTTACCGAGTTCACGTAAAACACGGTTCAGCTTACCAAAACTTGCTTTAAGGCTTTTTGGGAATATCCCTGTTTGGCACATTGGGATGAACCTGAGCTAGGACCCTGGAAGGAATCTTCATCCTTGGCCGGAGTCATTGGTCATTCAGTGCATATTTATTGAGCTCCTACTGTGCGCCAAGCACCGTGTGAGACACAGGAAGCAGAGAGCAGCCCTGTCCTCAGTGAGCCCCAGCAGAGAGGGAGGAAAGCCGCGGCACCGAGCACTATAGCTGGAGCAGAATGACATAGGCGCTAGTTGAGGGGCACACCAGCAGCAGAGGTCACTACATCAGAAGGCCCCTCGTGGACCAGGCTCTGGAACCTGACGTTGTCCTTGTGAAGCGTGGAGATACGTCAGCGGCAGATTCACTGGAACTGGTCCCTGCAACTTGATTGATACACAGTGAGAATTCCGACCGTCAGCAGGCCGACCAGGAGGAATGTATCAGCAGATGAATGGAACAGTCACTCTGCCTGGGCTGTGTCTGGAGGTGGGGCCTGTAAAGAGGTGATGATGTTAAAAATGAGGTCATGTGGGTTGAGCCCTAATCCAATCTGACCGGTGTCTTTATAAGAGGAGATTAGGACACAGGTAACACACATTCCAAGGGATGACCATGTGAGGACCTGGTGGCCACCTGCAGGCCAAGGAGAGAGGTCTCAGAAGAAGCCAGGCTTGCCCACACCTTGATCTTGGATTTGATCTGAAGTACCCACAGGAGGTCACACGTGGGATTGGGAAGAGATGCACGCATTGGCCTCCAGACTGTGACAAAACAGGTTCCTGTTGTTTAAGCTGCCCCCGTGTGTGGCGTTTAGGATGGCGGCCCGAGCTAACTGACGCAATTGGCAATTAGACTAGATCCATCTGGTCCATTCCTGTGGTGCACCCAGCGGGGCACACAGCTTCATGGGTGACAGAAGCTGGGATGTGGGGAAGGAAGTCAAGAGGATGGCTGCTGGGCAGTCAGGTGGCGGCGACAGTGACAGAGGCACGGTCTGCTCGACACTTCTTCTCTGGCCAGCTCCCTTTCTGTGTGCATGAGCCCCCTTTCTTTCTCCAAACAACATCAGAACAATTGTTTAGATATCTGCTCCCCAAATTACCATCACTCTCTAGAAGTTACTCCAGTTCACCTTGCTGGGAGTTTGGGGGGCCTCTCCAGCTCTTCTCTCACACCCCAGTTTCCTCACCTGAAGGCCAATCCTACTTTGACCCTGACAATCTCATTTCCAAGTTCATGGGGAAGGGGAATAGTGGGGTGCCAGTAAGGGTTTTAAAATGCACTCGGGGTTGTAATACTTGGTGATTTCCGTGGTGTAAATACTCCCACCACAGCCCATCCTGAAATACCCCCATGAGGTCACTGAGCGCGGCACTGGGAAGAGATGCGCACATGGGCAGCGCAGGCCACCGCTGCTTAGCAGGCACCTCCCATGGCCTTCGGGGATGATGATGGGCAGCCTTCCTACCATCGGGGAGTCCGTGCCCCTGATATTTGCAGGAAAATAAGTTGTTTATGGGGCAGGAGAGGGTTAAAAAAGTGTTATGGGCCCCTGGGTGGGAACCTGTGAGCAAATGGAGAGCATGGGAAAATCCCAAGGGTGTCCCATCCTGGAAGGACCCCCTCCCTCACCGTTCCCAGGCTGCAAGGATGAATGCCACCCTCAGGAATACCAGACCCAGGGGGCAAGGACTTTCTCTGCCTGTCCCCAGGGAAGCTCCCTCCCCCTTTCACCTCTGTACAATCACTTCCTCTGTTCCTGAGCTCCGCTCCCCTCAGGGTCCCATCCAAGCAGTGGCAGCGATAAAGGCCACCATTGATGAGCACTTCCTCTGTGCCAGGCCCTGGGCCGGGTCCTCCAGACCCATTTTCTCACCAAATTCACACCACTGCCCGTGGATGCAGTGGGTGGAGTCACCTCGCAAAGGGTCACAAAGTTCAGAGGAAGGGTCTCAAGGTCACGGTAGCTGGGCCGTGGGGACTGAAACTGTGGATTTTTCATGGTGCTTCTGGGGTCACGCAGGCCAGACAGAGTCACAGGGCACTGATAACAGTGACCGTGCTATGTGCTTACTGAGGGCTTGGTTTTAAAAGTGAAGGTGTGTGTGCACGTTGACCCCCAATGAGGCAGGGGTAAGCTTTGGCCCCCGTTCTGAAGATGAGGAGCCCCGGGCACAGAGAGGGTGTGTAACTTGCCCCATGTGACAGCTGATCCGTAGCAGGGCTGTGAGCTCCGTGGGATGGGCTTGGAGGGTGCTGGCCAATCCATTCATGCCCCTCACCCTACTCCCCAGCCAGTTTGGCTTTCTGGTTCTCTTCACAGCTCCCCAGAGAACTAGCACTTTCCTGGGGGTGTTTGGGATAGATCCACGCAGCTGTTCCTGCCACAGGCACTGTCTGGGCCGTGGGAGAGGAAGTATCTGCACCCTTCCCTCGGCGCCCATCCTCCCGTTGGCTGAGCCAGCACCTGGGCGGGGAAGAGGGTAGAATGGGGCTATTCAGAGAGCTTTCCTGATGCAATAACTGATTGCAAAACCCTCGCATCCCTGAGCATTTTGTGGAGGGTGGTAATTTTGAACAGCGGCAGGAAACCCCAAACTTAGCCAGCCACCAGAACAGGGCCCCGCAGGTCAAATGCTAGAGCAGAGGAGCAGTGGCCCCGAGGCTGGGGCCCTAGGAAAACAACAGAAGCACCACCACCAACCCCACGGTGCACCTAACTCTCCTCGCCCCTCATTGCATTTGATCAACAGTCCTCTCCGATGGGAGGGGCCAACCCAAGTCTCAATTTACAGATGAGAATGGTTGATTTGCCCAAGGTCACCGAATGGGTAAACAGCAGAGATGACGCTGATGTAGGACTTTCACATTCCAGGTCTGATGCTCATTTCTCCGCAGGGTGGGGTCTTCACAATGGGTCAGAGGCAAGCAGAGGTGTCAGGGAGAGATTAAAAAAAAAAAAAAAAGGAACCTGTAGCCAGATCTATGCAAATCATGGCCCTGCAACATCAGGCAAGTCACGAGCTGTGCGCCCCCCCCCCCGCCGCCCCCTGGGCAGCAGCAAGGCGGGGGGGTCGGGCGCCCAGGCTGGGGTCAGAGTGCCTGGCTTTAACCCCTGGCTGCACTACTCACAGCCTGTGTGACTTTGGACAAGTCACTTAACCTCTGTGTGGCCTGCTGTGAGGATTTTCTTACTAATGCAAGCAAGGCTTTTAGCGCAGAGCCAGGGTATGGCAAGCAGACAATAAATATTAGCTGTTCTTATCTGCGAAATGAAGGAAAAAAACAGAGCTTTTGGAGATTAAAGAAGATAGCACAGTCTTTCTGTGTGCGTGTGTGTCTGTGTGTTCGTTTGGGAGGAAGTGCAGGGGCGTTCGCCACAGATTGAACTGGAACCTTCTAGAAAGGAGGAAAAAGCAGGAGGAGGGGACTCAGGCTGGCCTGAAACAACTACCTGGCCTTCACCTGTGGTCTATGGCCTCTTCCCTATGAGTCAAGCGCTACTTCCTTCCAGCCACTCCTCATTCCCAGCACCAGTTCCCTGGGGAGAGCTACTTTAAGCCGCACACCTTCCTGGCCAGGGTAATGAAAGGGCAAAGACGCAAAGGCACACAGGCCTCAGGGTTTCATAACTGCCAGGAGTCACCTCTCTGCATAGAAAACACAGCACTGCGGTGAGGGCTCCAGCCTTACCAGTGACGCTGGACCAAGGACTTGTACGGCATCCCTCGTCCGGGTCCTTCCCAAGCTCCTGCCCCTAGAAGCATGTTCTCTGGACGCCGGCGCTGAGGGTAGGTCAAGGTTCAGAACACGACGGAGACCCAGGTCTCAGGTCTCCCCCATCGCACATCTTTCCTGTCACCCTAATTCTTGGTTAGTTGTCCTTTCCCAGTTGCCTCACAGGCCTGACAACTCGCCATATGTTAGTTAGTTCTTTAGTCTGTGAGTAACTGAAATGACAGTATTATAATAAATAGGGGTTCCTTCTCTCATAGAAAAAGAAATTCAAGGTGGAATGAGAACTGTTGCTATCTGGGCAGTGCCTACTGACGATGTGGGCTGGGAGGACGACGAGGTGACCGTCTCAGCCTTTCAGCGGCACTCAGCCTGGGGGTCCGGAGGAGCCCAAGGAGTCAGACACCTCCCAGCACCTTCCCAGCTCTATGCTGGGAAAGAGAGAGTTTCCAAGTCCAGATGATTCAGCCTGCTGCTTCTCCCAGATGCTTCTTAGGGGGGTAACCTGGAAGGCTGACCAGGACTCGCTAGGCTCGGTTGGGAATCCCAGGTGGAGGACAGCACAGATAAAGCCCAAAGCCAGAAGAGCTTAAAATTTACCGGGACTCCCAAAGGGACAGTTGGAGAGAATGTCAGAGGATTTTCCTGTGGGTTGTTTTTTGTTTTTTTTTTCCTCTTCTGTCATTTCATTGAGATTTAAGCTAGAGCTCAATTTTGCCTCCCACACTAGAGTAGGAAGCACCGGAGGTCCGCCCACGTTTTGCCGCTGATGTAGGTCCTTAACTCGAAGCCTCAGTTTCCTCTTCTGTACAACGGGTTTGGGGTGGAGTTGTCCAAATGATGAAATGAGAAATGGGCATAAGTTTTCAATAAACAGTTTTTAAATAAACATTTTCAGTCGAACTGCTCCAAAAGGCACCTTGGCCATCTTTTTGCCAACTGGTCTTTCCTTCTCAGTGCCCTGAGCCTACTGTCAGGAGCAGGGAACCCAGAAGTAGACTAAGGCATCTCCCATCCTCACCCAAAATACACTTCCTGCGGGGAAGTTCAACTGCCGTTGCTCCAGGGATGGTGTCCCCAGGACAATAAGCGACACCAGCAGGACCAGCATGGGTGTGCAGTGGTGTTTGGGGGAGACTGCGGTCAGCCTGGGCAGTTGGTGGAGGGGGCTCTCCCACACCTGGTTTCTGGGAACTGGAAGCAGCACTTCTCGCAGGAAGGGTCCCTCTCCCGTGCCTTCTGACCGGCACATGGTGCCCTTTCGCCTGGCCATTTCACATCCCCAGGGCGGGTTCAACCCCGACCTGGGTAGTGCCAGGGAGGCCTATCACTTGCCCAGAGCAGCCATTACTCCCTCTGTGTGTTCTGAACTTGGGCAGCAGCCAGATTTGGGAGGAGGCACTCGCAGGGCTCCTGGACCATCTGACAAGGTCCCACATCTGCAGATCACCTCTCCTTGTCATGGTCATCGTCACCATCTTCATCATCGTCAGCTCGGCCTTCCCGCCCTGAGCCTCCTGGAGAGGCAGGCGCTCTGTGGGCCTGCGAGCACGCAGACCTCCCCAGGCCCAGGAAGGTGGGCTCACTGCTCTCTCACTCCCCAGCAGCCTCAGACCGGCTGACCTAAACCGCCAAGGTCGTGCAGTTAGAGCTTGCCCTGTGGCACCAGCATCCGCCTGGCTGGTTTTCCACCCTGACGGTGACCCCTCCCTGTTGTTGAGAGTCAGGAAGTGGGGTCCGAGCTGCACATCCCCACTCCCCCTGGAGGGGCGGAGGGGAGCCAAGCCTTCTTCTGGGGCTGCCCTGAGGGTGACTCAGAGAGGCCCTTTGTCATCTCTCTCTGGGAACACTAGGTTGATTGTGGACCTTTGTTGCTCTCCCTGCACATGAATAAGTGTGAGTAACTGGAACAGAGAGGCTGGGAGAGGGGGCAGTTCCTGGGTAGGGGCAGCTCTTGGGAACAGGAGGTGTCCCTTTCCGGAGCAGGCGGGCCCCAGCTCAGCACTCAGGAATGCACTGCCCTGCGCCAGACCTGAGGGAGACAGTGCGGGAACGAGGCCAGGCAGAGTCGGTCCCCAAGCCCACGGGCCCCAGGAGAAGTTTGAGGTAGCTCCTGAGGGCAGCAGAGGGGACTTGGGAAAGGGAGGAGGTCGCCAGGTAGGGCTGAGAAACAGGGGTGATGGAGCCCGGAGGTCTGTGGGGCAGAGGAGTGCCCGAGGCACGGACAATGGGATGGCATTAAGGAATGATTCCAGGTTTGCGGGTGCTGTCCCCACTCTGCCAGCCTGCTCCCACAAGGTGGGACACATGTGTGAGTGGCCACGGGGATCAAATGAGGAGACCCGGGTTCCCATGCAGGTGCTGTCACTTGCTGGGAGTGGGGGAACTTGAGCGAGTCCGGGCACCCTCTGTGGGCAGCGAAAACACAGACATGCCGGGCAGCACAGCTCACAGTAAAGCCCGAGGGAGGGAGGGAATGGCTCAGTGGGGTCACCTCCCAGGGCACTTGCAAAAATGCTTTTGAGCACAGAGTTGTGGCTGGCCCAAATGGAGTGGGACTAGGTCGTAAAATACGCACTGGATTGCAGAGACTTAATATAAGAAGGTAAAAATATATCATCAGTAATTTTTATACCGATTAGGTATTGAAATATTGATATCTTGAAAATATTGTTTTGAATGAAGTATATTATTAAAATTCACCTGCCTTCTGTTTTATAACCTGCCTCTTCCACTATTTGGGGGACATCTTTTCATTTGAAAAAATACAGATCAACATAATTTAAAAAGAAAAGAAATAATACATAATAAAACAACCCTCCCCGGCTTCTTTGAACTTTTTAGGGCTGCGCGTGGCTCCTAGACAATCCGAAGTCACACACATGCCGGTACCTGTGGCTCCCATCGCACTTCTGTCCAAGAGCACTGGCCAGGCTTGATTACTCAGGCTTGGGTCAGAAGATGGGATGACAGCCTGGCCCTCCTCACTCACAAGTCCTTCCTCGGGGCCCAGAGGCCCAGTCATCAGGTTGTTGCTGCATAACAAATCACCCAGAACAAAGTGACTTAAAACAGCAAGTGTTTATGTTGCTGAGGACTCCGTGAGTCAGCAGTTTGAGCCAGGCTCCGCGGGGCTGTTCTTCTGCCTAGCTTAGCTGGGCATGCTCCGCGTGCGTAGTCAGCGGGGCAGCTCTGATTCACAGGATTGGCTGGCTGCTTCCAGGGCGACCCTCATCCTCCATGAGGATGGCCCAGGATAATTCACGCGGCAGCCCCAAGGTTCTATAAGCCAGAGAGTGGGAGCTGCAAGGACTCTGGAGGCCTGGGCTCAGAATTCACCCAATGTCACTTCGGCCACATCGGCTGTCCAAAGGTAAGTGAGGTTCAGGGGCTGGAGAAACAGACTCTACCTCTTTGGTGAGAATCGCTGCAAAGACTGGTGGCATTTTTGCAATCTACTTGTGGTCGCAGAGTGACCCCAAACAAAGGAAAACGATGTGCCTTTCTCCCCCGGCCCTGCCCTTTGCCAGGGCCTCCCTGTGACTTTCCTGTGCCCCTTCCTCCGTAAGATAAATAAATAAATGAAATGAAAATTATGTCTCACAGCTACATTGCTCTAACAATGAACGCGATCTAGGCTGGTTTCATTATCATATATTCATTACTATTGTATTCATTTTTTCTCCTGATTTCAAAAGAAACAAAAGCTAGCCCTGGCCGGGTGGCTCAACTGGTTGGAGCATCATCCCATACACCAAAAGATTGTGGGTTCAATTCCCGGTCAGAGCACATACCTAGGTTGCAGGTTTGAGCCCTGCTCTGGGCATGCACGAGAAGAGACCTATTGGTATTGCTCCCTCTCTCACTCTCACTCTCTCTCTCTCTCTTGCTTCCTCTCTCTCTAAAATCAGTACACACATCCTTGGGTGAGGACATTAAAAAGAAAGGAAGAAAGGAAGAAAGAAAATAAAGAAAATAAAGAAAATAAAGAAAGAAAGAAAGAAAGAAAGAAAGAAAGAAAGAAAGAAAGAAAAGAAAGAAAGAAAAGCTGAACAATTTTCACGGGCCTCTGAAAGCACCATGCGCACTAGGCCTTGCACCAAGTGTGCCAAACTGAGAAGTCGGTCCTGCTCCCTGCGGCTGAGCAGACACCGGGCACCCCAGGCTCAAGTGGCTCAGAGTCTATTCAGGATGACAAAGGGTGGGGCAGGCATCTTCTGAACTAGTTACATATTTCCCCCATTAACTGTGTTTCGAATACCCTATAAGGACACCTGTACTTTGTCCTTCCTTAAGTTCAATGACAAGCCATTTGGACTCCCAGGGAAACTACTGGCAGCCAGGTGAAACCAGGAAGCAATTGCAGGGCTTGCAGGGTGAGAATAACATCTGGACCGCCCCTTTTCACAGATTACTCACAGGCTGCAAAGGGCTTTCCCCTGCTCCCCTGCCCGCGAGCCCACCTCTTCACAGACGCAGACACCGAGGTTCTGGGAGGCAAAATGACTTGTACATTTAGTGGAAGGCTCGCCAGGGACCCAGGCTCTCCGATAAAGCACGTTGGCCCAGGTCCCTGACATCGCATCGGTCCCCAATGGCAGGGCCCGGCTGGCAACTGGTATGACCAGCAGCCCTAGTGCCCGAAGCTTCCCGTGACACCTGAAAGAGGGCTGGCCGTGCTTGGAGGACGGGCCTTTACTGGGAGATTTGTGAGGGAAGGTCCCCTGAGGGGCCCTGAGTGTAGGTCATGTGGTGAATTTGCGGTGGGGGCAGGCTGGCTGGTTCTTTCAGGTTCCTGAGCGAAACACGCAGCTCTTCAAAACCAGAGCTTGCTTTTCGCTTCTTCCCGTGCGCGTGCACGTTGGCCTGTTGTCTTTAAGAATGTTATGTCATCACTGTTTATTTGGAGAGCGCAGGAGAAAGAACTCCGCTTTTAAGCCCAATGGCCCTGTTTCTTCTGCAGCCCGCTGGCAACACAGCTGATTTAACTTCTCCGTGACTCAGTTTGCTCAATCTGCAAGGAGCCTGGGAGAACCATCCCCCCAGCCCCCACCCTAGGGTTCCCCCAGGGGGATCGGTGAGGGAAAACGTGGTGAGTTTCCAGCCCATTACTCGAAGGCGTGCCCTGAGCCTGGGGACACTCACGGTAGGGGCCCTTCTTATTAAGGTTTAATGCGCCTGAAGCCCCTCACTGGGTGAGCATTGTGGGGGCCAAGCTCATCCCACAGTGGGGCAGTTTCAAAGCCCCTTTCCGACACCTTGTTCCCAGCCATCCTATGTGGCCAGTGTGGGTGAAACACGGGGTTCGTTACCTCAGAACAAGGTAGAAACAACAGTCTAAGCGACGTGGACATTTCTCTGTGACAGCATGAGCAATCGGGATTCTTGCCCCTCAGAGGCCTGTCGGGGAATGTGGGGTCCGGCCCTGCCCCCCAGAGCTGGGCCTGTGTAAGCTGAGACAGAAGGTGGGGGTTGGGGAGCGGCCCGAAGCCTGCATACCAGTCATATTTCCCACATGCGCCCAAAGCCATTTCCACTCAATGCTAAGGATGTGAGAAGGTTCCCCCCACCCCCACCCCACCCTTGCCCTGGAAACCATTCTCCTCCCGGCCAGACCCAGTGCACCTCAGCCGGGGTGAAGACCTGTTTCCTGCCGCAGCAGCCTTGGGAACTTACTTGAAGTCAGATCCCCAGGGGAGAAGGAGTTCAGAGTGCGTGGAGGAGCAGGAGACCATTGAGGAGCAGAGCAGGGCCGCGTAACAAATCCAGCTGAGATGGGTAAAGGTGGGATGGGATCAGGGAAGGCTTCCTGCAGGAGGTGAGGGCTGAGTTGTGTTCTAGGTTCAAGACACAGGCTGGGAAAGGAGTTCTAGGCGAAGGGCTCAGAGACCACAAGAGACCCTGAGGATCAAGAGAAGAAGAGACAGCTTGGTAGAAATAGGTCTGCAATGGGACAGGTGTGTCCAGTGGAGCCGTTCCACCCAATTCCAGGTGGTGCTTGAAAGGATCATTTCCATTTTAACATCTATGCATTTGTTGTCCTGGGTATTAGAAAAACAGAGTGAGAACATCGTGCCTTTGCGAAGTTGCCTCGTAAATAAAGTGGAAGGGTGCGTTAACACCATGAAGTGCTGAGGAGGATGTGGGACAACGGGGACTCTCATCCGCTGCTGGCAGGAGGAGAAATGGAGACGGCCACTGTGGGAAACCGCTGGCATCAACCACTGACGTCAAGCCCAGCTCTCATCACCTGGAGAGCACTCTGTGCACAGCTGGGGCCCCAAGGGAGAGGGAGAGAACAGCGTTATTCAGTCATTCACGCGGCAGGCGGAGGAGAAGCGGTCAGAGAAGCGGGGGGCAGGGGGACAAGGCACTGGAACATGGGTCCCATCAGCAGGGGCGTCAGTGGGGTATGGTTTAGACGCCCTTCGGATATATTACACCATTTGCATTCCTTCTCTTAGTCCCCTTTTCCGTACCCACTCTTTTATTCTCAAGCATTCCTGGAGCTCCCCATGTGCCAGGCACTGTGGTGTGTGCCGAGTGTCCGTTAGTGAACCAGAAAGGCCTGGTCCACACCCTCGCGGAGCCTGGACACGGAGCTGGAGAAACGAGCAAACAGGTGCACAGAACAGTCACCTTCCTGCTTGGACATCTTCCTGGGAGCTTCCCTGGGAAGCGGGGTCATATCCAAGATGGTATTGACAGGCTCTAAGTCCTTTCGGTCTGTGAGCCCATCCACTTGCCACCATCTCCCCTAGAGGTGGGGCAGCCACCATCCCTCCCGTTCTACAAGTAAGGAAGCAGGCGTCAGGAGAGGGAGGTGACTTGTTCAAGGTCACACAGCCTCTCCTTTACGGCCACCATAGCCCCTCAGGCGGGTTGATTGAAATCTTCAGGGCTCATCCACGTCGTCATATATATCAGTATAGCATTCTTTTTCGTTGCCAAGTGTTATTCTGTCGTTTAGGTATACCATGTTTTGTTTATCCACTGATGGCCATTTGGGTTGTTTTGACCATTTGCCTACTAAGAATAATGCTGCTATGAACATGCGCGTACAAGTTTCTACGTGGACGTAGTTCCCTTACGCGCATACCCAGGAGTAGAATTACAGGGTCAAATGGTAACTCTGTGTTTTCATTGCCACTGTTTTCAGGGAGGCGAGATCTGCCTGCCCCAGTTTTCAGATGAGGAAATAGAGGCTCCCCCCAAACCCCAGTGACTTGCCCACACTGTATAGAGAATAAGTGGTTGAGGAGGATTTGCCTATAGTTATGACTAATTTCGAAAGCCAACCTCTTTCAGCCTACTCCGCTGTGCATTTGGGAGCAAAATACCCAGAGTTTTAAGGCATGCAAAAAAACACGCACAAAAAAAACAAAGATGCTATCGGAATTAAACGAATGCTCTAGCAGGGTCTCTGCCTCTGAGTCACTTACCATTCACTACCAGACCATTCATTCAGCAAACTTTATTCAGCCCCTGCTACAGGCTAAGCTTTGTGCTGGGCCTTGTGGTGCCCACAGGTGAAGGAACGCTAACCTGTTGAAGAAAGGCCTGGGCGTGTCCATGGATAATGCTGACAGGTGGGAAGCACCGTGGCCGAGGAAGGCACTCGGGACGCAGGGCCAGGCTGGAGAAGCCTCCCAGAGGCTGGCCAGGGGCTGGCGAGCTGGGCTCTGAACAACGAAGACAAGCAGAAGGCGCTTCAGGGCCAGCGGACAGCCAGTGCAGACGCCTGGCAGTGCCGGTGGGTCAGAGTGCAAGGTGTGGGCAGAGACCAGGACAAGAGGCTGAGCGGCGGGTCAGGGCCCCAAACGCCATCCACGAAGGCTGGGTGTGCCCTTTGGAAGTGTCTAAAGCAGGAATGATACAGCGTCGTTTGAGAGTGAGAAAAATCCCTCTGGAGCAGCAAAGAGAATGAGAGGAGGAGATGACAATGGGGGCAGGAGACTGGTGCAGCTTGGAAGACACTCGCCCCAGTCCCAGCAAGAGAAGGGAGAGCCCGCATAGCACGGCGGCTGTTGGGATAGAAGGGGGAAGGACAAACGAGAGAGGATCTAGCGAGGAGTCTCTGACAGAGCAACTTCTAGGATATGGTGGGTTGAATGGCGGCACCCCCCCCCACCCAAAAAATGTGTCCACTGGGAACCTGTGAATGTGACCTTTTTGAAAAGGGTCTTTGCAGATGTTACAAAGTTACAGATCTTGAGACGGGAACCTCCTGGGTTATTCCAATGGGCCCTAAATCCGATGGTCAGTGGGGTCGTTGTAAGAGACACAGAGCAGAGGCCATGTGAAGAGAGGCATAGGGAACTGGAGTTATGCAGCCATAAACCAAGGAATGCCAGAAGCCGGGAGAGCCAAGAAAGGGTTCTCCCCTAAAGCCCGCGGACACCCTGATGTGGGACCCTGGTCTCTCCCACAGTGAGACAGTAACTGTGTGTTGTTTTAAGCCACCGAGGTTGTAATACCTATTTCAGCAGCCCTAGGCAACGGACACTTGGCGTCATGCAGGTTCTCTGGGCTCCGGAAACCTAGCTCCGCACCTTCCCATCCCGATTTCCATGGCTCTGGGCTCCCAGGATGGAGGCGCCTGGCTTCCAGCCGGCAGAGGGACAGGGCAGGCTGCAGGGAGGAAAGGTTACTGGGACGCTGCCTCCTGCTAAACAAACAATCCTGGTGCACTGCCTCATGAGGGATTAGTCAAATAATTATGAGCACTGGCTTTCCCTGAGTAATTCGGGCCAAAGACCCAGGCCTCCAGAGGGATGAGCGGACTCGTCCCTGGTCAGCAAGGAAGGGTGGCGGCAGATGCCTCCCAGAAAAGGGCGGTCTCCATGGGAACCTACAAGAAACCCAGCCCTGCGCCAGGGTGGTACACCCCACACATGACCCAACCGGGCGAGCTTGAGACCGTCAGGGAGCCACCAGCCCTACACACCCCATGCCTCTCCACAGCAATATTTCTGTTGTGTAAGAAAGATTCAGGGATTAGGTTGGTTGAGGTCAGAGGGCAAGTGATGGCCAGGTCACTGCTCAGACTCAGGCTTCCAGCCCACACTTGCTGCCACCCTGTTCCAGGGCCTGGGCAGCCTCTGAGGGTCCGAGTGTGCGGGACTGGGCCCGACCGAGGTCAGAGTGTCAGCCGCCTGGAATGGCACTGACCAGAGGCCTTTGGGCCTCCAATCTGAACGCTAGGGGCTCTTCTTCTCATTATAGAAGCACCAATCCCATGACGGAGGTTCCACCTTCGAGACCTCATCTACCCTTAACTACCTCCCAAAGGTCCCGTCTCCAAATACATCACACTGGGGGGGCAGGGTTTCACCGTATGAATTCACGGAGGACACAGGCACTCAGGTCATAATAGCCCTTCTGATGTACATGTCATGGTATCTCGCTGTGGTTTTAATTTGCATTTCTCTAATCAACGACACCGAGCATCTTTCCATGTGCTCCTTTCACATCTGTTTATTCTCTTTGGCAAAGTGTCCATTCAAATCTTTTGCCCATTTTTTAAAATACTTGTTTGCTTTCTTGTTATTGGGTTTTGAGAGTTCTTTATATATTCTGGGTACAAAACCTTTATTAGATATATGACTTGCAAATATTTTTTCCATGTCTGTGGCTTAGGTTATCATTCTCTTAAGCATAACTTTTAAGAAGCAGAAGTTTTAAAAATTTTACCGTTCAGCCTATCCATTTATTTGATGGGCTATACTTTTGAAGTCGCTTCTAAGAAATCTGCCTAATCCAAGGTCACAACGGGTTTTTTTTTATTCCAGAAAGTTTATAGGTTTAGGTTTTGCAATTAGACCCATGATCTATTTTGAGTTAAATTTTGTATATGGCACAAGGTAGGGTTCAAGTTCATTTTTTTAAATGTGGATATCCTATTGTCCCAGCACTACTTGTTGAAAACACAATTCTTTCTCCACTGAGCTTCTTTTGCACCCTTGTAAGAAAATTGTTTTTCATGTCTGTGCAGTTCTGTTTCTAGACTCTCTTCTGTTGCATCATTCTGTTTGTCTGATGTTGCCCCAATCCCACACTGTGCTGACTACTGTAACTTCATAGTAGGACTTGAAATTAGGTAACAAAGTCCTCCATCGTTGTTTTTTTCCAAAACGGTTTGCCTGTTCCAGGTCCTTTGCATTTCCATGTGAATTTTCATATCAGTCTGTCAATTTCTCAAAAGAAAATGTGGTAGGATTCTGCACCTCGTAGCCGCTCGTAACATTGCTCTGGACTTCAGTCTCTACCACTCTCATTACAACAGGGTTTCACAGTGGCCCGAGCCTTTTCAGGTCCTCAGTCTAACTCTGTCAATAACCCTGACACAGGCAGGTAGCTGGTGTCCTCTGTTGTACAGTAAGGGGAAACCGAGGCTCCAAGGCAAAGGGCCTTCTCACAGTGACATGCTAGGAGTGGCAGGAAGAGGTTTTGTTTTGTTTTTTTTTTTTTTAAAAAATCTTTATTGCAGTTCTTTCCGTTGGGAACAGGTTTTGAATGAATGATGGCAGTGTCCCAACTCAGGGCTCTTTGCTCTATGAGTAGGGGGTCTCCAGTATATTTTTATTCCTCCAAAGTTCAATAAACTGGGCAAAAAGGAGCACTAATTGTATGAGTTACCTTTTTAAAAAATCAGTTTCAAATGTTGGTGACGTGCCAATGTATTTCCGTCGCCCTTATCTGAACACTATCCTCTGACTCTCCTAAAACGTGGGCTTCCATCTTAATAAGAAAACCATATGTCTTGGTTCCCTTTTAACTTTCTTTCTTGGCAAGAACACAGCTCTGTAGAGGAAAAGAGAGAGGAGACGGGATACATCACAGAAGGAGGGATTCTAGTTTGAAGTGAGGAAGAACTTCCGGAGGGTGAAGGCTGCCAGACATGGGGTAGAACCGCTGAAAAGAATGAGGACACTCTCAGGCTGGAAACCCTGGGGTCACGTCTCCCCAAGGAATAGTGCTGGGCTCCATTCCTCTGTCCTCAAAGGCCACTGGAAGGCAACTGGGTGGCCCTCTGAATGTGTTTTCCCAGCTGCACAGTGGCTGTCATAGGAGTCCCCAGGCTAGCCCACACCGCCCAGGGGGCCCGTAATGGAGTTGCCGTACAGTATACAGTGCAGTTCTGAAATACAGGTTTTGTTTCTTCTTGGGCTTCCTGGAGTCAGTTTCTGAGCTGGAGACTCCCACATGGGTGTGCCGGGGTGCTCCTGGGAACAAGAGCTGTGGGGGGCTGAAGGGAGCAGTTTGAGCACCGGAGGCCTCAGCCCATTCCAGCTCTGGAGCTGGGGTGGCCCCCAGGAGCCGGTCCGTTTCTACTCCCCTCTTGGCCAGTCCTTGGTGGTGAGCTGCCCCTGGGGAAGGCAGAGGGGCTGAGCTGTGAGGTCTCAGCAGCCAACACCCCTGGCAGCTAGAGAACCGGAAGCCTTTGCCTTGGGGACGTGGGGGTGGTGCACCACGCAGGCACTACAAGGTCTAAGATTGTTCTCTCGGTTCTTCTCTGTTCCGTGAAATAAGACCTCTGAGGTTCCAACTGAGAACACCAGGAACACACCTCCAGATACCCCTGCTGATGCCATGAGTCCGTTATTGGCTCCCCTTGCAGGGCAGAAGAAAAGTCACATCAGTACAAAATACCACCGTCTAGAAACTCTCCTTCCGAGCCCTTCGGAAGACTCATCTGCACCCACCACCCATCTGCACGGACCCATGCTTCAACCTCCCTGTTGGGACAGGGACATTTTCCATGTCCCCGTGCCCAGCACCTTGGCCGGGGCTGGCACGAGGCAGGTCCCCAGCACACATCTGATGAATGGAGGAGGGAGGTCGTCGGCTCTCAGCTCCCAGAGCTGCTCCCAGTGGCTTAGTTTCTTTTCTCTCTTTTTCTCACTAGATTTTTTTGAGTTTTTGCTTCCATTTTCACCCATGCCAGGGTTCCTCTTGATATTAGTGAAAAACAAGATCATTCCAGAGCTTCGTGATGACTTTCATGTCACCCACACGACATATGATTTCGAAATTGAGAGAACCCCTTGGATGACTCAGGGAACCCCCAGGAAGGACCTCCCTCCTGAGACTCCCCCATGCGGAAGGTTGCCTTTCCTCTGCCCGCATGATCAGCGAGCTTTTGGGAGAAAGAGGAAACGACCCCACCATGTGTAACCCTGAAGGGCTCAGCTTCACCTGCGACCTAGAGCGGGTGGTCATGAAAGCGATCCTGAGACAGGTGGAAGGAGGAATGCCAGGGCAGGGGCCTTCTCCTGCTCTTGCATGCTCCTCGGACCGACACCCGGAGGACCTCTGCTACATGCCAGTACAGCCGTGGTCCCTGAGCTGAGGGAACCCTGTGTTTGTGGCTGTTACGGGGGAGGCAGAGGGAACCCAGAGACAGAGGCCCTGACGCACGGTGCAGGTGGAGTGGAGGTGAGGACGGCCAAGCGGAGACCCGAAGTAGGAGGAGGAGCTGGCCAGGCAAGGAGGACAGGAGTTGAGGGTGCCAGGAAGAGTCCAGGCCCAGAGATCGGCACCTGCCAAGGCCACAGGCAAGCAAGGGCCTCAAAGCGCTGGGGGGCGGGTCCGTTCTGTTTAGCCCAAAGGTAGAGTGATGGAGAGAGTGATGGGGACCGAGCAGACACAACAAGCAGGGCCCCAAGGAGGGAACAGCAGGTGCTGGACCACGGCCAGGGGCGTCTCCAGGAAGAGTTGGGGGTCCTGGGAGTAAGGGCAGTGAAGTATGGGCTGACCCTAAGCCCCTTTGGGAAGAGTCCAGAACAGCACCGGACACTGCTGTGTCCCTAGAGCCTAGAAACTGGGCACCTCATAGATACTCAGTGACGATCTACGGCCCGAAACTGCTAACCACAGCTCCTTCCACTGAGCCCTTACACGATGCTAGGCTCTGCCTTCCCATCTCACCTGTGTTCTCTCACGTACGGCCCCTGTTTTACAGATGAGCAAAGTGCGGCCAAGGGACGCAAAGACCCTTGTCCCCAGTACACACTGAGCCAATGGCAGAGTTGGAGTTGGGAATCAAACCCATACATCTGGTTTCTGCAGTTGCTGATGCTGAATCCCCCTGGAAAACTGTTTTAGCCTCTGCAAGAAGGAACGACCGCTAAGAAGGGCAGGTGTGTCTGCGTCCCTCCCCACCGTGGGCATGTGTGCGTATTTCAAATAACAAATGCCAACAGGGGCCTGATTAAATTCCGAGGACAGATTTGCAGATGCACAGTGACGGCATTTGCCAAGTTATCGGCATAAACCTCTAAGTCACCGACGGGGTCCCACGTTTGTTGCTGAAGCTGTTGGGTGGAACTCCTGGCAACAGGCACGCCCTTTCCCATGGACTGTGTGGGGTGGCTCCCAGCGGGCCCACGGGGACCACTAACTCCTGGGTCCTCCCCACCCCTGAGTTCCGTACTTCACCTCAGTGCTGAGTCCAGGAGGCTGTTTGTGGAGAAGTGACAGAGAAATGTTCTTTCTCCCTAGGAAGCCACGCTCACAAGCACTGCCATGTCCAAGTTTCTCATTTGTGTTGTGAATCAACAACATTGGGGAGCAGGCCCCCAAGGAGGCCTGGTCTCATTTCACCCTCCCAACCACTGCTCAGTGCGGGGCAGGGTCCTGTCCTTTCCTCTCCAGGCTGGAGGGCCCGAGGCTAAGAGAGGTCAGGGACTCCTCCACATGCTTCTGTCAGAGCTGTGGGGGTGGCACCACCGCTTCCTGCAGCCGAAGGCCGAATTTTGAGTGGCCCCTGGTTGGTTTCTTTAGTGGGGGGGGAAAGGATGATACAAATGACTTTATCTTTCACTTCCCAGGCCCCACCCAGTGCACTTTGAAGATGTGGAAATTTTATTAAATCCCTCAACACAGCTTTCTATATTTTCTGTGGTTTAACTCTCCCTGGGTCTTTTTGCTTATCGTTGTGGCTTCCCCCCACCGTCTTTCTTCGTTGTCTCCCAAAATGGACCAAGAGCTAATGTTTCTAGTACTTGTTAGACGGTTTATGCTTGGACTGTAAATACATATGGACATGGCACGCAAGGGGTCCCTCTGTGTGCTCGAGTCTCCGGAGTGAGCCTGGGTTCCCACCCGCCTGGCCTCCCCTCTCCTTCACTCGTGCCCCCTGCAGTCCAGCGTCCGGGTGTCTGCTCGCGCTGGACCCCCCGCAGAATGCCTTCGCTCCTTCCTGCCTATCCGAATTGGCTCCCTCTTCAGTGCCCAAGTCAAGCCTCCCTGGTGCGTAGAGTCTCTTCCGGCCACAGAGCTCTCTGGGCCCCTCACCTGCTGAAGGGAGACTGTGTCTGCCTCATTCCTCTCATTGCACAGCCCAAGTCGATCATTACCTTCGAAAAAGACTAAATGTATTGTAAAGACACGAATTACATATTTTAGAAAAACTAACAACCCCCTCCACCCCCAAAACCTGGTTCTTCCCCACCCCAGCTCATGCCCAGGCTAACCCATCATGAGTCCCGCTGGGAACTGGCAGTAATTCATGCTCCCAGACCACGTGCCTTCCATAACGCGTCACAACTGCCTCGGAAGCAGGAGCAGGGCCCGAGGCGCCCTGGGCTCACCAAGCCTCCGGCTAGGCTTCTGCCCACCGGTGCTCAGGGCCTTCTACCAGCTATGCCCCACTGGACTTGGACAGCCCCAGGAGGCGTGCAGGGTGGGGGTAACAGCTCCTGGCCACAGGTGAAGTCACAGAGGCACAGATGAGTTCATGGAGTCACCTCAGGTCACAGAGCTAGTAAGAAAGAGAGTGAAATTGGAACTTGGGTCTCCTGACATACCCAGCTGTTCTGGGAAAAACGCTGAAGGACGCTTGAGTTCCCTAACCCTTGCTCCCTGAGTGCCTGGGTCTGCAGAGCTGAGGTTAGCTAAAAGCGTGTTGCAATCCCTCCGGGCAGCCAAACCCCGGTTCTCAGCTGTGACTTGATATGTGCCCTCGGTGGCAGTCCTTCCCATACCCGTGGTTCAGTGTCCACTTGGGTGAATCATCAACAGTCGGCCAGCTGTCGCCTCACCTTTGGCTCCACGCAGTGTGAAGCTGGTACTTTCTGGCTGGCATTACACAGTCACCTCCAACATGTGGTTAGAAACAGGGTATTGCTTGAAAGGCAAACACAGGCCCAGGAGAAAAATCGATTCCTAGGATACAAGTGCCCCAGGGTGTGAGGAGTTGGCTTCTCCCTGTGCGGTTCCCACTGCTGGCCGGATGTCACCTGCCTCAAAGAAACAGATGGGACGTGCTGGCGAGCTCACTGTCACTGACTAGACTCGGGGAGAGGTGGGAATGCTTGGCCGAGTTCTGTGGGCGAGAACCAATGTGTTCCCTAGTTTGCACTTCTCATGTGAAACTCAGATTCGTGGGTGAGCACAGCCCCCGTCCTGGGTCTGCCCTTTCTGTCAGTCCTGCTGAAACCCCAACCGCAGCGGGTGGGCGGGCATGCCTTGATGATTAATAGCCAAAGCTTCATGCTGGTGTCAAACTACTCGCAAGGGACTTCTTTATTTCAGCGCTGGAGTGCGTGGAGGGAGGTTCTTAGGAGAAGCCGGAGGAGCATGGGCAGGCTTTGGGCAGAGGCCGGGACCCCAGACCCTGCTCTAAGAGTTTCCCACAGAGCCGCCCGGGGTGACCGTAGATGCTTCGAGACACCTACTTCTCTTATTTTAAGAATTAGATATTTAATATGTTTTAAAATATACTTAGCACATCGAACTGGTAATTTCATGTATATTTTGATTTAGGAGAAAGCTACAGAGTTTTTAAAGTGACTCGATTACAGTAAAAAATTAAGCAAATAGTAACACAGGCCACAAGCAGATATGGGAAACCTCTGAGGGAGGAGCTTGAGCCAGTTGCAGTTTGGGCGGCACTACTTTCTTGGAGAATCCAATATTCTTGCCAAAAGTATCGACTGAGCCTAGAGCCAGCTGAGGGGGTAGTTAGCAATGTCCCCTCTCTCGAAGCCCGTCAGCCCATCCCCAAGCCTTCGGCGTGTATGAAATCTGGATTGACCAGGGCAGGCAGAGTGAGGGAGTTTTGTTTTGTTTTGAGCCTGTTCCCCATTTGGGAGCCCTGAGGGATCAAGGTGAACAGATGCCACCACGTGGGGCAATTAAAGACCGTCCGTTTAATAAAGTCTAGAATGGCGGGAACAGCGGGAGTGATGATTAGCACTAGGGTGAGGTGGGTCTTCAGGCTTTCGACGCATCATCTTTGTTTGGTTTATTTTTTTCAAGAGAAAGGTGGACAGCTCTCAGAATTTATCTACGGCCTTTTTTGTGCTGTTGGCAGAAGATTATGGTGTTTTGAAAAGTGTGCCTCTAGTGTTTACCTTGTTCCCTTTGGCTTTCTTAACCCAACGCTCCTTCATTTGGGCTTTTCCTGTACGTCAGGGGCATAGCCGTGCCACGGAACGTGAATCACAAGCAGCTGGTAAACTTTTAAAACTGCAGATTCCCGGCCTGCCTCCCAGGATTCTGGTGCAGTCGGTCTGGGGTGGGACCCGGGCACCTGCGTTTTAACGAACTGTTCAGAGCTTCTGAAAAACCTAGAAGCCTAGGGAATGTATGATTCAGGTGTGATTTCACTCACGGGACACCGCCAGGGGAGAGAGAGGAGACACCCGCAGTAAGTCTCAAGGCGGGAAGTACGCAGCGCTCTAGTACAGGAGAAAATAGGTGTGAGGGGGTTGTCGCCACTGCCCACCCCCGACCTGGTCCTGAAGGTCCCACACTTCTGCTGTACTGCACTCCAGCCAACCTGGAATTACTTGCAGTATTACTCTTGCTCTAGTGGAAGAATCACGTCAATGATTCTTTTGGGGCAGAAACTTGTCTTGGATGTTGGAAGTCGGATACGGGAAGCAGGAGCTGGAGGCCTTTTGAAGTGTAGCAGCGAGCTGCAGTCTCCCAAGACCCCGCCCACTACTGCTTCTCAACAGAGTCAAGAAAGAGGCCCTGAGGGAGCCTTGGAAGGAAGCTGGAGATGACTGGCGGTGTGTGGCTCAGGCAGGGCCAAGGCCAAGAGCTGTGCCTTTGGTCCCCCTCTCTGCCGCCTCTCCCCAGTGCCCGGGCTGCGAACGCACCTTGATGAATGGGGGTTGTACCCAGAGGTTAGGGGAGCCCGGGGCCTCTCTCTTAGGGGATCAGCAATTCCAGGGCTGGAGTTTCCTCAAGGAAGGCACCCACTCGGGCATGGTCTGGCTCAGCTGGCACCAAGAAGTACTTTCCTGTGAAGCCACAGCTCTGTCATGGAGGACATGCTTTGGGGGCGGGGAATCGCATTCCTCCTAAGCTGAGAGACCTTGCACATGAGGACTGCGGGGCGGAGACTGGGCCTCAGTTTCCTCATCTGCACACAGGGCTGTTGGGAGGATCCATGGGGTAATGTGCGTGAATTGTATAGGATGGTCTCTGATAGAAGGTAGCTAGCATTGGTCTGGGGGAAATTTTATCTGTTCTAATTTACATGTTTCTTCTTTCATCCTCCAAGGACAGAGAACATTTTCATTCATTCTTTACCAAACAATCACTGAACCATGGTACGGCGCCAGGCTCCACGATCGGTACTAGAGATTTATGAATCACAGCAGGCCCTGCAGAGAATAGGCCGAAACCACGGGACAGGCCCACAACCGAGGGGTACAAGTGCCAACAGGGTTCTCGACCTCCCTCGTGCCCTGCACACATAGGTGGTCCAGCAAAGCATTGTACCCTTTTCGGAACAATGCTTTTAAAAGCTAAGATTACAAAGGGAGCCAATCGTATTGCAAATACAGTTATTTAAACATTTTGAAAAATGAATTTGTGACCTAGTAGATTTGCCTCTTTATTAAGACAATAAATAAGATCTAGCAGCAGGTTTAATAAAGTGCTGTATTTTATCTCTTCAAAGATTTCTTTTCATTCTCCTTCAGCTCTGCTTCCTTTGAGGATTCCAAGCGCAGGTGAGGCCACGTGACGCTGTCCCACGGCCCGCTGATGGCCCACCTGCCGTACTCTCTGGGCGCGTTTCATTCTTTACCTGGACCCTTTTCTCCTTGCGTTTCAGCTTTGACTGTTTCTATTGCTGTATCTTCAACCTCACAGTCTCGTCTACAGCAGTGTCTAATCTGCTGTTAAGCCCACGCCATGTATTTTTCCACTGCAGATATACTTTTTATTTCTAGGAATAAAAACAGTTTTAATAAAGAAACAAAAATAATTTGAGTTTAGCCATTTTCGTAACTTCCATGTCCCTCCATAACACAGTGCGCCTTCCTCTGACTTTTTGAACACATGGAGTACATTCTCATAGTTGTTTTCAAATGTCCTTTTCTAGTAATTCTATCACCACTGTCCTTTCTGAGTCTGTTTCTACTGAACACTTTGCCTCGTTATAGATCCTATCTCCCCACTTCTTTTCATGCCTGGAACTTTTGACTTGATACCAGACATTGCTGGGTACTGAATTTCTGTTTTGGGGTACCCTTTTAAATATTTTTGAGCATTGTTCTGGGAATCAGTTTATCAGAAACAGTTGAATCTTTTTAATCAGAGGTCAGCAAATTATAGCCCAGGGGTCAAATCTGGCCCCCTATCTTTACATGGTTCACGAGCTAAGAAAGGTTTCTATGTTTTTAAATGGTTGAAAAGAAAAATCAACAGAATCCTATTTTGTGGCATGTGATAATTATATGAAATTAAAATTTCAGCATCTGTAAATAAAGTTTTATTGGCACACAGCCACTGTCAATCCATCATTTCTGCATCATCCGTGGGGGCTTTCCTGCTCCTGAGGCAGAGTTGAGCAGTTGCGACAGAGACCATATGTCCCGTAAAGCTGAGAATATGACTGTCTGGCCCTTCACACAAAAATTTGCCTACCCTTGCTTTTGAGGCTTTCTCTTAAGCTTTGTTAGACAGGACGAGCGCATCCTCCGGTAACTTTGCTCCGTGCCTGAGGAGCAAACTCAGGCAACACTTTTTGAAGCCTGTGTGACTTGGGTTTTTGTTCCCTCTGACCCTCCGAGAGGGTTAGCCACGCGTAGCCTCGCGTAGCTTCCTCAGACAGGAGCTGAGGGTGACTCGGCGGAAGACCCTCTGCATGTCTCCAGAGCTCACTGTCTGGGAGACTCTCTCCTTTCCAGTCCTCTGCTTTCCACATTCTAGCTGCCTTGGCCATGCCGCATCTTCAGTCCCTCAACTCAGACAGCCCACCGTCCGCCCTCTCCACGGCAGCCTGGGAACACTGCCGTCAGTCAGCAAGGGCGGGTGTGTCCAACGCCCTATTCCGTGTATGTCGTCTGGATTTTTACGTGTTAAAGGTGAGAGGGTAAATCCAATTTCCGTTAGTTCATCATTGCCAGAAGCGAACGAAGTACTGTATTTTAAGAGTGGGTGTATATTTATCTTTACAGCAACAGGAATGCATATGAAAATTTTTATCATTTTTTTCTTGGTGATGAAATCGATAGGTACTGCTTCATTCTACTGAAACTGGTTGCCTACATTGGTAATTGTAGGAAGTGCTAAGGTCAAATTAGAGGTTAGTGAAAGTAAAGATGTAATTCCCCACCTCCCCCATACTAATTCATGAACCTTCTGAAGTTTTACCCACAGTTCCCTGGGGGACTCATGCTGTCCTGGATAAGAGGTCTTGTGCTAAGACGCTAACAATAATTTTTTCTTCTGAGTATCAAAGAGCCTTTAGTTGGCCCTCTCAAGGCACTTGTTGATTGCCCTGTAGCATATTCTTCACATGGTCCCATGTTTTGTATAAAACAGAAGCCTCCGTTTTTTCTCTGTGGACAAAAACATCCCAATTCCTTTCAACATTGCATCTATGTTTCATCATCCTTAGCCTTGTTTTTACTGTTCTCCAGACGAATGTGAACTGTGGTGGCTGTAACCAGCCTGAGAACTCAGCCCGGGGCCCCACGCAGGGCCTGCTGGCTGGTCTCCCCTGGCTCTGAGGGGCCACCCATTCCGTACAGTCCCCAGCCGCATTCCGGCTTCTTTCTTAACACACTGCACTTCTGGTTTGTGTTCTGCTTATGACACAGGATGATCCTCGGGTTGCTTTCTTTCATAATTATAGCTTGCTTTTTCTTTTTGTTTTTGTTTGCAAACCAATTTTGTATTTGTTCATACAAAAATTCCCCACTAAATGTTTCTTTCTGTGGTCATAAATGTTTATGATCTTGTTTTAAGTTTGGGTCATTCTGCTATCCACTGAATGATGACCAAGGCATCTGCAGGGACTGAATTTCACCCTTTCTGGTGGCAGGATGAACAGTGACGACTGGCAGGGTTTTCACTTCATTGTACTTAAATAAACAAATAAAAGTAGCTTATTAGCACTATGGGTTATTATTAGTAATCACTGCATAGAAAAGGAATATACAATTGGGAGATAAAGAAATAGAAATAGAGAAAATTAAGTTCCTTATTGTTATCAGCCACTAATCATATCTCTAACCTTTACTTTTTTTCTTTATATAAACTGCTTCTTTTAATCCCGGGTTTCTTGAGGCTTGAGTAGAATTCTTATTTCAGTACAATCTTTACGACTAAGATCGGAAAGCTCTTCTTAGAAGACTGGCAGAGACTTGGCCACCAGTTGGGTTTGGGAGCACTGAGAGCTTATAGCTGCATCTTCTTTTCAAACTACAAGGAAAGCTGCCTCATCCTTGTCCTCTAAAGCAACTGCCTCTCTGTTTACTCATTTGCATCATAAATGGACGTTCCAATTCACCTGTCTCAGGTGTTGGAGTCAATGACTTCTAGCAAATCCAACGTTGTGCAATCTTCACCGCAATCCACTTCTAAACTGTTTCCTTCACCCCAAAGCGACCCCTTGTTACTCCCTTCTCGCCTCCAGCCCTAAGCCACCACTGATGTGCTCTTGTCCCCACGGATCTGTCTTTTCTGGACGTTTCATATAAGTTCTTAATGCTCAACCGTGTTACAGCATGCACTCGTCAGAACCCCATTCTCTTCCATTGCTGAGATGTATCCCATTGTATGATCCACCACATTTGCAGATCCATTTACCATTTGGACATATGAATTGTCTCAGCTTTTCTGTGATTATAAATCATGCTACTGAAGAACTTCCATGCACCAGTCCTTGTGTGAACATAGGTGTTCACTCCTCTTGGGTATTCTACATTGGAGTAGAATTGCTGGGTTGTGCAGTAAATTTGTTGAACTTTTTTTTTAAAGCCAAACTTTCCCAAGCAGCCGCACCGGTTTACATGCACTGACTAGCACATAGGTATGAGGGTTCCTGCGCCCCCTCCTTTCTTTTCAGATTAGTAACCCCCTTCCACAAAGTTTGAGAAAAGTTAGAAGGCAGATTTCCAAAATGTTAACAAATTTCCAATACAGCTGGATAATCTACCCTCCTGATTTGCCCCCATCTTCCAATCCGATTTTAACTTCGGACTCCTCTTACCCAATTGACTACAGTTTGTCGACGCAACAATTTTTGTTTCCTCTCTCTGTTTCTGTCCTCTACACATGGCACTCATGTAACCCTCTGTGGAATTCAGCTTAGTACATATCCGTCTGCCCCAACTAGACAAGAATCCCTTCAGAGGGCACAAAACATGGCCTAAAGTTGGCATTAAAAAGTATTTGTTGAATAAATAAGTGAAGCTGCAATGTACACATTTGGTTCAAATAGATACTGATTTCCACGTCAGCCTGTTTTCCTTCCGAAGGGCTGTATACTTCCCCGACATCCTATTCATTGACAATGAGACATGAAACCTTAGGGTTTAGAGAAACCTTGAGGTTCCGGAAGCCCAAATCCTTGAGTGGACAGGGAAAATCAGAGGTTTGGAGCAGTGAAGTGAGCCGCCTAAGGTCATCCACACGTGCTAGTCGGGACTACTGAGAGTTAACGCCTGTCCTGGAGGGGGCCCTGTCAAATAGGGGGTGAACTTAAGTGTCGGGGACACGAGGAGTGCTGGGGAGGTGGGATTGGGGCCAGTGTGTGGGTACAATCCTGTCGGGCCTGAACTGAATTCTGTAGAGGAGGGTGTGGAGTGACCCACCAGTATTCCAGTAGATGAGCATGGGAGAGGCAAAGCCAGGGCTGGGGGCCAGGCGGAAGGCTGAAGAACAGTCTAAGTACGAAGCCAGGAAGCAGGGGCTGGACTTGATGGGGCCTTTGCAGAGGGAACAAGGGAAGAGAGATGCACCGGGCTGTGCTAACTGTGTGGTTGACTGGGGCCTGCAAGCCTGAGAAATGGTGGTCTCGGTAACAGAAATAAGGGAGATGGGACAGAAGAGCTGGCCAGCTGGTCACTGGTGTCCTCTGGGGTCCTGGGGTAAAATGCCTGTGGGGTCAGATGGCAGGCTCTACATGCACTGTTCTGTTCCAGTGTGGCTCTACTACACACTAACGAGGGACCTCAGGCTAAGGACTTGATGACTCTTAGCCTCCGTTTCCTCATCTGTAAAATGGGCTAACAACCCTACCTTCTGGGGTTGCAGGGAGGATTCGCTTAGGTGACACATTTAAGGCACTTAGACCTGAGCCCGGTGTGTCCGTAGCCAGCGATTTGTTGATGGTGGTCCCAGTTCCCCTTGGTCTTGTGATTTACCTCACCCCCACACCACCCTTAGCTGGGCGGGGGCAGTTTTCAGCTGGACCTCTGTGTTCTAAGTTCTAGATCAGGTGAGAAATAAATTATCTCATCTTTGGGAGTTTGTGGTAATGTTTTAAACTTACCCAATTGAAAGTTTCTTAAAGGAACTGGCATATAAAAAAATGCCATGTTCACAGAATTGTCCAAGTCTTAAATTAGTCATATCTGAAAAAATGATTTAGCTCCAATGTCTGCTGCGGTTTTCAAATGTCACCCACGGGGCCTTGGGTGATCTCAGGCGGGACTCTGGGGCTGCCCTGGGAGGAAGGGGCCGGCACTCCTACCTCGTCTCGACTAGAACGACTCCCCTCTCAGTTTTTGGGTTTCTCAGTAAGATAAATACAATTTCATTTGAAGAAAAGGGTTCAGTTTGGGGGGAAATTCCTGTAATAGAAATTGAATACATATGCTGGATTAACAATGACGACCAAATGGTTGCATCTTCAAAGATACAAATACATTTGATATAAAACTTCAAATTCTTTAATCGGCTAGACAAATATACAAAACATAGTTTCTGGAGACTAAAAAAGGAAAAAGTTTCACAAGATATAAATGTTACACTTTTTCCACAGTGGAGTGGTGTCATTTTGCGCTTTTCTGTCTGATACTGCTATCTACACTAATATCTTGCATTCTCTTTGGAAAGAGTTGGGAAAAATGCAACTTGAACCTTGAGCAAGCATTTCATGCTGGTCTCTATCTGTTTAGGAAACAAAGTATTTCACAAAAGAACCACATTCCATGAAAAGTATGTTTGTTCTGGCTTAAACTTAATCATTTCCTCAGGAAGTCTGATTCAGATAAAGCATCTTAAGAAATTCAAAATCACTTAGCTTGTAGTATCTGAATGTCATACTACTTTCTGAATCCCATGAAAATGTTTTCAGAATTAATTCTGCCCTTTTCAGACTAGGCTTCTCAGCTGGGATCTGTTACTCGTTCACGGCTGCCACTGCCTCTTAGATGTCAAGCCCAGTGATTCTCTGCATTTTAATGAACAGTTTTTGCACACACATGTCTATGCTTGTTTACAAAAGGTTCAGTTTTTAAATGTGGACTTTGAGTGTATTTTAGGATTCTACAGAAATCCACAGGGTGGAGGGGAACATGGGATTAAGAATGCAGACTGGGAGGCCAGCCAGGCTGACTTCCCATCCCAGTCCCACCGCTTGCTGACTCTATACATTTCCGAGGCTCGCTTCCCTTCGCTGGGCTCGGTTCGCACATCTGCAAAGTGGGAACAACAGCTGTAGTGCACTCATCAGGCGATTACAGGAGTTAATACACATGTAAGCTGGAACAGCCCCTGGTTCACAGTAAGTGCTCAATAAATGTTAGCCATTGTTCGCTAGTCTTGGTTTCCTAGTGTAGTCAGGATACAGGTTAAGTTTCACTGAATATTCTAGTTGGTAAAAGGGTGCTATGAAGACTATTAACAAATTAGCACTCTGCACACAATTAGAATATATAATCAATGTGATTCGGTTTAAAGACTGCTGGTTGTTAAGTCCACTAATTTTTTGGGCTGAAGGGGCATTAGAAAATCACTGGCTCAAACCTTTTAGTTCATGGCTGGGGACCCCAAGGTCCCCAGGGAAGCAAGTCATTTGCAGAGGGCCACCGGGCAAGGCAGAGAACAGCCAAGTTGTGGTGGTTTCCCATGGACAATAGTGCAGAGCCTGGGCTGGGGCGGGTGGGCAGAAAATCTCCCGTGGTGGGCAGCAATGACCATGGCACTGACCAGCCTGCTATGGAGCATCCTGTGCGGTCAGTGACAAAGGGAAGCTTCTCCACGTTTGCAACTGTCACTGTACAACGTAAACCTTTATGCGTAAGTAAACTGGCTTTGCTTTATCACCTCATGCTATCCCTTACTGTACTGATAGAAAATGCTTGCAATTGGGGTATTTCTGCGTGTTTCCATTTCGAATATCCCTTGAAAGACATGGCTTGGTTAAAACTGTAATATTAATACAAACAGTCTGGCAGATGAGACACAGGAAGGCCTGGCACCCCCAGCTTGCACCATAGAGCAGTTTCCAGCTTGGGTGGTGCACAGACAGGACACACTGTAGATACTCGAGGTTTTATTTGAAGTTACAGAATAGTTAAAAATAAACAATATCATTTCCTTGACTTTTTATTGTAATGTAGAAAAATGCTTTCAATTACACTTAAAACCTTCAAGTTTTACCCCAAACAAGGCAGGCAATGCAGCCAGTCGAAGTGCTCGGACAAGCACGCTCTCCGCAGGTGGCTGGGGTAGGAGGTAGGCTGCGGGCTTCCCTGCAGGAAGGTGGCTTTTCCTACTCGGATTCACGATGTCTTTTCTTGTTGTGGTTCTCAATCGCCCTTCTAAGTACTTCGTCCTGGGTGAGGTCACACATCCTCACATCGGTGTGGCTGCAGCCAATTTTAGGGCAACTGGGAGGGATTAAGAAATTAAGTCGGGTCACTCGAATGCCTTCAGCATAAACTCCTTTCCCACACAGGTACTGACACGAGGACATTTTACCATAAAGAGGCACGTTTTAGACGCCGGGACTGACGTGCACTCATTCACATGTTCACTGACGCCCACCTGCACCAGGCCCTGTCCTGAGCGGAGGCACAGGCAATACCCACCCGTGCCCACTCCCTGGCACTCACTGTCCAACAGGGGCTCAGGCAGCCACCAAGTCACCAGACAGGTGCAGTTTGTGTCAAGTGCTCCGAAGGCAAGGAAGGCGGTTGGGGTTGGGGGGCGGGACGTCGGGCTTTCCCAGTGGGGGCCAAGGCAAGCCTCGCCAAGGTCTTCCCTAGAAAAAGTGCCCTGTGTGGCCAGACCGGGCAGCAGCCCGGTGGCCTGGAGAAAGGACACGGTCAGGGTGACTGAAATACCCAGGGCAAGAGGGAGGGCGCCTGGAGATGAGGCCAGGGGCTGAGTGGGGCTCTGGGTTTTCTTTTCAATATGAAGAGAAAACAGCGGAGGGTTTGAATAAGGGTGGGGTGCAATTTGATTGACATTTAGAAAACATGGCTCTGGCTGATGAGCAGGGAACAGAGGCAGAGTGGGCGCAGGGACAATGGGGGCCCCTGCAGCAGTCCAGGAGAGAGGGGGCAGCTTGGCTGAGGGTGGTAGCAGCGGTGAGCTTCAGGACAGAACCGAAAGTGGACGTGCCGGTGGGTCAGAGTGAAAAGGAAGAGAAGGGCTTCATTCAGAGCTTGGCCGGAGCTGACGGGCTATGGGTGGTACCCTCACCTCTAAGGGGAACAACCTAAAAACCAGGCTGGGAAGGAATCAGGTGTCCGAACAGGTACACGTTCCCTCCGAAATGCCCGCTAGGCCTCCCAGGGGAGAGGCTGAGTGGGCCGATGGGGACTTCAGCTGTGGCTGAAGATACCAGTGAGTGACTCATCCACAAGGGGGTGGGGAGGAACTTATACCCATGGCTCTGTTTAGATGTGGTCTCCTCTGAAGGCAGTGGGTTGGATGAAGTCACCTGATTTCTTCTCAACATGAGCAAGACTTTGGTAGAGTAAGGCGCCCAATGTTTGGAGTCAAGCTGACCTAGGTCTGAATTCTGTCTCCACCGCCTACTCCCTAGTTATGAGACCACAGGCAACTCGTTTTACCTCTCTGAGCCTCTGTTGCCTCTGATTTAAAATGGGGACGAGTTCCTATTTCATGGGACTGCAGGCAGCCCCTTGCTCAATATCGCTGCTTCCCTTCTTCATCTCCTGCGACTGTCATCTGTTCCTTGGTTGCCATTCTAATACATTTTAGAGTTGATGACCTCTGTCTTCATGCATCCCACATATGCATATGCACACTTTCGTGCACTCATCTGGGTCTTCTGTGTGACCTGTCCTGTGCTAGGTCCTGGGCGTCCAGCTGTGAAACGCAAATACAGGCTCCCGCCCACACACAGCTCTGGCCTACTGATCTGAGACAACTCTCCAAATAGAACAGGTATAGTGAGATCAAAAACAACATACAAAACAAGATCAAAAATAACAAGTAGAAGACAAAAGATAGAACCCAGAAGGGAAAGACAGTTGATTACGGGAGCTCTCATTTGTCCAGCAGCAGGAAGTCCAACAGTTCAACACACAAGAGAAACTCACTTGGCCCTGATCTCTGGGTCAAGGCAACTCTATAGGTGAGGGACATCAATCACTGTATTGAACTATATGCTTGTTAACAGTATTTATTTTTAAAATACTAAAATGTGCCCTAGATGGTCAGGTATGTGTGTTAAAACGTGACTCTAGCAAGGTCACTGTAGGAAAGGGGAGCAGGATGATGTGGCCCAGGTGTGTCTCATTCTGATGACTGGGCTTTGGCTACTAGCAGGGGTGTCCAGCCTGCGGCCCCTGGGTCACCTGTGACCCAGGATGGCCATGAATGCGGCCCAACACAAAATCGTAAATTTACTTAAAACACTGAGATTTTTTTTGTTTTTGTTAGTGTTTGTATATTTAATGTGTGGCCTAGGTCAACTCTTCTTCTTCCAGTGTGGCCCAGAGACATCAAAAGGTTGGGCACCCCTTGGGGTAAGGACTGAAGGTGCTTGAGAAATGTCTTACACTTGCTCCAAACACCCTGGTGCCTCCCAGTGGTTTAGTTCTTTAAGAATGAAAGTAAACAGCTGTGAATATGAAAAAAACATGGACACTTTCATGACTTCAGAAAAGGCATTTTTCATCATTTCAACCTCTGTGACATGGAAATGCAACTCGAAGTAGGTGGCAGGGATGACAAGTGCTGGGATGAACCTCACTGAGTATTTTTCAACCCACTGAACAACCACTCCGAGCTCTGGCCTGGCCTCGGTCTCCCCAGCCCCACAGAACAAAGGCTTCACCACCAACCGGCAGACGGTGAATAAGCAGTGGACAGGGAAGTGGGGAGTGAGGTGGGGAGGACTTCCTGATGACATCAGTGGTTTTAGTTGGTAAATGAGAGCATTCTGAGAATGTCTGGTGGGATGAACCACACCACTGAGCTGCAGAGAGGGCAGGCGCACTCACCGGGAAGGGACAGGGCCCAGGGAGACCCGTGTCAGACGGAAGGTCTGAGCTCACTTAGGGGACAAGCTCTGGGGACAGGAGCATTAGCCAAAAGCCCGCCCAAGGGGAGCCAGGTGGCCTGATGACACAAATACAGAGTTAGAGTGAAAAAGGCCTGGCTCACACCTCCTGGCTGTGACACCCTGGCCAAGTGGCTTAATTCCGGTGCCTCAGTTTCTTCTTCTGTAAAGATGAAGGCAGAGCATAGGGTTTTGTGAGAATAACAGAGCGATGTGCGACAAAGTTCAAGGAATTCACTCAGGTGCCACAAGGCGCGATTCCTGCTCTAGGGATTGCTTTGCACCCAAGGAGCTGGCGGAGAGGAGCCAGCCCGACTGACATGCTGGAGCCACATGGACTTGGTGCCTACAGGAGCATGGGGGAGGGGCACTTTGCCAGCATGAATGAGGGTTCAAGGCTTCCTGGCGCGGGGGTGGATGTGGGAGCTGGGGGAGAACCTCATTTCTCTCCCCATCTCAAGTAAAAAAAAAAAAAACACAGGTTTTCAAGCTACAAAGGTTGAGACAAGGCCATCAGGACACGACACCGAGCCAGCACACCACTCCTCCAGGGCAACAAGCTCTGTAGAGGCAACAGTGCGTTAATCCCCACAAGGTCCCGGTGAGCAGGCTGGGTGTGGCCATGCCCCATCTTAAGCTCTCAACTCTTGCGTCACTGCTGTGCAGGAGTCAGCCCTGCAGACCTCGGAGGAGAGGCTGGGCCCAGAGCTCGGGTCACTGACAGGGCAGAGCCCTCCGCCGCAGCAGTCAGCAGGCACGGAAGCGTCTGCTGAACAAAGGCGGCCTGCGTCTCAGGGGTCCCCGAAGGAGTGGGGAACCTCGGCCTCAGCATCAGCTCAAAAGTATACGATTATGTCTTATGAGCCCCTGGATCTGAGTCTCAAGCATTCCAAGGTCCGATCCCGCTCCAGAAAGTTCTAGAAAGAAGGTCTGTAGACCCCTCTGGACATCTGAGTGGGATGGATTCCTATCACACTGAAACACAGAGAGTAACTGTATCCTACTGATACATCCTCTGAGTCTAAAATTGTGTGTCACTGAGTAGTGAGGTAAGCACCAGCCACACTCACTACTGGCCTTTGTAGCCGGAGCGCTGCTTGTTCAGCGCCCCCTTGCCCCACGCAAGCCCTCTCCTGAGCCGTCTGCTGGTCCACGGCCAAGACACTTGCTGGCCCAGAGCTAGGCTGGAATTCCCCACCATCTCCCGAATCTCACGTTCTGTGACATGTTGTTATTCCCACCCAACAGATGGCAAAACCGAGGCTCTGAGAGGTAAAATGCCTCATTGGTAAATCACAGCTCAGACTACAACACGTGCAGGGAGGGGTTCTGCTGTGCACGTCCGTTCCACAGGCTCTGAAACGTGACGTCGTTACACCGAGGCAAGTTCTTAAAAAAGGAAAGACGTGACCGTGGGAAACTGGAAATATCTTATTAATATAAACATCATGAGACAGCTTTTTTAGTAAGATCATAAATCGCCTGATTATTAAGAGAGATATTTCAAGAAATCGTTCTAACTACTGTATTCAGTTAGGGCTAAAGCCTCAACAATTTTGTTCGGACTCAAACCAATGGAGAGAGGTCTTCCCAGTGGCTGAAGCAGGGACAGCAGACTTCAGTCAGTGTCCGGGAACACAAGGGCCTGGCACTCCAGTCTAATGAACACAATGAGAACAATCTCGCAGGAAGGACTGAGCTTTCTCAAACTGGATGTGTCACAGACATTTTTAAACAAAGGGAAGCCGGGACTGCTCATCACACGAGCGTGCATCATGGGAAGTGGCACGCCCTCATGCCTCATCAGGAGCCTCTGAGGCGCACTGTGAAGAGGCCCTGAGTTCCCCGGTGCTGCCGGCTCCCCGCTGTCGTCCAGGCCCCGCCCAGCCCCCCGTGGCTCCCATTTCACTGAGCTCTTGTCTCCCCCTTCCCTTTCCCGACCGCGTCTTAGACGGCTTTGCCGGGGCCCTGCTCCCCTGACGGCCCTTTCACAGAGGGTCTAGCTCAGGCCCTGGGTCAAGTGCAGAAGGCAGCCTGCGAGCAAAGCAGCACCAAGCCCAGGTCCTGTCCCTGCGGCGCTCAGGCGGCAGTCACAGCTGCGTGTGACGCCTTGGTGCCGATGGCCTCACAATCCACATCTTGAGCTCGGAGCTCTCTCTCAGGTTAGAAAATCCACACGCACGTGCTCTGGGACACTTCCGAATGGCTGTATTGCCGGGGCCTCAAACTTAACAGGACCCACACGTGGTCCTCTCTGTTGGCTAACGACAGACACCTCCATCCTGTGAGGCACCCGTTTACAAATGTCAGTCCTCCTTCACTTCAGCGTTGATACCAAATTCCGATCATTTTTCCTCCGCCCTCGTACTTTCATTCCTTCCTCAGTCCCTATGGCTCTTGCCTCAGGCTTTCATTATTTATAACTTAATCTACTGCAAAAGCTCCATAGTGGACATTTCACCACAGGGCTTCTTCATCTATCCCGTGAATCGCTACTGGAGGACGTTCCTAAACTCCAGGTTGGCCCCCCTGACTTCCTCAAAACGTTCTCTCATGCCTGTAAGTGGAAAACTGGTGGCAAAAATGATGACAGTGATGATGACGATGGTGACAGGGTAATGCGTACGGAGTCTTACCATGTGCCAGTCACTTTAAACACTTTATATACATCTTATTCAAATTTCAAACATAGCAACGAGGCAATTACAACTGTTAGCACCAATTTATAGATGAGAAAACTAGCAAAATCATGACATTTAACCCCCTCAATAATGACCCTTCACATCCCTCCCCTCTTGTTATGGTTCATCCTCCTTCTATTGTCCCTCCAACATACAGTAACTGAGACAGTACCTCCTGTCCCCCAAGTGGACAGGCTCCGAGAGGATGAGTCTCCTGGACAGAAAGAACTTTTTCTTTACCTTTCTCTGAAATCTTTCTCATTTTTCAAGGTCCAGGAAATATAAATCTCCCAGACTTCTTCCACTTGGACTTCGTGGTTATTATTAAGCTATGAGAATCTGAAGAGTTAGCAGAATCTGTACCCAAGTTATAGAAGTATGAGAAAAGATTTTTTTCTTTCCTAAATGGCAAGTGTTACTCAAGTGCGTCCAAAACACACCAAGGATGCCAGGAAGTCCAAGTATGTAATTAGAAGATCCAGTTAAGGGCAAAGCCCCTTCAGGGAGCCGCCCCCACCCACCCTGGGGCTTGCGCGGGGTGCGCTCTGTGTCGGCAGCTGCCCCTGTCCAAGCCGACTCCAGGAGAATATCACACACTTTAAGAAGGGAGAGCTGTGAATTAGAATTACCTGGGAATATCTATTCCTAGCAATTACATGAAAAAATTAGCATTTTGTGTTTCAGAAAATGAACAAAAAAAATGTTAATAGAAGAGAAAGGCTAATAATTCAGAAACAAAGGAAATTATATTTATAGGGTGAACTGGGCGGTTCACTAGGGAAATGTGACATCTCAGTTGTGAGATGGAAACTCAAAACAGTAAAAAATGTACTCCAACGCCCTCCATTTTGTAACCAGTAGGCTGCTCTTCTAGAATAAATAGGGTAAATTACTTGACTGAATGACCATCAAGAGATCTGCAGTCTCAAATACCCTATCTGTAAGTCCATACCCAGAAGAGGAGTGGTGGGGAATTCCCGCTGTAGGTCTGGACCAGCACATTTCTGGGCCCTGGAGAAGCAAAGCACTCATCAAAGGGACTGTTACCAGAAGTCCATTGAGAACTGGTCACACCTGCAATTCCATTCCTTGTGATAATTCCAAATCTGTGACAGGGGCATAATACCTAAAAAACGTCAGTCTAGCCAGCTCAGGGATCTGTTTTAGTACAGGAACAGGGCCACATCCTCCGTGGTCATAGGGGGGTAAGAAAGTGGGGTTTTAAAAATATCCGTGTAAAAGATTCTCCACCCCAGTTGGTGTAGCTCAGTGGATTGAGCATCAGGCTGCAAACCAGAGTCGTCTGTTCGATTCCCCAGTCAGGGCACATGCCTGGGTTGCGGGCCAGGTCCCCAGTAGGGGACTCATGAGAGGCAACTACACATTGATGTTTCTCTCCCTCTCTTTCTCCCTCCCTTCCCCTGTCTAAAGATAAAATAAATAAAATCTTTAAAAAACAACTTATTTTAAAAAAAAAATTCTCCAAACATTCCAATTAAAATAAAAAGTCTCATTGATCACTTACCCACGAATTTATTAAAATCTTTGGGGAAGTTATTGAAGTAATTAAAGATATGAAAGGTTTTCTGTCTTTCTCTTAGTATCACAGTTAAATTTTTCCAGGCTATAGCACAAAGTCATAAAAGTTTCTGTTATCTAACGATGAAAATTCAATCCCATTCCTTTTTCTCCTCTTTAAAAAGGTATGGTGGAAGATCCTGCAGCTTCTCCTAGGATTACTCATTTTTTCCCTCATGCATTATTTTTCTAGAAAGCCAGCTTCCACGTTTACACTATTAGGGAGGTGAATGTATTTTAGGGGAGACACTGAAGAAGCTTTTCCTCTGGCATGGTAACAGCACCAGTAATTGCCTCGTACTAGGAAGGCTCAATTTCCCTTCCTGGAACCACTCACCAGGCCTTTTTCTTTCGCCGGTGCTTGGACTCAATCATCCGAACAATGGCTTCCTCTTCGTAGATGTGGCCACACACTCTATTTTTCACTGGCTTCTTCATTTCCAACTGCAATCAAGGAGACATTAGTCTTTCAGTGATGCTAATGATCCACTTCCAGTAACCTAGGTCACCAATAGTAATTGGTGCTTTCTATGTTCAACCTCCCAGGCTTGTGGCTTTGAATGACTAGGACACCGGAGAAACAGCAGGGAGGGTAGTGGCAGCAATGCCAGTCGGCCAGTGGGCCAGGAATTTATTCCTACACGGGTAGCATTGATTAAAACCTCTTTCCAGCCCAAGGACCTCCCACACATACAGACTCTTCGACCCTCACCATTCCTCCCCCTCCTCCCTCCTGAGCTATGGCCGCGGAATCCAGTCAGAAAGCAAACAGGAACCCTTTGCTGCCGTGAAGCGACTTGCTTTGTCTCTCTGGGCAGGAAGGAGAAACAGTACCTGCGTAATGGGGCAGATGAAATTGGTCTGACTTTGGGTCACAATCATATCTTCATCCACTCCTTCTGATCCATCAGCCTCTCTGTCTGCCTGAAGACCATCTACAGGGGAAAAAAGGGAAGTGGCTGAGCCTCCCAGGTCTAACACGGGAGGGGAGGACGGGTAGGTTTGGGGGGGAGGGGGTTAACAGTTGCTCAGAGAGCACCTGGTGTAAGCCCCTGGGCTAGGCACTCGCATGCTATTAACCCTTCTGCTCTCAGAAGAACCCCGCAGGGCAGGAAGGATTCCGCCCACTTTTGATGAGGAAACTGAGACTCCGATGACCCGGTAGCATCACATTTTCAGAGTCACCCAGGGTTACTTTGTGAGGAGGAGTGCTGTCCGGTAATGGTAATCAAGAGTGTGTCTCCAGGGTCAGAAGGACCAGGTTGTTGCTTTTACTTCCGGCTGGGAGGCCTTGGGCTAGCAAGGTCCTTTTTTAAAGCCCTGTGCTACAGCTTAGTGGCAAAAATTCAAAGGGGTAAAGAGTGCAGTGTCCTCTGCACAGCCCCAGGCTCGAGGAAACACTCAGTGAATGGTAACGACTGTAGGCGGAGCTGGGGTTCTCTGACTTTCGGGGTTAGGACTCTTTTATTCTTTTAGATATTGAGGACCCCAATGCACTTTTTAGATGTGGGTTATATCTGTCAGCATCGCCACATCAGCCATTAAGATGGAGGAATTTTTAAAAAATGTATGTATTATTTAAAAATAACCCCATTATATGTTAACATCAATGACATTAAAAACAATTATATTTTCCAGAACAAAAATAAGTTAGTGATAAGAATGGCAGTGTTTCATATGTTAGAAAATATCTTTAATATTTGGCTTCACAGAAGACAGTTCCATTTTGGTATCTGTGTATGGGTCCAGTCTGCTGTGATACAGTATCATGTCTGGAAAAAATTCACTTATGAAAAGAAGGAAAGAGAAAAAGGTAAATGACAGCTCGGTATTACCATGAAGATAGTTTTGACCTCCTGGGCACCCTGAAAGGCTCTCACAAAACCCTAGCGGTTCTGGGATCACACTTTGAGAATGACTGAGTAAATCAGTGGTAGGACTGGCGTGGGTCTAGTTTATTTGACTCTGAAGTCTATATTCTTTTCATTCCATCCCGCTCACCTCTCACTGAGGGAAAACAGATGACAGGTGACTTTTGATAAGGTGATGAGAGGCAGGCTCTCATAGGAAGGCCTTTCTTTCTGGAAAAGGCAGACTAGTCGTTTTGCGCGGACATCAAATGTCAATAGCCTTTGAGCTGCTGACGGTACAATCCTCCCTCTTTCCTCTCTCCCCCACCTTCTCTCCCTCCCTCTCATCTTCCTTCTCTTCCTCCTTTCATTTTGGCAAAATAACATGACCATTAAAAACTGCTTTGCTTTTGACACGTGAGGGAAGCCTGTGCCTCAGGTTCAGATGGTTCTGCGAGCCTTTCGGTTCCTGGAACTGATGGCCCTGGCCTCCCACCTGGGCCAGGTGGAAAGTCTGTCTAGAAAACTACAACTGGGGGTAGGAAAAGGGCCACAGGGTCTTTCTTCAAGTTCACCCTGTAAACTGAGGGCTAGAACCCAGGGGCTCTACCCCCAAGAACACTGATTTGTGTACGGGGTTCACCGTATGCCAGCATGGCATATTTTCCGAGAGAAGTGCCCCTCAAAGCAGCTTTGACTTTGTGATGAAGGCAACTGTGCCGGCCCAGAGCCTAGGACTTCCCAGGGAAAGTGTTTTTAACCATTGGCCATTACAATACAGGGCCTGGGGACTTCCCTGCTGTTGGAGGGCCTGTGAAAATATCTGAGGCCTTAAAAGACATTTATTGGCCTTAAATAAGAGAACTACAAAATTGAATTAACAAATGTTAAAGGTCAACAAAATGTAATGTTAGGTTAACTTTGTTAATTGCTGACCTGGTAATCAAAAGCATTTCATTTGGAAGCAATATGTAGGCTGGATTTAGGGTTTAACATAGTAATTCTCAAGTGTGCTAAGATAATTGCTGATAAATTAATAGTCAATTATAAGTTAAACTTGTAACCAACCTATTTCCAAAATACTTGTAGCCAACCTATTTCCAAAGAAAAACTGTATAAATATTTTCAAAAATATTCTGGCAGGAATAGGATGATATTTAATGTAGAGGCTGCCGTATGTTTGTTAGGATGTGGGGTGGGGGCTCTGCAGTACTTATGAAGGGTCTTTGTGCCTCCCAGAACCTGTCTTTGGTATTCACAGGGCAAGAGTCCAGGCTCCTCAAAGAATTCTCTGTCCACCCAGTGACCCCTCACGAGGGCTCAGGAAAGTTGGACAGGCCAGGAGGAAAATCAGGAGCAGAGCCGGGAAAGTTCTCTCTGGTGGACTTTCCGAGCCGCTGCCCGCTCTGGACTGGCGCTGGACAGTGCAAATAAGAGCGTCTCGCTGTCTGTTTCCCACAGGGCTTACTCGGAACCGGTGGCAGATTTCTGACTGTATGTGTTACACTGCGGAATTCACCAGAAAATCTGTCAGCTGCACGACAGAGTTCAGCCAATGTGAAAGGCTGTGGGTTTATTTTTTATTTTCTATTTTTAAATTTCTAAAGGTAGAGGAAGCCAGAAAGCGCAAGTCAAGAGCAATGCCAGCCGCGAGGGAAGGCGGGGTGGGGACTCACACTGGAGGTGGCTTTCAACATCAGTGACCACGGAAGACGGGCTTAACAACGCGGGACTGAGGAAGAGTGCCGACAGTGAGTAAGAGCCCACAGACTGGGATGCTAAAAAGGGAGTCTCCATAGCTAAACTGCTCTCAAGATAGAACATCTCCTCATCCAAAAGCCTGTATTTATAGAAAGTGATATTAATGTTGGGATTCTATAATGTGCTAACAAAAGGTCACATCTGGCAATGAAATCATTTACATGAGCTTAGCTGACCCAAAGGCAAATTTCTGATAGGCCTGGTACAAGGAAATTAGAGAAAAAAATACACAGGGTCCAGCACAAATAATGCCCCCTTTTTATTACAAAATCTTTTATAAGATCCTAAGCATGTAATTCTGTAACATAATAATATCACACTCAAGCGCACCATACGACATTTTAGGTGAAATGTTCAAATTAAAACTATAAATTATCACATCCATATTATTACCCTACCAATCGCACTCAAGCAGGCGTCACTTCTGCTGGACCCTGTAGATCAAATCACAAAGGGATTTGGTCAATCGATGTATGGCTCTATCTTCTTGGTCTGGTTAATTTGAATACTGAAACCAGCGCATTGGTCCTGAGAGCCACTCCTCTGCCCCCCAAGTTATTATTAATAATAATAGTTCAAGCTTACCGAAGGCTACAGAGCAGCTGTTGTGCTAAGTACAATTGTTTCATTTAACCCTCACAAAATATTCATTAAAAAACAACTCTACTGTGTTTCCCATTGTATAGACAAGAAAACTTAAGCCCCCACAATATTTTTAAGGCAAAGGTAGAAAACATCAGTATTATAATAAAGAAGTAACTGGACTGTATTAGTTTAATGTTAAAGGGATCTCAAACTTTTCCTGATTACGAAGAGAAGAAAAAGGCCACCGGTTGCGCTGTTCGCCATAAACACATCTGAGCTACGCCGTGAGATGGCCGTGCCACTGCGAATGCCTGAGCAGCCCGGCAGACCGCAGAGCCAAGCCTTGCATCCACGCATGGGGCCAGGGCACCCCAGCGAGGTGCGGAGGAGGGAAGCCCCGGCAGAAACTAAAATTTACAGAGTACCCACGAGGGATGTTAGTTACTTAAACGGGATTTACCTGAAGTCATAAAATGAACATCGAAAAGAAGGAGAAACCACAAGAAGTATTCAGTGAAGAGTTAAGGATTACAAAAGTCTGCGAGTGTTCTCCAGTGCCATAAAGCTGAGGTGGGCAGTGAGGGCATTTACTGGACTCCAGGACGCGGGCTCACCGTCAGTCAGTTACGACTTAACGAAGAGCTAAAGGGCTCTGCCTTCAGCCCTTCTCATCTCAGTCATCGTCCTCATCGCTCGAGCCAAAACCTTTGGAATCATTCCTGGTTATTCCTCTCACCCAAACCCCTGGCAAGTTTCTGTGGACTGGTTCTAAGCTACATTCCCTAATCTGAGTCTAGACCTTTCTCTCGATTGCCACTCCATCTTAGTCCAAACAACGATGGCCTCCTGCCCAGACCCGCATCGTAGCCGGCCTCCGGTTGGATGCCAGTGCACTGCTCCAGGGGTCTGCACAGCCGCCCCCTCTGGTCGGCTTCCTGCTCCCTCTCCACGAGCACGTCACTTCTGTGTTTCTGGAACACACCGAGCTCTTCCCTGTATTTGGGCCTTTACACTAACCTGTCTGGAATGTTCTTCCTCCTGATCTTTGCGTGTCCTACTCCTTGTCATTTTAAAATGTCAGTTTAAATGTCATCTCTTTGGAGGGGCCTTCTTGGATGCCCCTAGCTAAAGAAGACACCCAGGCCTTCTCTGTCACATTAGTCTGCTGTGACTCTCCACAGGGCACTTATCTGTGAACGGAGGTATTTTCTTGTCTGTCAGCTTCCCTGCCCCCTGTCCCCCTACCATGTTCTCTTCCGGGGCCCGTGTTGTCTTGCTCACTGAAGTTTCTTAGAGTCTAAAGTGTCCCTGGCACACAGTAATAAGTATTCAATAAACATCTGATTTAGTAAAGGGCTTTGCCCAGAGAGGCAGGAGTGGGCATATTTTTCCTAAGGATACACTTAACATGTTTAACAGATGTGGTGACACAAACACACACACCCTCACACAATAATGATTTTATAGGTTTTAGGCAAACAACAGAGGATTTCACTCCAGCTTGGGGTGCAGCCTTGGACCCTGAATTACATGTCAAAGACAGGAAGTAAATATAAGTTTTACAATTACAGCAGGCCATGTGGTAATTACAAAGGAGACTCTAAACACGGCCTTGTGGTCAGAAAATACATTTGGTCGTGGCCACACACAGCTCTAGTATTAGTCATTTGTCTGTCTTCAGGCATCCCAAATTTGGCCACCAGTTAGACGGTTTCATGCTAGCTGAGGATAAAAGTTGATTGCTACGTGCTTTTTCAATGAAGCCTGGACATTCTTCTAAAAGCACCTTCTCTTAAAGTTAGTAGCATATGAAGAAAATACTTTACAAATATTTGTTGCCTGCTTGAGATACTTGCTGGGCTATTCAGATTCTTTTGCCTGCACTATTCTAAGATGGCCTATTTGAAGAGGCCGAGCTGTACACGAGAGGTTTGGGGGCCTCCCTCATGTGCAAAAGAACACTGGTTCCCAGTCTGAAACTTTATAGTTATGGTGTCTGCGTAGCGTCTGTGCCAATTCCTGACGTGTTCCTCCCCACCAGTAACCTACAGCAAGGGTTCCGAGTGGTCCCACCTGTTAACTTGGACACATCTCAGGCTCTAAGTGGGAAAAGAATTCAGAGCAGAGAGTGTGTGTGTGAGAGAGTGGGCGTGTGGCTCTGAGGTCGCTCTGTGGTGCTGCTGGGTCTCCAGCTTTGCATCATGGCTTCTTCCTGGGACGGATGGCTTATCCTGAATGCTAGCTGTGTGGCTGGGCCAAGTTGCCATCGGGGGAACTGGGTCCTAGTCTCTAGTGCTCTCTGGAACCTAAGACTACCGTGTGTGAATGGATCTGCAGAACTGACATGCAGATCATGTCCAGATGGGGCCTACCAAATCAGAGATTTCCTAGCCAACAGAACCTTCCCAGGGCGGCCAAATTTAAGAAATCTGTTTTTAACAAAAATGATCAACAAACTGAGGTCGAGTTAAAACAATCCAGTCAGAACAATGGCTAGAAGATATGGATCCAGAAAAGTTATTTATCACATTTATCTTATTAGAATCAATGTTACATTCTTATGAAATTGTTACTACCATTATTGTCATTTTTACCCCTACCACGTGCCCCGGGCACTATGACTGGTATTGGCAAAAACAATCCTTGCCCCCGGGGAGCTCAGTCATACAGGCCAGGCAGGCAGGCAGTTTCCGGAGCCCACGCGTCAGAATTCTGTGCTCCTCAGGGCCTGAATGGTGTCCTTCCCTGCTCCTATCACCCCTCCTGGCTGGGAGGGCCTGGCCTAGAGTGCCTGGCTTAGTCGTATAGTGCCAAGCAGTCTTGCAAGGGCTTTGCATATACAGATACTATGGAAAGAAGCTCCCAGAAAAGGGCAGTGTTGGCCTCTTTGGAGAGCTGATATCCGACCTGTGTCAAAAAGAAGGGCCTGGCTTTCAACCTACATTTTCTGATGCAACTCTGCCGGCCCTTTCAATGTGAGCATTTCAGTCTTAGCCCCCTGAGGTCAACATTCTGATCAATGGTTTTCCTTCTTCTCTTACCTATAATCTATACACATCTCAGATTCTAGGTATGTGGAGAAGATATCTCTAGCTAATCCAACTCAGTGCGATCCAGCCCAGCCCAGTGCAACCCAACCCAACCCAACCCAACTCAACTCAGTCCCTATTGCCAACTTCCCTTCTTTGAAATCCCACACCTGCTGCCTATACCATGCTCTTAGCTTTAAATTCCTCATTATTCAGTAGTTTCATGTAGATGGAACTTCTTTATCCAGGGGGAAAGAAAACTCTTTGAGGTCACGTACTGTGTGTGTTGAAGTCAAGCCAACTCAACTTGAGTTGTCTTCACTGAATGTCTGCTCTGTGCCAATCACTACACAAGTGCCAGGCGTGGATACAAAGAGGACTAAGACTGGGTCTGGTTGAGGAGACAGACACGAACACATTCTATGTGATGAGTGAAATAATGTGGGTTTTGTACAAAGTACAAAAGTAACGCAGAGGATCTCTGAGGGTGGGGTGAGGAAACCAGGTGAACGGTCCTGGAGAAAGCGAGGACAAAGCCAGGCTTATGGGCAGGGAGGTAAGAAGAAGGAAGGCAGGGTTACAGCATTCTGAGCCCTGGGCTCTGGAACTAGCCTGCCCAGGTTGCAGTCCTTGGTCTCATCACCTCTACAGTGGGTACTCTTGGGCAAGTTCTTTCACTTTCTTTGTCTCTATCTTCTCAGCTGTAAAGTGGAGCTAATAATTGTACCTACTTCACAGAGCTGTATAAGGGTCAAACGAGTTAAGGTACGAAAAGTTCTTAGAACAGTGCCTGGCAAAGCGCAAGCGATCGATAAATATTGGTATGATTATTACCATTACGACATGGAGTAAATACCCACAGACCTAGCATATAGTGGGTACCTGTAATATGTATGCTCGATTACATAAAAATGATACGGCATCACCCAAAAAGAAAGGACGAGATAGTCCCACCCAGGATTCTAACTCGGATGAGCTCTCTCATGCCCCGGGGCAGAGGAAGGCCTAAATTAGCCTGGCTGTGTTTAGCTGACACAGTGCTTTAAACATCTTCAATTTCTGCCTGTTTTCACTTCCATGGTTCTTTCAACACACTCTGCTAAAGATCTTGAAAGTAAACTGAATGAAGAGTTTCAAAATCTTTCCTCCAAATCAGCTGACATTAGTAATGCGGTGTGCCCTTTCGCATTACCACGCACTCATTAATCCACCTACTGCCGTTTCAGACGCGGGCTTCATCTCAGCCGCCGCCATGTAATAATTTGCCTCCACTTAGTTAAACACTGTGAAAATATGCCATGTCAAACTACAAGGGTCTTAAAATAATCAAAATCCAGTGCATTCTATTGCTGAAACAATAACCAACCAGTTTTTGATGGTCATATGATACTCATTTCAAGCCAATGAATGCTAAAAATATCCCCAAACTCAGTACATGCATTTAATACCTCTTGTAACAGAACATTTAATGACCATCCCTAGATTACCACGCTAAAGTAGGAAATCTAATGCACACATTCGATCTCTTTGTTCTGGGCAATTAATTAGAAAACCACGTGACAGGAAAACACTGATGAGCCAGCACTGAGAAGGTCTACGACGCACCATTATTCAGATCCACACTAGAGTACGAAGCAAGCAAAGTTCAGAGGATGAGAAATGCCATTTGAGCTGATGTTATGTTTATTTTAGAGGGTTATAAATACCACCCATCCAGGTATCTAAGACAGGACGTGCACTCTCTCTGTTTAAACTATCTGGACTCAGTCTCCTCCCCTTCCTTCCCACTGCTGCTGTCCTGACTCAAGTCCCCAGAATTTCCTATTTAGAATATTGCAAAGGTTCTTTATTCATCCCTGGGTCTCTCCCCCGAATCTAACCTTCTTACTTCAACTGGTCATCTTTCTCAAACCATGGCCACCGAAGCATGACAGTGAGACTTCGCATTAGTTGGCCCACAGCACCTTTGTCTCCTGCTGCTATTGACCTCAATCCCGTCTCCCGTCTCCACCTTCAACTGTGTTCCCACACTGGCCATGCCATTGGGCACCTCTGCTAGCCCTTCCCCTAGCAATCTCCGACCACCCCTCGAGGCTCACGATTTCCTGCGTGAAGTCCCCAAGCAGAGGTGATCTCTCCTTTGCCTCCGGGGTCTCTTTTGCATAGGCTGTAATCACGTGTTTGCTTCTCTAGCTTCCCTACCAGGCTGTGAATTCCTTAAGGGAAGGGGCTCCGTCTTACTTGTCTCCAGGTTCTCAGTGAGCCGGGCAAGATGCAAGAACTTCATAAATGTTCACTGAGTGAATGGTTGCTAAAATAAGAGGATGTTTTGAATATTGCTATATATAAATAGACTGTGTTAATAAGATGAAAACAGTGAAGATGACTGTTTTGAAGGCAAGTATTTTAGAATAAGGCAGCTTGGTCCTTGATCTAATTACTCATTTTCTAGAATGGGAGACACATTACACTGCCTAGGCCATTCCACTCTACATTCTCAGTTCTGTTTCAGTGCAAACGCAAATTACCAAATAGTAAGATGAGAGAGATCATGCTCCAAGAAAGAAACTATATCACATACTGTCCTTAGATCATTTCTGATTCTGTTTACTTGCCCCAAACCACCTATGTTCATAGGAAAGTACAACATGTTATCAAAAATGTTATCAGTTATCAAAAATGTAGAAATGATTTTAAGTTAGCTAGGCTTACCCACGGAGGGCAGAGAGTACGGGCAGTGAGATTCAGAACAGCAGTTTTATAACAGAGGAACACTGTGGAGGGCTAGATATCTGGCAGACCGAGAACTTACGGGAACTGCGGCAGCCCCGCTCACAACATTCGATAGTTGTTAAAGATAACCTGTAGCACTGGAGATGCTTATGTTACCCCCTCAGGTGAAAAATGAAATTAAAACAGTATATGTAGGACGATCAATTAATCTTAAAAATGGTATATGGAAAAAAGACTGGAAGGAAATCTGATGCAATACTGCAGTTCATGGGGTTCAGATGACATCCTTAGTGTGTATGTCGATTGGTGGTAGAGGAATTGGGGAAAATTTCTAAGCTTTTGGAAAAATAATTATTTTATATCTAGCACTCGTCACGAGGCCAAATGCTATTTATGAGGCATGTAGGACCAGTGGCACTGAGGATGGAGGGATTTGTTGATTTAATTTGTCAAACTGAAACAAATTATGAAATCAAGTCCAGAGACTATTGTATTAAAAAAGGAACTTTAAAAATTATCATTGCTCAACTTTAAAACTGCAACGTTTCAATGTTGGGTTAAGGCAGGGGCTATATGACACCATGTCAATCCCTGATATTTTCTAGCCATATATTCCTAATGACAGTTACAATATTTCAAATTTACCAGCTCCCCTATAAGGTAATACATCACATTTAATGTAATATCTTCTTTTCCATCTCCTCTGACTTCCAAGCTCCTGACAGAGCAATAACGAAATACCGGTAGAGAAGGTGAGACTTTAATAACAGAATAAAGCTAGCCCTGATATAATACTTAGTTTTGTAAAGCTTCTCAAAGTAAATGATACGTTTAATCCTAAAATGATCAAGTTCAATCCTCCAAGGATCAGAAGCGCCTGAAGACATCCAGCTCAGAATTAAGCGCGGTGAAGGGGGAGGTCCCTGTGTTAGGTGAGGGCGGGCAGGTGCAGAGCTGGTCACATGGGTCGGCTCTCCCTGCTGTCCCAAGACTGTAATGACCAACACACATTCCCTCCCACGGACCCCAAGTTCAATCAGATAGATTACTCCACAGGATTTACTCAGCACGGTAATTACAAAATGCCACGGATTCTACAAAAGTTATTCATTTAATAGGCTTATTTTTTTCATGCATGTGATAAGAGTATCCAGATTTATTTTTGGTCCACTTAAAAATTCTTCTTTATGGGGGCACAATGCCATCAGGTTAAGAAAAGAAAAAAAGAAAGGCAAACTGTCCCCAAAGCGCCTTCAATATGGAAGAAATTAAAAAAGGTCAAAGCCTGAGGGTCCAAATCTAGTGAAGCTTAACGATCCTGTCAGCAACTTTGTCAGCGAAGCCACCCGGAGTGCAGCTCCTGCCCCGGCCTGCGTGGGGCTTGGCGGACCCGCGCGGGGCGGCTGGGCGGCTGGAGGCGGCAGCCCACGGGCGCGCTGGTCGGCCTTGACATCTGTTTTCAAGTTTTCAGGGTCTTGTCTTAAGGTAGCACAACAGAAAACATAACCAAAAACACCTCCTGCCAACTGGATGGAAGAGGTAAAATGAGAGAGCGAGAGGAAGAGAGGAGGGGAGAAAGAGAAGGGGGACAGAGGCCAAGGGAGGAAAGAAAGAAGAAAGGGAGGAAGAAGCCGGAGGATGTGGGAAGCCTTCATTCAGCACCACAGGAGAGGCACCTCCGCGGCCAGAGGTCCCCGAACCCAGCCCTGGCCTCCAAGCCTGCCTTCCTCTGCGCGCCTCCCTCCCCCTCCACCTTCCATCCTCCCAGCCTCCCCGCATGCGGAGGAAGACACATGACTTCACAGCCGGGATCAGCTTAGGACACCGCTCTTGTGAATGTGTACAATAGATCTGAGTCATTTGTTCATTTTGTAAACATGAAGAAATCGCACTTTTAAAACTTCCTCCTTCATGACATTCACAGCACCTGACAATATGCTTAGTATGAAACATTTGCTCTTTTCCTTATCCACACCCAAAGGTGTCAAGAAGGACAGACTTTCCTTCTCATCGGAGGCTCACGTATTTCAGGGCAGGCGATAAGGGCGTGCCCGGCTGTGGCTTCTCCGGCCTCGGGTGGGCCGCGCCAAAGGGCAGGGACCAAGGGCAGCCCAGGGAGTGGTTTGCCAGGGCCACTGCCTTCCTCTGGGAAACCTGTCCACTCAGGGCTCCCTGGCCTGACCCTAGGCACTCAGCACATCATCGAGGGTTACCTAATTGTGCCATAGTCCCCCTCACTGATCTGTAAGCAACTGAAAGCCAGGGACCACTTTTGCCCATCTCTGTATCCCTAGGGCATGGCTGATGCTAGGGTCTCAGTGTCAGGACATGTCCTATCTTAAGCAGTCCTTGGTGACTCAAAAACTTTATCCATCCACTCCCTAGCTCTTCTGCAAAAAAGGGGTCTGTGCAAGGCCCGTAAGGCATGGACTCCAAGAGGGTGGGTCAGGTCCAGCCCCAAGTACCACTGGGCTCTCCCATAAATAGGGTGTTGTATTTCCTGCAGGCCATCAGTCTTTGTTCCTGTCTACTTATCAGGATACTGTGAAGATGAGATAAATGTTTTTGTCCTCATTAGAGGAACAAACCTAATATAAATACATCAAGGCAGTAACAAACACATCATGAGCAAGGAGAACTTGGGGGGCAGTTTCTGGGAGGGCAAAGTGGGAGACTGGCCGATCCCGTTCTCCACTTTCCCAGCCTATGGGGTGCCGGGCCCTAGCACCCCAGCGGACAGTCTACAGACACTCACAAGCGCAGGGAGAGCAGTAGTGTAAGTAAAGGAACAGGCTACTAAGCAGGGACAAAACGAAGGAAGGAAGGAGGAAAGGAGAGAAGGAGAAAGGCTCTCGGAACTCGCTTTACGAACTCCTTAGGAAAAGCAGGAGACCTCAGATACCTCCCTTTCTGCGCAGAGAGCGGGCATGCTGCTGCTGGGCTGGAGCCACAGCCTCCGGTCTCAAAAGTGGATCTGATCTAGAGGATGTGGCAAGAAGCAAGGAGGCACCAAATGACTAGCACGCATCCCCCAGCGCTGCAGGGCCAGGCTCTGGCGCGGCTCTGCAATATCCTGGCTCCAGTGCTCTTCCTTAGCTAAAAGTTCTCTGAAGACAAAGAGGGAACAATATGGCGAGGCGACAGGTTAGGTGACTGGGGAAGCCGGTCTCTCGCTCTGAGCCCCTCGACCATGAGACCCACGAGGGCAAGGGGAGCTGGGCGCTCAGCAGCTGGTAGAGGAGATGGGCTAAAAATACATGAAGGGTGAACATCAAGGAGGTAGGGAAATTATGCAGGGGAGGTAATTAGCACTCTAATTATAGGGGTCATAATTAGAAGCAATGGAATGAAATTAAGAAAGGGAAAAATTTAATTGTTGGGAAAAACTGGGCCCATCGTGAGGGGAGCGATGGGTTTCTCCTATTCCTCACACAGACTGAAGGCCATTCATCCTGACAAAGCTGGTTCGAAATGAGCTAGAAATTATAAAGGGAGTTTTATTTTTGTTACCAAAAGTAGACTAGGTCACCTGATGACACATTGCATACCCAGCCTTATCATTCTGCTCTATGCTAAATTAAATTGAAAAGTAGCTAATGATAAAAAAGCCTTTGACTGTTTCATTCCAAAAATATGATTCGACATCCAAGGAGATCGAAGAGTGGCAGAGTGAGAACAAGTAAAAGAAAAAAAAAAGAAAAAGAAGAAGCAGAGAGGCACGCTTCCATTTACAACAGTTTTAGAGATGAGAGCTAACAGAAAAGGAATACGAAAATAGGGCTTGTGTCTTATTTTCAGAGCTCAGTTACATTATTTTTCAGAGTTCATATAAAGATGGCAATGAAACTTAATCAATCAGTGTCAGCAAATGGTAAAGAGCATCGGCCTTCCAATTTTAACCTAGTTTCATAATGACAGTCTGGGAGCGTTCTTACAGCTGTTGGGCAACTGAAACATACAGACCTAAATATGGTTAAACTTCGTGTCGTATTAAAAGACTGCCGTGCGGGAGGTTACGGTATCCTAGGATCAGGAGTAAAACTAAAGGGAACTTGATTTCTCTTTCTCATCCAGGAACCCAAGCTGTGGTTCGTGCAACCTTCATTTGCTAAATGCCTGCTGAGCGCCGCTGTCCCCTAGCGCAGAGGGTGCCAAGCCCCGGGGTCGAACAGAGAAGCAGACCCAGGACCAGATCCTGGCATGCCGAGCACCAAGACAGCCGTAAGCTTGGGGGGCTGTGGGAGTTCACAGCGGGGTTTCTAGCCCCCCTTGCCTGCCAAAGGGACAGTCACCCTGGGAGGGATCTTGAAGGAAGAGGAGGCAGGATGAGCAAAGGCAAAAACGTGAGAGCAAGTTGTGCCACGCACGCTTTCGTTCTCAGGAGAGGAGTTTAAAAGCAGACACACCAATAACATGCACAAACAGCCTATATGTCTATCCCAATAAATTAATAAAAGCATTATAAAGTCAGGGTTTTTGTTTTTAATTACCTGATTTCCCCCCAGTGTTGGTATTATTTACATGCCTCCTACAATGTAAGCTATATGGGAGCTTGTCTGCTTGCTTCCTCTTCGGTCCACCCAGCTGGCACCATTAACTGAGGGTCTGTCATACATGGGGGGCCCCAGGTACACCAGGATCGGTGAGACAGAGCCCCTGACCTGAAGGAGTCACTGTCTTGTGTTGGGACAGAAGTGCCACTAAAACACAGTGGGATACATTCTGTGAGCTTCGGCAGTGGGCTCCACAGGAGGCAGGCCATTCAATTCAGAGTGGGGAAGCGGGGGGGGCGAGGGGGGGGCTCCTGCTCGGCCTGCAGGTAACAGGGATCCAGGTGCCTTTGGAGAACTCTTGAGAGTCTGGGGCGGGGACACTGGGGGACAGGGAGTTGAGAAGGGGAGGGATACAAGGCAGACCAAGATGACACCAGATACTGCTAAACAGTGATCCTTTCATAGCAACAAGGTGTCAGGGCACTTTAAAAAAACTGATTCCGTATGTGACTTACAAGCATAATGACAAGATTTCTCAGGATAAGTCCTACCGTGAAGAGGGACTCTGCTCTCCCCCACTGGGTTGCTTATCCTTGCCCTTCATGTCCATGGTAAATTCAGGGCTAGAGCTATAAATAAATTTTCAGAGAACGCTTTAAAAACCTTTGGTCTGATTTCAGATGCTAAGATATCTTAAGCACTGCTATGGCCTGAGTCAGTCCTTATCAAAAAACCTTTTCCATAAACACTCAGTTTCATCATGCACACTATATTTGTTGCTCTGGTAATAAGTTTCATTTCAAATCCTGCTACAGTCAACAGACACTGTATTTTGAAAGGACAGCCAGCCTGTAGGCAGATTCAAAAGCAGAGTTTACAACACTCAGGGTTTTATAATGCAGGCTTTCATCTTGTACCACATTAACTATATAGCTGCTAACTTGATTTTTCTTTTCTTCTCTGTATTGCTTCTGAGGTTCTGATGAAATGTTTGCTGCCACTGCTAATGAAATTCAGAAAAGGATCATTGGTGCTTAACTCCGCTTGGGGCTTTCGATGCAAGAGATGTTTGCACACTGCTGTCAGAATAAATAAGATTGGTTATTACTAAGTGCAGAAGGAACATGTCTTTTCAAAGGAAAAATGAGAAGAAAATTCGAGCAAAGAGGACTTGGGGAAATCTGGCTGGAAGTCACTTTTTCTGTTGTGTTGATCTGACTGTATGACAAATAGTTTCAAGAACTTTGATATATAAGGCATATTTTCCCCCAACCAATGGGGGAATATGGAGGGTACAAAAACACAGTGCCTTCAAGTCAACTGTTTGCCGATTAAGAAAATAGTACTTGGGGGAAAAGTGCACCGGAATGACTGAACGTTTCCAGCTCTGTCACCAGTACAGGCCACATAGCTGCTATTGTTCTTGACCTTGTCCTTTCTCCAACCTGAAAAATAAAGGGATGAGAGTAGGAAGGGAGTAGATTCTAGAGTCTCAAAAACCCATTCCGGTTTTAAACCCTCTATCCTTCCAGTCATTATCCAAATTTTACCCTGAGAGGAATCAGACCATGTTAAAAACAAACAAATAAGGTTTTTATGACTACTTAAGTAGTCCACTCGAATGACTGCTCGTACTGATCTCAAGGCCAACTGTTGCCTTTAAAGTCAACCTATTTGCAAACCAAACTTGCATAACATCCTAGTTTATGTTACAGAAATAAATGGCCATTAGTAACTTAGCAAATAAAATTTGAGTTTCAAGTGATGAAAACATGTTTCACTATGACCAATATTAAGTATAAATTGAGCAACAGAGATGGTTACCCAAGGAGAGCAGGTAGGTGCAATGTGGTTATTACCAACATTTTGAAAATTGTATTCAGGAAACCTTATAATCACAGCACTATTTTACGAAACCCAATGGACTACAAAGAAGAATATGGTTAGACCTGTCACATACTTAGAAGGGGAGTAAGGTTGCAAGGCAGCAACGGTAACAGAAATTAAACCAGGAGCTCAGTACGTTTCCCCAGATAAAACAGACTTCGGACTGTGGCAGGGACTCTTAACTCACTTTTAAAGCAAAACCTTGGCCTGTCCTTCTTTTCATACTTCAAGATGACAAACATCTCATATATCCTAACCCTATTTTTCTAAGTTATAATTATTTTTTCAAAGACTTCTATCAATTAGCTCATACAAACCCCCAATTCCACAAACATTAAGTGGCCCATCGGTCATGGAAAAGGGCAAGAAAGTCAGACCTGGGGACACTACTGAACTGAGATGGACAGATCACGGTATCAGTTGCGGGAAAGGATTCTCACAGCCTCCAGGGGTGTTGCTGGTATGAAGGTCTACGTTGCCATCAGGGCCATCCGTTTAAAAATATTAAAAAAGCAGACACTGGAGCCCGTATATTTCTTGGAACTATTTATCTGAAGATGCACCAACCTGGAAGCCCAACCTATTCCCACGCAGACTAAAGACGAGGCTTGTGAAGAGATTTCAAACAAGGAACTCACATTCCCCCAAAGAGTGAGTTGGCTGCAACTAATATTTCATCATCCCGGCTCCAGACGGCAAAATGTCACACATGGAAAACAGAACTGTGGACCCGACCGTGTGACTTTTCCCGTGGTCAGCTTCTCCCGCTTCCACTCTGCATCAGTGCCACTCGGGAAGACCCTCGGGACCCTCCTCGCTTCTCCCCACCCCGTCTGGTCCTCGCCACCCTTTCACAGCTTCCGGCTCTGCACCGAGCTGGCTGCCCCTTTGCCCCGTCCAGCTTCTGCAGGAGGCGGCGGGGCAGCGTGAGGGAAGTGAGGGGTTCGGAGTCAGATCCAGGGGGATCCAGGGGATCCTGCCCCCCCTCGCCGTCTGATCTCAGGCAAGTCGCCGCCTGCCAGAACCTGGCTTTCTTCGTCTGTGAAACGGGCAACGGTTAACTGGCGGGACTGCTGTGAGGACTGAGTGTTTCCCTGAACACCTCCTTTAGCTGAAGTGACTGATTATTTATTGTACTCAGCACATAATAAAGCAATATGCAGGTCTCTTTCTTTCCAGTCCCCGTCCCCTGGGCTCCAGGACACTGCATGTGTTTGCTTCTGCTTTCTGCTTCCACCCTGTCTTTCCTGTTTTCTTCAAAGCCATTTCCATACCCATTCGCATTGGCTGTGGGGTCCCACCAGGCTTAACTGTCCCTCTTCTCTCTCTGTTACAAGGTGCTGTGTGAGACTAGACGGCCTCTCCTAGTTTGTCTCTTTCCTAGTCTTGCCTATTCACTTCCTCGCTACAGTGCCTAAGTTAGTGCCATATGCACAGAGGGCCATTCATGACGTTTCCTGAGGCTCTATCTCAATCAATGCCACTATACTATCTGTTCAGGTGACATATCAAATTACCTATCCGCTTTGAACTTTGCCCTTTGGTTGAGCAATGCCTAGTTCTCAATCTTAAACACCCTAACTCATCAGCAACTCTATCGTATATGACATCTGCTTATCTTTCTGATGTGATCCTTCCTCTTCTCCCACTGGGTCACGTCACCATGTCAATGATTTGCCAAATAAGTGACTCCTAGTCATTTTCCACTTGACCTTGAGCATAAGTCAGAATACTGCAAGAGCTTGTATTATTTTTCTCCCATCCTGTTAAATAACCCCCGTTTTGCTCCTTTCTTTGTTTACCGACAAAAATGGAATTTTTTAGTTATCTACTGGTTATCTCTAAGTTTCCTCCCAAAATTCTCAGAGAGGTCTCATGAATGGAGACAACATGGGCTTAAATCCTGCCTCCATCAGTATCCCTGAGCAAGTCATCCCATCTCTCTGTTTTCTTGTGTGCAGATGGAAAAACACCTGCCTGGCAGAGCTGCTCTGAGCGTGAAGACATGTTAGGTGAAATGCTAAACGCGGGCCTTGGCACATGACAGCTGTCAAGTAATGGGGAAAAGGATTTTTCTTACCCATCCAGGGTTGCTTCCCACCACCCAGCCACTCCATCCAGCCCCATCCCAGTCCTTTCACGAGCAGCGGTTTTGAGAGCTTGGCTCAAAACTCAGGGACCTGCCTTGACTTCCCTCTGTGGGAAGCCATCCCCAAGGACCTTATCCGCTGCTTCAGGACTTCTTTCTAGGTTGCTTTAAGATACTTAATAACCTTTTTTGAAAAAAACAAATCCTTCTCAAACATACTTTGCCCAGCATTTCTGTGCCACATCCCAGGCACTGAAGGCCTCATCTTGAGATGTCCTTGAAATGCCAACTCCCAGCTAAAGCCTTCCCTGATTAAACAGAATGGACACTGTCCCATTCTGACCCTTAAGAAAAACAATTCTCCTTCAGCATGGGGAGGTGGGGGAAGGGCTCTGGTCCAACTGTTCATGTGGTCGGGCTAAACCCTTCACTCCTCCCGGCCAGGGATGCAGAATGGATGTCTCCAAGCTCCTCTGGGCTGGAAGCCTAGAGTCTCTGAATTTAATATCCTGTGTCCCCGGTCTTCTCTGCCTATCAGTGTTGTTCTGCTGCTGTGGGAACAACCCTGAAGTCCCTCAGCTTTGGCGGCTGTCCTGCACGGCAGAGCCCATTATCTGGGTAACTCACTGGACTTAACGCATGCGTTTAGATGACAGTGATCAAAGCACCTCCAGTGAAGCACAGACAGCTGCCACCAGATGACTCAGACCTCTCTGCAAAATGGCTTAATTTAGCACCTTCCAGTGGTCTGAAGAACAGAGTGAGGTAGACTGAACACCCTTTAACTAATTTAGCCTCACGATGGCTCTTCAGGGTCAGTTTTTCTCTCTATAACACAGTGAGAAAGTACAGACACAGCTCTGTAGTCTTCTCCTGAGTCCACAGTGGACCCATGGGCCTGGCGGTCTAGTGGGAGGGACCCTGCCCTGACTGGGAAGGAGACCTGAGTTTCAGACCGCCCTCGGCCATTGACGAGTGTGTGATCTTGCAAGAGGCACTTCTCAGGCCTCAGTCTCCTCATCTGGAGAATGGTCTTGAGCAGTGGTTCCCAAGCCTGGCTGGGGTTCAGAACCACAAGGAATAATACAACATGGGAAATAAACCTCGATCCCAGGTCCACTCTAGGAGGTTCTCATTGCACAAGTCTGGAGTGGGGCCCAGGACACTTGATTTCCGACTGTGCCCTGCAAATGGGAACAAAGGTCACTGGCAGCAATAAATGCTGATGAAACTGAAGTCCCAGTTTAGTGTTCCATTCAGACAACTCTTCCAAGTTCCAAAACCCATTAGATCATCTCCCCCCCACCCCTAAGAACCCAAACTGGTGGCCCATTTCCAAGCACATTGCACGGTCGCTTACCACTTTTATGAGAACCCAAAAAATGTTGAAATCGAAAGTTGGTTCATAAGACTAACAAGGCAAGCGAAGAGGTGACCTTGTTTTGACAGAAGTCCAAGCTAAAGTGCAGGACTCCTGCCTGAGCACAGCTTCTTGGAGCCGACGCGGGATGGGGAAAAGGAGAGGCAGACAGCGGCCGGCTTGCCACAGCAACGTGCAACGCTGCCTTTAAAGCAGAACCTGCCATGGGTCTGGGTTTGCCTGGTGGAAGCTTAAGGATCCAGTGAAGGTCTTGGGAACAAGGGAACAACGAGCCTAAGAACCACTGGCTCTGTCACATGAGTGCTCTTCTCTAGTGCGGGTGGACTCAGTGGGCCAGGCCCGATGCGAGCGCATCACACACGCTGCCCACCCCCCTCCCGCTGCCGACACGGCTCTGATGCAAGTGCGATGATACCAGTGGATTGGAAACTGAAGTTCACAGAGCCAGCTGAACACAGATACACTTGACTCCATGAATTATGCAATGCTATGAACACGACCTTAAGAGCTGATGCACCCAAGGTCAAGTTTTCCAGGCTATCTAACACTGAATGGGAAGGATCAGAAGATCTGCCAATTTTCGAAGACTCTGAATTGGGGACAAAAGTAGGCCCTTTACAGAATTCTCAAATTTGCTTTCGTTAGGGGAATCTGCACAGAGAGGAAGAGGGTAATAAATACAATGAGGAAAGCTGGAGTCCAACTTTCTTTCTTCATGTTGGTTTGCTTGCGTCTATGCTCTTGAGAAGCTAGTTTTCCCATCTGGCGGTAGGTTCTGCAGCAGCAGACTAAGGGTGCCAGAGCTACTTACATGGCAAGAATGTTGTGGGAATTAAATAGATTAGGTCCATGAAGCAGCTGTGATCGCCTTCGGGAAAGGTGCCAAATAAATGAAATATGGAAATATTGTTTGCCCTTCCAAAGGTTGTTGCTGACAGAGGCTTATAAGAAGGACCCCGCAAACAAGACATCCCTCCTTGTTTTCCACACTTTCCCAATTTTACCCCTGCAAATAAATTTGTGGTTGCGAGACGTGGACCACGCTTTACAGGGGAACTTTACTGTTGATTAGAAATTGAAATACTGTAAGTGCATCTTAAATTCCTTGCAAGGGGATTTGGGTTCTGAAATAGTTAAATACCTTCTTACAATAAGGTCAGATCTGGAAGGGAGTCCCCCAGGTTTGCTATTATAAAGCACTAATAGAAAAGTGTGTAAGAAGAACTTGGTTGCTTTCTGTGAAAAAAGAAAAGAGGAAAATGCTGTGTTTTCCTACCCTCTTTGAGGTTACTCTTTCCCATCAGATGGCACCTGACATTTACACAGTGTTTTACAATCTTTTTATTTTCTAATGTTCATAGGTGCCCTGTGACGGGGGCCCCTGAGTCCTGATAACCATTTTAAAGGTGAGAAAACAGTCACAGAAAGCTAATGACTTGTTTGAAATTATGAGGCACCTTTCTGCCTTAATCTGACATTTGAGCACTTCTTTCAGGGCGTCTGGGCGCAAACACAAAATCCTACTGCACAGGGGGAACACGGTTTAGGTTTCTCTTTTAGCGGACTCAGTAGTACAATGGAGCTGAAAGGGCCCTGCGGTCACCTAGTCCAAACCCTGCACCTCGCAGTTGGGCCCCAGGCAGCAGCGAGTGCTCAGGCCTCCTGCTCGTAGGAGCCAGCGCTGGGATGACCAGTATTCACCATCCTAAGGGGTTAACAGTCAGGGAGTAACAACTATCCTCACCATTAACGTTGCCGCCGCCACGACCAGCGCTACCATTTTATCGAGTACTCGCTGTGTTCCAGGCCCTGCTCTGCAGGTGACAAACATTCCCACTTTACAGACTTGGACACCGAGCTGCAGAGAGGTGAATTTGCCCAACGTCCCACTGCTAATACGTCTGGTCCCAGAGGTCACACTTGTCACCACTCTATATTGCGCTGGGGCCACGAGGTAAAGAGGGGCCTTCGGAAACTCAACGTTTCTCCAGGGGCACTGGCGTGCATTCGGCAGGTGTGCTGCCGGAGAGTAAGTATAAGGCCTCGGGCAACGCGGCTGTGCAAGCCAAGGCAGATGTGGGTCCCCGGCAGGCAACCTAAACAGCAAACTCCGAATGTACACAAAGCATGCTATTTGCTCAAAAGGAAGTGTTCTTGTTAACTGAAAAGAGAGGAAACAGGATATCAAAACACAATGGCAATTCAAAAGTTTTGTGGCAGCTTTGAAGGAAGAGCCAGGCTGACAGAGCCAGCCCCGCTCAGCTGCCCGCGGCGGGGAGCAGCTGCTGTCCCCCAGACTGAATGACCTGACCTGGGGCACCCTGGCCAGGCTGAGGTCGGGATTTTACCACTCCCAAGGACATCTTAATTATTGTCTTCCTGAAATAACTACCAAGAAAGGATGCCTTGTTGTGGCCTGAGGTCAGGCTGGGTTTGCGAACATTTCCGGCTTAGTGTCCCAGGTGGGGATGGCACCAAACCCTTCCTTGATGCTGCTGGGACGTGACTCAAGGGTGGCTTTCCCTGGGTCTAAACCCCACAGCTCCATCTTAGGTGAGTATGGACAATGCCCCTAACACACCTTAGTTCTGCAGACTGTGGGGACAGGTACAACATAGGTAGTAGATAGGGAACACGCGGCGCCGAGGTCAGGAGATGTGACTATGGGACCCTCTGAAGCGGTAACGAGACATTTCCTTACCTCTGAGAGGATTGGGACTAGACGACCTGGGATATTATTTTTAACTACAACCTTTTAAAATTATAATTCCCTTCCCACTAAAAAGAAAAACACCAGAAAATAGAAACCCAGCCCACCGGCATTCACGGGAAGGCTGACATTGTTTCTGATGAAACATGGAGGAAGGCTATGCTATCACTGAATCACGCCAGAAACCAAACAGTAAGGTTCAGGTTTTGTGCACCAGCCTCTGAATCACACGGAGAATCCTCAAGACCACAGTTCGAAAATCTCTGAGTTGGGCTCTCACGAGAGAACTACTCACCACCCACCTCTGGCTTGGCAGTGAACCAAGTTCCCAAACCGGCAGGGCTCACTGTCCAGATTGTCTCCCGTGTATTGAAACACTCCTTGTGCCTGTCACAAAACTCGGTCCTGGCCCGCAAGGTGCTCAGTCACTTACGACATTCACAGCCCTCCACGTGCTTTCATACACGTTTATTTTCACTAGAAGCTTACGACGGGCATGGAAACTGACCCTTCAAGGGGGAACGTAGTTTTTATACTTGGCTCCACCTCACCTTGCACTGGTGCATGACTTAGAAATAACTGAGGAGTCACTTCTATAGACAGATGCATCATAAATGTTCCCACAATCGGGTTTAGAAAATGCTACTTGTGGACATGATTCTGACAATCAATTTCAGTGTGATACCTAGGAAATAAAATGATCAAAAGAATCTGTAGAAAAAAGCCAGTGGGGAGTCTTTGAGTGATGTTTGCCTCTTAAAAGTGACTGTCCAACTTGGAAAACTGATCGGTGCTATTTCCTCAAAAGTTATGTTTCACTAAAGCGAACAGTTTTTTAAAAAGTATTTCCTTGTGCAGGAGAAACCTCGCCTGTAATCATGATGGCTCTGTAATATGGCAATCTTACATTGAGGAGGAGTTCTTTAATCCATACTAATCTCAAAAGATTCAAAGGTGGTTCCCAGGTTACCTACATATTAATCTGGTTAGACCCACTGAGAGAGGTACGAGACTCTTTGTAAACCCATTCATGATCATCCTTACAGTAACTGATTACTTAATAAGATTTTGCCTTTAAATTCTTCAACAGTTATACCATATTGGAGAAATGGGGTCCTTCAGGTCAAATGTTTGTGTCTATAATATTCCTAAAGAAATCTTACTTTCAACCCCTTTTATTTCCTTACATGCTGTGTCCAATACTTGCATGAAAAATACTTCTAACCTCCTTAGATCTGTGCCTGTTCTGTTTTTCCTTTTTTTTTAAAAATTTTTTGCCACTGTTCATTTTTTAATGTGGGTGAAATAAAATGCATTCAGAGACTATATTTTTTCATTGTCACATAAAATTGTTTATAATTTTCACAACGAATCTAGTAACATAAAAAGAAGCCGCTGGTTAGACTTTAGCTGAAATAATTTCCAAGTCAGTTTATTATGGTTCCAAAATTTCCAATCTACATGAGAATATAGACTGAACAGTGTCCCATTCACATATTTTCATGTCACCCTGATATGAATATTTTGTGTGAAGACACTTTGTACATATTCTAATTTTACTGACCCTCTATAGAAGGATCTACCTCTGATACTGTTTCAGACACATATTTGTTCTCTTGTAATAAGGTTGTGGCTCACATGCACTACTAAAGTTTTTTTCTTAGCTCCATTTAAAAGGCCTTCAGAAAAATAATACTCTCTTAATTCAATCTGATCAAGAAATGAGGCATTAAATATTTTAGTTATTTGGGACAAACCCCAAATAGCTAAATAAAATAAAATCTATTTCTTAAGCCAGAATAATCTTTAAAGTCTCCTATAAAGGTGGCATTCTATAACAAAAGAATAAAAAACAAACTGGATTATATATTAACTATATTATATCTTTCAATTGGTAACTATATTCAACTGGCAATTATAGTTCAATTGACAAGTCCCAATTTTTGTTTTTGTCTTTCTTTTTCTTTCTATCTTTTTAAACAAAGTTTCTTTTCAATCTTTTAACTGTGCATGCATATGGTTAAGAAATTTCAACACAAGTGGGTAAAAATTAGAACTACAAGCCTCCCTCCCTTGTCCACAAACCCACAATCCCAGCCCTCAGAAATAAGTGCTAAGGTTTTGTGTACTTCAAGAAATCCCTCACATGCACACGCACACACACAGAACCCCCACAAGATGTGTTTGTATATACATACTCTATATAAAGAGACACATATGCACACACATGCACATATAATGTGTATTTTCACTCAAAAAGGGAGCATATATTAATATGTGTTGTTTTGCACCTTTGCTTTTTCAGCTCTATAATATTTTGGGGTATCATTTCATATTGGTACACATAGGTTGACTTCATTAAAAAATAGCTGCTTAATATTCTGTTTTCTAGGCATCCAGAATTCATTTAATTAATCCTTTAACAATGCACATTTAAGTAGCAACCTGTCCCCCTTTTACTAATGTATAACTGACATACAATGAACTAAAATTTAAAGCATATAATTTGATGTTTGTCATGTGTGCGTCTGTGAAACGGTCACCACAATCCAGATAGTGAACATATCAATTTTCTCAACTTCCCTTGAGCCCCAAGTAATCCTTCCCTCCTTACTTTCCCGCTCATCCTTCCCAGGTAGAATGGCAGGCAATAAATGGTCTGTTTTCTGCCACTCTAGGTCAATTTGCACTGTTAAATTTTCTGTATAAAATCACACAGTATGTGTTCTTTTCTTGTTTAGCTCCTCGCTGCATGTACAAATGGTTTGTGTCTGCTTTTTGCTGAGTAACATTACATTCCATGGATACACCACAGAGTATCTGTTCAGAAATCGATGGACGTTTGAATTGCTTTCAGTTTTGAACAATTATAAATAAAGCTGTTATGAACATCTGCACAGCAGACGTCTTTGTACAGACATATGCTACCAATGCTTTTTGTATAATACCTTGGAATGGGGTGGCTGGCTTGTATGGTAGGTATATACAATATTTACCTTTTTTCTTTTTTTTTATTGTTGTTCAACTACAGCTGTCCCCATTTCCCCCCCATTACTCTCCCCTGCCCTACCCACCCCCTACCTCCCATGCTCAATCCTCCTCCCTGTTGTCTTTGTCCATGGGTACTTTATACACGTTCCTTGACTTGAACCTTTCCCTTCTTTCCTCCGTTACACAATATTTAACTTTTAAAGAAGCTGCTGAATTGCTCTCTGATGTGGTTGTATCATTTTACATTCCCACCAGCTACCTAAGAGAATGAGGTACTCTACATCCTTGCTAACACGTGGTATGGTCAGTCTTACATTTTTAATTTTTAAAAATATGACCCAGTCTTACAGATGGGTAGTGGTATCTCATTATGATTTAACCTCCATTTCCCTTGTGACTAAAGAAGTTGAGTATCTTTACATGAACTTATTCGCCACCTGCCTATATTCTTTCAGTGTCTGTTCACTTGAATATTTTTGTCTACTTCAATAATTTTCCAAAATCTTTTAAAACATTTTTTATTGGGTTTTTAAATTTGAGTTTGAGAGTTCTTTTTGCATTCTGGATACAAGTCCTTTACTAGAGTTGTGACTTACAAATAACATGTCCCAGTCTGTCACTCATCTACTCATTCTGCTAAGAATATCTTTTGAAGAGCAGCTCTTAATTTTGATGAAACTAACTTATAATTTTAAAAAAGATTGTTCCTTTGTTGGTATAATGTTGTATCTAAGAAATCTTTGCCTAAACCAATGACACAGTTTCTCCTATGTTTTCTCCTAGGACTTCTATGACTTTACATTTTACATTTAGATCGATTACCATTTTGAGTTAATTTTTATATATGAAGTGCATTATGGATCAGTTTATTTTTAAAAATAGAGAAATAGCTAATTGCCGCAAGACCATTTGTTGAAGAAGGCTGAATTGTTTTTGCATGTTTGTGGAAATCCACAGAACTTTCTTTTCACATTTGTGAAAAATTAATTGGCTGCCTATATGTGGGTCTATTTCTGGACTCTACTTTATTCCATTCATCTGTTTAATTGTGTCTATTTAACTACATTATCTGGATTAACATAGCTTTGTAAGTCTGAAAGTCAGGTAGAATAAGTTCTCTAATTTTGTCCTTCTTTTGAAAAGTTATTTTGTGTGCCCTCCCTCCTTTGCATTTCTGTGTGAATTTCAGATAAGTTTGTCAATTTCAACAACAAAATACACCCCTTGGGATTTTGATTGGGGTTGCTTGAATCAACAGATCAATTTGGTGAGAAATGACATCTTAAGTATATTGAGTCTTCCAATCATTAACATGATATATCTCTCCATTTATTTAGGTCTTCTTTGAATTCTCTCAGCAACATTTTACAGTTCTTGCGTATCTTTTGTCAGGTATAGCCAAAGGTATTTAAGGTTTTGATATTATATATGGCATTTAATCATTGTCAATTTATGATGGTTTGTTGTTAATATATGGAAATACGGTTGCTTTTTAAATTGATCTGGCATCCTGCAAATTTGCTAAACTCACTTTTTAGTTATAGTGGGGTTTATTTGTAGATTCCACTGAATTTTCTGCACAGGTGGTCCTGGCATGTTCAAAAGTTTTCTACTTCCTTTCCAATCTGAATGATTTAAAAAAAAACTAAATCTATTGAGGGTGACATTCGTTAACAAAACCACAGACTTCAAGTGTACAAGTATGTAATGCGTCATCTGGATGCTCCATCGAGTGCTCGCCATCAGAGTAGTCTCTTCACCCCACCATTTATTCCCCCTTGCTCTCTTCCACCCCCCTTCCCTTTGGTAATCATCATACTGATGTCTGTTCTGAGGGTTGTTTTTTTTTTTCCCTTAATCCCTTCACCTTTTTTACCCAGCCCCTCCAACCCTCATCCCCTCCGACGGTTGTCAGTCTGTTCTCTGTATCTATGAGGCTGTTTGTTAGTTGATTTTGTTCATTAGATTCCACATATGAGTGCAAACATATGGTACTTGTCTTTCTCTGACTGGCTTATCACACTTAGCATAATACTCTCCAGGTCCATCTGTGCTGTCTCAAAACATAAGATTTCCTTCTTTTTTACAGCCAAATAGTATTCCATTGTGTAAATGTACCACAATATTTTTATCCACTCTTCTTTTTTGTCCATCTTCTGATGGACACTTGGACTTCTTCCAAATCTTGGCTATTGTAAATAATGCTACAATGAACATAAGTGGGCATATATTCCAAATTAGTGTTTTGTGTTTCTTCCAATAAATTCCCAGAAGTGGAACTGCTGGGTCAAAAGGCAGTTCCATTTTTAATTTTTTGAGGTAACTCCATATTGTTTTTCACAGTGGCCACACCAGTCTGCATCCCCACCAACAGTGCACGAGGGTTCCTTTTTCTCCACATCCTCACCGATATTTGTTGTTTGTTGATTCACTGATGATAGCCATTCTGACAGGCATGGTGATACCTCACTGTGGTTTTAATTTGCGTTTCTCTAATGATTAGAAATGTTGAGCATCTTTTCATATGTCTATTGGCCATCTGTCCTCTTTGGAGAAGTGTCTATTCGGGTCTTTTGCCCATTTTTTAAAAATTGGATTGTTTGTTTTCTTAGTGTTCAGTTGTATAAGTTCTTTACATATTTTGGAAATTAACCTGTGTATCATTGGCAAATATATTCTCTCATTCAGCAGGTTGTCTTTTCATTCTGTTGATGGTTTCCTTTGCTGTGCAAAAGCTTTACAGTTTGATGTAATCCCATTTGTTTATTTTTTCTTTGTTTCTATTGCCCGAGGAGATATATCAGAAAAAACATATTGCTATTAAAATACCAATGGCATATCTCACAGAACTATAACAAATATTCCAAAAATTTCTAGGGAACCACAAAAGGCCCTGAATAGGCTCAGCAACTTTAAGAAGAACAAAACTGAAGGTATCACGCAACCTGATATCAAGTTATACAACAAGGCCACGGTAATCAAAACAGTGTGGTACTGGCATAAAAAAAGAGACATATAGCTCAACAGAACAAAATACAGTGCCCAAAAATAAACCCATGACTTTATGGTCAATTAATATTTGACAAAGGAGGCAAGAACATATAATGGGGTAAGGCAGTCTATTCAATAAATGGCACTGGGAAAATTGGACAGGTGCATGCAAAAAATGAAACTAGACCACCTTCTTACACCATACACAAGAATAAACTAAAAATGGATTAAAGACTTAAATGAAGTCACAAACTCATAAAAATCCTAGAAAGAAACATTGCCAGTAAAATCTCTGACACTGCTCATAGCCATATTCTTTCTAATATATGTCCAATCTGGATGCTTTTAACACTTTGTATTGTCTTATTGCACGTGTTAGAATCCCCAGCACAATGCTGAATAGATGTGGTGAGTAGATATTCTTACCTGTGTCCTTAGGGAATAAGCTTTTGGGTTTTTATCATAAAGTATGATGCTACTTAAAGGTTTTTCATAGACACTCATTATTATGTTTAAGAAGATTCCTTCTGTACTTAGTTGCTAAGTTTTTTTTAAAAATCAAGAATATTGGGTTTTGTCAAATACTTTTTCTGCACCTACTGAAATGATAATATAGTCTCTTTCTTTTTGATCTATTAATATGGTGAATCACACTGATCCATTTTCAAATATTAAACCAACCTTGAATGCCTAAAATAAACCCCACTGCGTCATGGCATATTATCATTTTTATATATACTTTGATTCCATTTATTAAAAATTTATTTAAAATTTTTGCATGTATGTTTATGAGGGCTATCGGTCCTGTGGTTTTGTGTGTCTGGTTTCGGAATCAGGGTAATACTGGCTTCACAGAATCTGCTCAGTAGTATTTTCTCCTCTTCAATTTTCTGTTAGAGTTTGGGTGGAACTGGCATTATTTCTTCCTTAAATGTTTGGTACGATTTATCATGAAGCCACTTGGGCCTGGAGTTTTCTTTGTGGAAATGTTTTTTTAAAAACTACAATTCAATTTCTTTAATAGATACAGCACTATTTAGGTTATCTGTTCCTTCCTAAGTGAACTTTGGCAGTTTGAGGCTTTAAGCAAATTTGTCCATTTCATCTCTGTTGTTGGATTTGTTGGTATAATGTTCGTAACTTTAACTTATTATACTTTTAATATGTGTAGTGACTGTGCTGCTGTAACCTCTCTCATTACAGAGAACAGCGACTAGTGTAATCTTTTGTTGTTTGTTTCCTCCCTGCTTTGGCTAGAGTTTTATCAATTGTACTGATCTTCTCAAACAATCTGCTTTTAGTTTCAGTTTTTTGATTTTCTGATCACTATTTTATTAATTCCTACTGTGATCTTTACGTTTCAATTCATATGTTTACTTTAAATTTCATTTGCTTTTCTTTCCCCAGTCTTTAGCCTGGAACCTGAGATGAGCGATTGATTTGAGACCTTCCTTCTTTTCTAGATGGGCAGGTGTTTAAATATACAGCTCTCTCTATAGCTTTAGCTGCCCTCCACACATTTTGATATGTCGTGTTTTCATTTTTATTTAGCTCAACATTCTTTTTATTTTCTATTTTGATTTCTTTGACCACAGCTTGTTTACAAGTATGTAGTTTACAAATATTTGGAAAATTTCCAGATACTTCCTTTTATTGATTTCTAATTTAATTCCATTGTGTTCAGAACATGCTTTATATGACTTTAACCCTTTTTAATCTATTGAAACATTTTAGGGTATGGAATATGATCTCTTTAGTAAGCACAGCATATCCACTTGAAAAGAAAAACTGTATTCTGCTTCGTTAGGGTGAAAGTTCTATGAATGTCAATTAGGTGAAGATGGATGATAGTGTTGTTCAAGTGTCCTGTATCCTTACCGATGGTCACAGTGCTTGTTGAAATCTCTGACTTATAACCGTGAATTTGCCTATTTTTCTTTGCAGCTCTATCAGTTTTTATTTCATAAATTTTGAAGCTTTGTTATTAGGTGTTATCAGTGTATGTCCTGTGGACGAGTCTATCATAGGTAATGACCCTCTTTATCCCTAGTAATATTCTCTGCTCTGAAATCTACTTTGTCTGATCAATAGTCCCTTTAGCTTTCTTTTGATAAGTATCAGCATGAGTTTCCAGTCTTCACCTTTAGTCTTTTTGTCTTTATATTTAAAGTGAGTTTCTTCCAGGTAGCATATAATCAAATCTTGTTTTTATATCCAGCCTGATAATCTGCCTTTAGCTGCTGTGCTTAGACATTTATATTTAATGGAAACTGACATGGTTGGGTTCGAACCTACCACCTTGTTCTTTGTTTTCTCTTTGTTCCGTCTGTTCTTTATTCCTTTTTTCCTCTTGTAGTTTTCATTTTTTTTTGGCCCGGTAACTTTTAGATTTGAGTATTTCTTATGATTCTCCTTTATCTTCTTTGTAGAATTATTAGGTATAACCTTTTGTTGTGGTATTTTAGTGATTTCTTTAGATTACAGTACATATCTTTAATTTAGCACAGTTTACCTTCAAGTGATATTATACTACTTCATGTATGAGATTTAAAACTATGTATTTCCATTCCTCCTCTCCCAGCCTCTGTGCTATTTATTGTCATATATTTTACTTCTACATATAATATAAAGTTATTATTTCTGCTTTAAATAGTCCATGATCACCTAAAGAGGGTAAAATAACAAATAAAAAAAAATCTTCATATACACAGTTATAGTGCTCTTTACCTCGTTGTGTAGATCCAGCTCTACATTTGATTTTTTTTTCTCCTTGAAGAATTTTCTTTAACATTTCTTATAATGCAGGTTTGCTGATGATGAATTCTTTCACATCTCGTATGTCTCAAAGTCTTTATTGCATCTATTTTAAGAAAGATAGTTCTTCTGAGTATAGGACTCTAGATTGATAATGTTTTTTCCTTGCAGTACTTTAACATTTTTGCTCCACTGTTTCTTTATTTATGAGAAATGTGCTGTCATCTTTGTATTTGTTACACTGTATGTAACTGGTCTTTTCCCTACTGGTTGCTTTAACATTTTTCTCTTTATCTCTTGTTTTAAGCAATTTGATTACAGTATGCTTTGGGGTAGTTTTCTTCATGTTGCTTGTGCTTAGATTTGTTGAATTTGGATCTGTGGGTTCAGAGTTTTCATCATATTTGGAAAAATTTCAGCCATTATTTCTCAATATTTTTTCAGCCTCTTCCTTTCTCCCCTCTCCACTGGGAACTTCAATGACATATATATTTAACCCCTTGAAACTGTCCCACAGTTCACTGGCACCCTGTCCATTTTTAAGTTTTTTTGTATGGTGATTACCAAAGCGAAAGGGCGGTGGAGGGAGGTAGAAGAGGATTTAGGGGGGATAAATGGCGATGGAAGGAGACTTGACTTGGGGTGGCGAACATATAATACAATATACAGATGGTGTATTATAGAACTGTACACCTGAAATCGATTTTATTTTATTAACCAATATCACCCCAATAAATTCAATAAAAAAGAAAAAAATAAAGTCTTTTCTTCTTTGTGTTTCATTTTGGATAGCTTTTAATGCCGTGCTGTCCAGTCCGTTAATCTTTTCTTAAGCAATGTTTAGGCTGTTACTGATCCATCCAGTTTTTAAAAAGATAATCTCAGCCACTATAGATTTCATCTCTAGAAGTTTAATGCAGATACATCTTCCCTGTCTCTGTTTAACATGGGCAATCTTACCCCTAGCTTTCTGAATATACGGAATGCAACCACAAGTTGTTTTAATGCCCTTGCTTATTTATTTTTATATCTGTGAAATTTCATCATTTTGGGGACAGTTCAATAAATTGATTTCCCCCTCTTATCATGGGTTGTATTTTCCTGCTACTGTGCTTGCCTGGCAATTTTTTATTGGGTGCCAAGCATTGTGGAGTAATGTTTATTTTTGTTTTCTTTAAATATTCTTGAGCTTTGGTCTGGGATGCTGTTAAAATAAATTGGAAACAGTTTGATCCTTTCAGGTCTTGCTTTTAAGATTTGCTCAGAGTGACCAATGCTGTGCTTAATCTATGGTTAATCCCACCCCCCACCCCCTACCACTGAGGCAAGACTTTAATGCCTCTGCGTTATGAAATTTTTTCCTTTCTGGCTGGGAAGAGGCACTATTCCTAGCCCCCTCTGAGTTCCAGGCACTGTTTTCTCTGACCTTGTGGACTGCTCTTTCTCTCGCCTTGGGTTGCTTTCCCAGGCCCACGTGCTCATCTGTGTCCAACCCAACACAAGGGAGACCTCCTTAGCTCTCCAGATTTGTCTCTGTGCGGCTCCCTGTTCTAGTCTAGACATTTTGGCTTCCCCGGACTCCTACCTACATCTCCTCTCATCAGGGAGTCCGCAGGGATCTGCCTACGTCCAGCCTCCCTGTACTGTGGCCTGGAGACTCTCTCTAGGCCATGAGCTGAAGCAGTCGTGGGGCTCATTTTGTTTTCTGTCTTCAGAGGGCACTGCCTCCCAATAGGTAGTGTCCAATGTCCTAAGTGCTACTGTTTCATATATTTTTGTCAATTTTTCCTTTGTTTTAAAAGTTTCAGGTGGAGGTTAAATATGATCCACGTTACTTCATCTTGATCAGAAGCTGAAGTCTTGCTTCTAATTTCTAGCTGGTATAATAGACGCTGCAATAAACATCACTGCACCCATACCTTTGGTTAAATGTGTGGATCTACCTGTGGAATGAATTACTTACGGTGTCACTGTTAAATGATTGTGCCGAATTGCCCTCTACATAGGCTTTTCCACTCAGTGCTCCTACTGACGGTTTTGAGGACGCCTATTCTCCCCTCTAATCTACAACACTAGGTATTAATCATCAAATGTGTACATCTCCACCACTTTGATAGGTAAAGCAGCTATTTTAATTTCACTTTGTTTGTAAGGTTAAACATCTTATATGCTTACTGGTAACTGGTATTTCTTTTTCTGGAACTGTCTATTTATGTTCTTTGAATTTTTAGAAAATTCATTTGTCATTTTCCTATTGATTTGTATGAATCTGTGCAGGGAATTAAACCTCTATCATATGAATTACAATTTCCCCTCTCAGTTAACGTCCCCCCCGCCACACCCCAGGGCGTTTTGTGCCATAAATAATCTAAAAAAATTTTATGCAGTCTAAATTATCAATCCTTTCCTGTGTGGCTTCTGGATTTTGCATATTTTCTGGATGCACAAAATTACATGATGGTAACAGGAGTTTATACCCTAAATTTATAAATAATAAGTGAGACAGTTTATTCTTTTTTTCTATTAACTGAAATTAGATAACAGTGTTGTTACACTAAGTTCACATAACTTATGCTCATCAAGATCTCTGGTGGGCAACTACCTTTGATTAGTAAAACATGGAAGACATAAATTATTTGTAAACACAGCTCAGTAATGAAGAGTTTCAAAAGCATAGAGGAGACTAGAGGTATAAGGCGGAGGGATGATATAAACCCAAAGCTATATTCTAAGACATGTTGGCTGGCCCTAAGATGGTTCCTAAAGCCTGGACCCTCCCCTGACAATTTCAGCAACTTCCCCCTCCCCTGGGTGACCAATGTACCCACTGCTGCCATCATAAACACACTCAGAACAGACTTTGTACCTTGTCATATACTTTATAATGTTGCCTAATTGTTCTCTGTAAGCTCTGTTTTCCCCAGAAGACAGTTAAGTCAATTGAGAGCAGGACCTCAGGCCATATGTGTTCCACAGTATTGAGTTTAGAGATAAAGGGCCCGGCACAATAACGCCTCCTTTTTATTACAAAATCATAAGCACGTAATTCTGTAACATAACAATACCACACCCAAGCACACCATATGACATTTTAGGTGAAATGTTCAAATTCAAACTATTAATTATGACACCCATATGATGACCCTACCAACCACATTCAAGCAGGCCGGACCCTGGGTGTAGTTAAATAGAGTTGGACTAAGCTTGCACATGCACTGTTGATGGTAGGAAAACTGTAGAAACGACCTAATATTAGCTGGGTTGATTTGAAGAGGAGGCTATGCTATTTATTCATTTGCTTGTCCCAGAATGACACCTGTTATCATCAGGCATTTGACAAGAACAAGGCTACTGCCCAGCAAAAGAAAATGAATGCAGTGAGGTCTGGCTGGAAGACGCCTTAATGGGAAACAGTCACTGAGCACAGTGACAGTGAATAAATTACCAAAGAACTTAAAATTACAAACCTTTGTAGCTCTTTTTTTTTAAAAAGAACTTTAAACTTTATTTTTCAACAACAGTTGATATTCAATAGTTTTGCATTAGTTTCATTATGCTTTACAAAGTGAGCCTGTCGACATTTCCAGTACCCACCTGTTCCCACGGTTATTGCAATATTACTGACTGTATTCTCTGCTGCACCTCACATCCCCGTGACTATTTTGTAACTACTCATTTGTACTTCTCAATCCCTTTACCTTTTTCGCCCAGCTTCCCAACCTCCCTCCTCTCCGGCAACCACGAGTCCACTCTCTGTATCTATGAGCCTGTTTCAATTTTGTTTTCCTGGCAAATGATCATACTTCCTTAGGAGAAAGGAGCTGGACTCTGGCTACGAAGAGCGATGGAGGTGAGCTCACCTTTGCTGCCTGTCGTGGATTCAGCACTGTCCTAATAAGCACTTCATGAATCACCTCCTTGAATCTTCACAAGTGCGTGAGGGAGATAGTGTTATACCCATTCTATAGGTGAGGAAACAGATTCAGGGACACGCACAATTACTTAGGTAACACGAGAAGGTAGTGTGATTTGAACACAGGTCTGTTCGACTCCCCGCCCAGCCCTTGGCTACGCTAATCTCATCCTCAGAGTCACCCAGACCATCGTCTTCCCAAATTGTCGATGTGGAGGTTGGAGTCTGAGGGAAAGGCACGGCCCAAGGCCCGTCCAGGTCTTTCTGACTCTAAAGCTCATGCCATACCGTTTTGCTCCATGGAGCCTCATAGTCCCTACTCCTGAACTGCACTTATCCCTACCTCTCTATCCCGGTAACTGTCCTTCCGTCCATTCCCAACACACGCACGCACACAGACACGAAAAGGAAAAAGGTGTAGTCACATGAGAGAAGTCAGTGGTGAAGAGACACACTATATGCAGTGTCATTCTTAGGCGTGTCTTGGCTCATGTGATGCTGTGCCTAATTATCTTCTTCCCTTGAGTCCTTCGGTGTGAGCCTACCTACTCCTGGGAGCCCTCCTTGACTCCCGCCCTCTCTCTTGAATCAGCGGCTCTCACTCTGCTCCTGACTTGCCACTTGGTTTACACCTCTGTTATTCCAGTACCCCTCACGCTCTGCCCATTTCCCCATCTGGACCCTGTCTAGCATCTGTGGTATCAACAGCGCCTGGCACTGGGCCCAGGTACAGCGAACCATGAATGAACTCGACAGCTTGAATGAAAGCCTGCAGGTCACCGTGTAGGTGGTCCTTGAATAACATCATTCCATTAGAACGCTGATGAGATGCCCATGCCGTAGGAACTTAGCTCTTGTTTATATCGATTAACCTGTGGTAAAGTTGGTTTTGTTCTATGTCATTTTCACTGTAATTCCAAGAAGCTACTGACTTGCTGTACAGCACTTACCACTGAGAAAAAAAGCTGTCAGGATCACAGCGCTACTTCCAGGGGTATAAAAAAGAAACCTGGCAGACGACCACCACCTGAGTTTGCTTATTTTCAGGGAGAGATTGAGTGTTTAAAACGCAAGCCTCATTGAAGGGAAACTACAAACCTGGAAAAGCATATTACTGTTTTATAGGATCTGTATCAGTTTTTTAAAAAAATTAATTTTATTTATTGATTTTAGGGAGAGGGAAGAGAGGAAGGGGTAGCAAGGGGGGTGAAGGGGGGAGGGGGGGAGAGAGAGAGAGAGAGAGAGAGAGAGAGAGAGAGAGAGAAAGAAAGAAAGATCAATTTGTTGTTCCATTTAGTTGTGCATTCATTGGTCTCTTCTTGTATGTGCCCTGACCGGGGATTGAACCTGCAGGCAACCTTGGCACATGGGGATGATGCTCTAACCCAGTGGTCCCCAACCTTTTTGGCACCAGGGATCAGATTTGGGGAAGACATATTTTCCATGGACCTGGAGGGAGGGGGATGGTTTCAGGATGAGTGAAGCCCGGTACATGCAAGCTCCCCTCCTGCTGTGAGGCCTGGTTCCTAACAGGCCCGGACAGGTACCCGTCCGCAGCCTGGAGGTGGGGGGCCCCTGCTTTAAAGGGTTTTTTGCATGGCATTTTTTAGAATTGGGATGATTCTGAAAGACACTGGAAAGAACCTTGCATAAAATGAACTTAATTGTTCATTTTTTCCTCTCGGCCATGGACTTCCTACCTTTTGGGTCTTACTCTACCACCCTTGCCTTATACTCCAGCTACCTGCCTTCTCATTGCTCTTGATCAGCAATTCACCCCAGCCCGAGGGCCTCTGTACACGCTGCTCTCTTTCCTTTGTACTTACTGAGCTCTTCCCTCTGCTCCATCCCTGTAGGTCCCTCCCTGGTTCAGCTCAAATGTCACCTCCTCTCAGAGGCTTTCTCTGACCACTCTTCTAGGGCAGGCCCCCCATGATTCTGTATCACACCCGTCAGCTTTCTCCTGCTCCCCCAGCCCACCCTGCCCCTGGGTGGAAAGCTCATTTCATAGCCCTTACACCTAAAAGAGATGCCTTGCCTTTGGCCTTGTCCAGTACAAGGCCACTCCAGTGTGCTTGGGTGGCACTATGGATGCCACGTGGACTGGTACTTCAGAAGGTTTTCTAACAATGTTTTCAAACAAAAAAGGTTTCTATTAACTATGAGGACATCAGGAAATTAAATTAGGAAACCACTTTCCAAGCAACTGAAGTTTTATTTTAATGTTTCTATTTCAGTTTAGCTCCTAAATATAACACATACATCTTCTGAAAAGCATAGCACAGAGACAGTAAAGCTTATTAAATATTTTAAAGGCTTTATAATTTCTAAAGTTTTTGTTATTCTTCCTCTGGCTCTTAATTTCAAGGGAAACAACCATCTCTTGATTCTATTTCACTATTTAGTCACAGAAATTATTCCAAATTTCTTAATTTCCAAGCAACAGATTAAATTCTTCAGACTTCTTTCAAAACAGCTAAGGGGAAATCCCTGATGATTTCAGCTGACGATTCCTTAATCAGGAAAAGATTTTAAATGCTAATCACCAGAAAAGTTACAGTTTACAGGAAAGAAAGGGGAAATGCTGACACATTGCACAATACACCGTGAATAAAGCAGGGTTTATTAATTGAATGGTATACTCATGCTGACAATTTTATCAAGAATGTCTAGTGATATCATAAACTATGCTGGAGCAAATGAACTGTTTCTATTTTCCATGTTTCTGAGAGTCCAAGGTAAAAATATAATCTACTCCTTTGGAGATTTCATGGGAAAAATGAAACATCAAACAATCCGCGCCCCCCCCCCCCCCAGACTTCTGCAAAGATTCTGGGTTTTAAATGAAGCAAGGAACCGAGCTGAAGGCAGTTCTTATTCGGTGTCTAATCCCATCCAGAAGTGAAGAGAGTGCTTTTCTTCGTGGTTTCTGTTGCTCCGCAGAGGAAAGGAGGAGCCTGCCTCTGCCTCTAGCCGTGGGTGCAGAGATCAAATGCCGCAGGCGGGTCCCCAGGACAAAACCCTCCCCGCAACTGACAGAGGAAAGACAGTTCGAAGGTAGTAACTACCACTGTTTAACTTTGACCCCCAATTAATCTGGTAAGATCAGTTAGGTTTCAGTGGTGGTAATTACACAACATATTAAAAATGACATCACCGGGAGCACTGGGTTTTCCCCTTGCAATCTACATACATTCATCAATCCACTGGATGCTTTATTGATGCTTTATTAGAAGTGGTTACAAACACACAGGGCATTTCATAAACATATCTTGTTCATCATGACATTGTAATTCAGCAGCAGAGATGATGTAAAATTGATCACCTTCAGTAAATGAACAGGAAACAAACAAACAAACAAAAAAACAGAAGAGCTCCAGAAGCCTGAAACGGATCTCCGTGACTCAGTCTCAGAGTCAGCCTGAGCCTCTGCTTGGATGGGATCTTAAGCTTTTACTCATTAGATTGGCTAATCTAGTCATCAGATTATTCATTAGATTGGATGAGAGAGTAAATGGTTACTGGAGAATGAATGAGACACTGGCAGGTACACAGAAGACTAAGGAATGGGACTTAAAGGTACTAGATTTGACCGTAATCACAGAGAACTTAGACATAAAAAACTATGATATTGGTCCTTATTTTTAAAGCCAGGTTAAAAAGCCAAAACAAAAAGCAATCACGGCTTTCCATTTAACCCAAGAGCAACTGCTATCGTTTGGTCGGCACTCACCACATGCTGGGTGCTGCTCCAACCATTCTTCACGCGTGACCTCTTTTAATCCCCGCAGCAATCCCACCATGTTCCAATTCCAATTTTAGGGATAAAGAAATTGAGGAGCAAATAGGTTAAATAACTTGCTCCTCATCTCACAGCTGGAGGGCTGGGAATGGAACTCACATCCATCCAACTCTAGTCCGAGCTGCTAACCCAGGATGTATCCATCTTCTCCAAGAATTCTGGAGCTAGTCTCCCAAGTACCCTTCCAGGTCCTAGCAAAACATTTCCAGCATGTTCTGATGTCTCATCCTACTAATTACACAAACGATTAGCATTTCCCAATAGAAAGACAGCATCGACTATGCCTGTTTAATCACACCTCATTCCCTTTCAGCGTCTCTGCTTCAATGTCCCGCCTATCAAAGTAGAAATGAGAAAGAAACCGGGTTCCAACTTAATGTCTTTTATTATCTTTCTGAGGTCCTCACGGCAGAGTTTTAACATTTCCATCTTAAAAACCTTGTAACCACAGACTGGTGCTTCTTGTTTTGACAGTCCGCTCTTATTAGATTATGGTCTAGCTCAGTGTAGGCCCTGCACGAGTCTCTGAAATTTCAGACCTACTGAACCTACGAAAAACATTATGATGAAGGAGTCCCAGGCCTGATGTGAAACTGGAGTCGTGGGGATTTGAATACACTAATAAAACACCTTGATGGTAAGCTGAAACAATGATGGCAATGAAATTAATTGCTAATAGTCACCTGACTTTTTATGCAAAGCTCCCGAAGTGTTTAACGAATGTTTGATAACTGATGAAATGCCTATGCAGTAATAACTCCTCTTTGTACTCTCATGACACAATTTGTTCATGGACTGCTGGCCTGGCCTCATGTTATCATGCTCAGAATATCCCCAGGGGACTGGCAGGTAGTTCCAGAAATGCACTCCCTCTATCTACAGAATAAAGAAATTGTACAGAGGAAGAAGAATTTGAGCTGGGGCAGATTTTAGCAACTGATGCATGCTTGCCTAAATTGGAGGAGGGCTGTAGAAGTTGGGGGTGGGGGCTGGCCAAGCAGCTCAAAAGAGAGAGAGGCAAGTGGCTTCCTGATGAAAGCAATTTAGAAATACTTGTGCACACATCACCTTTGTATTATGTGGCTCCATGACTCAGTATTCAGCTCTGTGCAAGTGAAACATTATTTCCCCTCTAGGTCTCCACGCTCCCTTCCCCAGATATAGCCTATAACCTCAACTGTCTCAGCAGCCAAAAGCAGATGACTAAGGACAAGGCCAGAGGGTGCAACTTTGGGTTGTTGCTTAGCCTGTATTACTGGTAGCAACCAGAACAGCATAAAATGCCACCATGAAAGAGGTCAAAAAAAAAAAAAAAAAGACTTTTCTGACTCAGGGAACACATCACGCAAGGAGAATTTTCAACTGTGTGATTTTAAAGTTAATAACAAAATGAATGTTTTGCTCAGGACTTTTCATCCTAAAGCAGAGAGCAAAGGCCTGAGACTCAGTATTTAGCATCCTGTTACAGTTAGGTCATGAAGAGTAATGAGAAGAATTTTCACTTTTCATTTGGGATTATGTTGTTTAAAAAAAAAAAAAAGGTACCAGGCTCTAACTGAATTATAAACCCCAGAGCCCCTGGGGTTAGGGAAGGAGCCCCAGCTGGCGACCATAGTAGAGTGTAAGGGCCAGGGGGGTGCTGCTCCCCACCCCAGGCAGCTATTACACATGGGGGAGAGAGGGAAGACCCTGTGTTGTCAGGTTTGCAGTTTTTAGAATAAGAAGTTGGAAATGCAGGCTATCATGTGAAATCTCTCTGTTTTGGTGTTGCAACTAAGTGATATATGCATGCACAACTGTGTGGGCCAAACCAAACACATCTGTGGGCTTTGTCCAACTCACAGACTCTGGTGTCTGACCTCTGTGACCACAGTAATGGGTTTTAACCCTTAAGCAGTTAAAAGGAAACAAGATCTGACACGTCCTCCAGGGAGTAAATTATACTGTTGCTTGGTCAAAAGGCTCTTTAAAACTCTACTGTGTGGGGCTTTAGAAGTAAGTCCAAGAATTTGATGAGTTTATTCTACTAAAAAGGTCCAGTTTCCAACTCTGCAGCTTCCCGCTGGAAGGAGGTACCAAGAGATCTGAAGGGCAAGGCAGGGAAGGTGGTCGGCGAGGGTGATGTTCTGTGGCATCACAACATGAGTTCTGAACAACGGACTCCAAGCTGGGGCTCATACCACCTATTTAAAAACGTAGGTTTTGTTCCTGGCTGCTGCTGGAGACAAAGGAGCCCCAGACATGTGTCAACCAGGGTCTTCCAGCTGGCAGCTCCATGGGGCTGATGGAAAAGTGCAGCCAGAGAGAAAAGAGCCTTAATCCCCTTCTGATCTGACAACACGCTGCAAAACGGGAGACCACACGATGGCTGGCTGCCTGCCTATCTTCCTTATCGTGCGCAAGGCGTCACGCCATACACCAGGCTTCCAGCTCTCTTCCTTTCTGTTTGTGGAAGATTGCTAAACATAGCCATCGCACATGTGTTCAGAAGGAAGGGGAAAAAGTTCTATTCTATTTTAAAGTGGAGAAAGTTCCTTGTCTCTGGCTATGTGGCTTGAAATTGACAACCCACTAAGTTCTACCAGGGACCAATGATCCTCAATGTTAAAAGAGAGCCAGAGGAAACAAATTTGGGACTCTTCCCTCCATGCTAAGTGAAAGGAGAGCTGACCTGTGGATGAGTTACAATGGATTGGGGGAAACGTGTCCTCGCTGGTCCGGAAAAGTTACTACCACCTCGAGATGCTATTTAATCCACTGGCATAACACAGCAACAGAGCTAAGACCTAACCTTTACAGGCTGCTTACTATACGTTTGCCAGGTCCAGGTCTAGGTCCTTTACGTGAATTAACTTATTTATTCCTCACGCAACTCTGAGGATGTAGGTACTGTCATTAGCCCCATTTTATAGATGTGGAAACTTAAGCACAGAGGTTAAGTATTTTGGCAAAAGTCACACAGTCAGGGATGGGTGGAACAGGAACTCACACCTAGAAAGTCTGGCTCCGGGGCTGCGCTCTTCACCATTTAGCTAGATAGCCTCTCAAAATGAAGACTGGGTATCAAGGTAACCGCCATAATTCGAGACTGTGTAATATGAAGGCTTGGGAATTTTCTGTTCTAATGGAAGAGAAATTTGCTACTTTCACCTTTTATGCTGGTCTCTGAATAGCAATTATGCAAACGGGAAAAACAACCTAAGAAATTTCAACGTGCGCATTTGACTCTAATATTTGTACAGCGGAGCTGCACCATATCGTGTTATACACAGACACACAGACACAGGTTCAAGCATGCTCATCGTGGGGAGGGGAGAGAAGGGGAATGGGGTGGGTGGCCGGAAACAGCTGTTTCTCAGTGGTCTTAGTTCCCTGCACGCCTCCCTTACTGTGCAGGTCCTGTGTGAAGTGCAAGTCTGTGATTTAAAGGTAAGTGGTGTTTTGTGTAACGTGGTTCCTCCAGGCAAGCCAACTAACAGTTCATCTGGTGCTCAACTGAAGAAGTTACAACACTTCAGAAAAAAGTGTCTGTGTGGGACTGACTTAGAGACAGTGTCTCAGCCTCCCTGAAGAACTTGCCGACATAATCTTCAGTGTAATTTTTGCCTTACACACTTCAGAAACCCAGCTTCCTGCATAAATGGAACCAAACTAATTTCAGTATACATTATCTCAGTTTTTTTTCTCATAATCATTCTCAAGCATTTCTCTAAAGATATAATCTAGGGTTATTTTTAGGTCCAGCAGTTGTTTTTTAAAATATAATCTTCGTTCGCTATTATGACCTGGGGTCCTAATTTCCGAGTCCAGTTTTGGGGCAGCTCTTACACAGCACCCTGAAAGAGCACCTGGTAGCGACACTGAAGCCTGCAGTGTCATTAATGATGCCTCGCTATTGTCGTTTAACTGCTTTTTCATTTACGGCTCGCCTAGACTACAAGCTCTGTGAAGGCAGGAACCGACCTCTAACAGCGACCGACACTCAATAACTATCCAATGAAAAATAAAGGCCACGCACATTTGCATACCAAAGCGCAGTGCTGCACTTCGGTCAGAAAAGTTAACATCGCACATAGGTGTGTGCTTCCAAACTCCTCCACTAGGCGAGCATTCCCTCCTCACTTTCATTTGCTTGGAGTCTGTTTCAATTTAACTCTACATCCCTTGCCGGGTGATCTCATTCACTCCCCCACGTCAACCATATGCCAACAACGCCCAAATTTTTATATCTCCCCCCAACCCCTCCCCTGAGCTCCAGATCTGATTTTCCAGCTGCCCTCAGGGTATCTCTGCCTTACACGAGCAACTCAAGGGTGATGTTGCTAGAACTAAGTTTTATCTTTACCTTCCCAACCTGACTCCATTCCCCCTTCTCCCGGAGCGCGCGCTCATTTGTTGGGCAGTTAGCGTGAGAATCTGGCGTCAGACAAAGCCATGTCGGCATTTTCAGGAGACGCGGACCAGCTGTGTGACACTGGGCTTCTCTGAGTTTAGGTTCCTACCGCTGTAAGATGGCCGTGACATTCCTTATGCCATAGGCTGTCATGAAGACTAAATAAAAAATCTAGTATATTCCTCAGCTCAGCATCAGGTATATCATTTCGGTCTGCAGTAAAATAGTGCCTTTATTATTCTCCAAGCCAGCAAATTCAGCCCCTATGTTTCTAACCCCCTAAACTGTAAAACTCAAAGCCGTTTTTAGTTCTGATGGTCTCCCCACATCCTCCAAATGCAAAGAGTGCCCCCACCTGTCAATTCTGCTCTTTCAACTCCTAACCTGGCTCCGTCCCCGCCATCCTCACTGCTCCTGCCTTCACTTAAGCCCTTGCTTTAGCTAAACCACGGCCACCCTTTGCTAGTCTGTTTCCTGGCCTCTGGTCTCTCCGCACTTAAGCCCACACATCACAGTGACACCGCAGTCATCTCTGTTAGAACCTACATCCATCATGTCCCTCCTGTGCCCAACAATGGTCACCAGCTCCCACGGGTTAAGTCCACATCCACATTTTAAAGAAATGGGGTGGGAATAATATCCCTTATTATGTTAGTAACTTGTCAGAACCTTTCTATACATATTTGCACTTAATTATCACACCAATGCCAATGAAATAAATATAATTATCCTTGTCTTACAGATTAAAAAAATAAGGCTAATCATTATCCACTAATGGAAGTCAAATAACCTGTCCATTCACCATCAGGTTTGACTGCAGTCTGTACATCTGTCAGAGCAATGAACTCCCATCTTATCTATAGAAATAAACTCCAAAGGTTAAGGCACAAAATGAAACTCTCCTATAAATCTCTTAGAAAGGCTGAACACAGCCCACAGCCAACGTTCCCTTTAGCATTGGAAAGAATGCTGTCTCTTTGGCCGACCCAAGATGAAGGAGCCCACATACGTCACCTGTACTATTTCACTGTCGTCGTTTTCTCTCCATTTTTGCTGCATATGTAGAGTTGAATTTGTGTACAGCGATTAGAAAATACGGGTAAGAGAGCCCTTGCACTGCACCGCGAGTACCATAAACTGTCCCTCCCACACAGCTAGAGGGGGAAGAGACCCCTTATCTTTGCCTTCTTAGCACCAAGCATCGTACTTGCACATAATAGGCAGCTAAGTTATATACTTGTGTAAAAAAGTTAACACCCTCTCTTCTTCATCTTATAATTCAGCTCCTTCAATAGTCATCACAATTTTAAGTGAGCTGAGTTTCAGTTAAGAGGGTTATCGGGCAGGCCCTCAGTTGGTCCTGCAACACCAATATCTTCTGGTCAACAGGCCTCGTCTGCCTGCATGGTCTGCACTGCAGTCCGGTGCCGCACGCCCAGCCTGACTCTGCAGGTAGCACTCAGTTGAGAGCAACATCTTGCAAAGTAAGGAGTCTGACAGTTCCCACAGGCTCCTCTGAGTCAAAGCTGAAGTGCAGGTTCACGGGTGGAGACAGCTGCTCTGAAAGCTGCCTCATTTTCTGGTCTAGTGTGGTCAGGAACAGGAAATTGAACCTCTGGTATTTTGGGCTTTGATTCTACCCTGCCCTTAAAAAGTGCTCAGTGACAGTGGGGTCTTTACCCGTGGAAAGAATGAGCTCATTTAAAACATCCGTTGGAAAAACAGATGTCGGAAGCGTGAGGCTGAAGCTCCGACGCTGTGTCCACCTGCTTAGTGTCCCACTGTGTGGGGAGCGCTGTGCACGCAGATTCTTTGTCCCTATTTCCAGGGTCCTTTGGGAGCACAGGCACCGAGTTCCTACCCAGTGCCTGAGCAGTGGGCTTGTGGAGTAGTCAAGGGGAATCTAAAAGAGTCTTGCGACAGCCAATCTGGCGGCTAACACATTCCTGCACTCACTAAATTCTGGTATAACATCATCAAGTCCCACAGACCTGGACTGGACCACTGCCCCAGGCAAGCTCCCGCACTCTTATTTCGGTTTCCTCTCTGGGGACAATGTCACTTGTCTTGCATCCTTGTTCTCAGGTAGCACTTAGCACATGCCTGCTATATTCTGTAAGTTCGATAATCAGTAGGACTTGTTAGAACTCCTCTCAATTCTTACCCTACATTGATCTGAAAAAGCCAAAGTCTGCACAGTGGTGTTGAGGTTCTCCAAGATCTGACCCTCATCGCCTCTCTGATCTCATTTCCTGCCCCACTTTTCTTCACTCATTCCATGTGGACATCTTTGTCCTTCCTGCAGTGTGCCAGGCCTCCTCATACACCAGGTCCCTCACATGGTCTGATGCCTCTCATTTCTTTCCCTGTGCTTAGGAGGACAGTGCCTGGAACAGAGGGGACATCCAATACATCTGTGTTGAATGAATATGTTGGCTTGTCCAGTAAACTAATGATACTTTGTGGAGAATTAGAACTCTGGGCTAAATACCTCGCTAATTGCAATGGTCTTGACATGTTTGGGTCTCCTTCTGAGGGAACTAGGACTCTGTCCCCTTCCAGCTAACAAGAAGCTATTCCAGTGCTTCCATGAATTAGTCCACTTAATCCTCACCCCACCTTTCGGCTGTGTATGATTATTAGTGCTTATTTTAGGGAAAACCAAGCTCTGAGAGGTTAAGTACTTCGCTGAAGGTCACAAAGAGAGTAAGTGATATGGGCTGGATGTCATGCGCCGCTGCCCCTGTTACCTTCAGGGCTGATGACTGTTCTGAATGCTATTTACTGTCCAAGTCTCATTGATTTTACAGTCCCCTCTGATGCCAGACACACAGACAGGCGATTCTCCTCGGCGCCTCCCTCTCCCCTGACCCCTGCTGGGGTTCTGGCCTGCTCCTCAGCTAATCCTGCTCAGGTTACAATAGGGCAGGTCAGATGGAATGGGTGAGGCGGGCTGTTAATTTCAGGGACAGAAAGGCCAAAAGGTTTCACTTTGTTGTTCTTACAAGTTATACTTCAGAAAACCAACCAATCATTGAGACGCAGAAATGAACTTTTTTCTTCAACAGTCAAATGATGACAGGACTGGAAGTCAGTGGGCCAGACAGGCCGTTCTTTGGAGCTGATGCTGCTGGGCGGGCGGGATGATTAAGAACTGCTCGAGAGGATGCAGTGGTCAGCTGGAATGTCCTTCCATCACTCCTTTGCCTTCTAGTGCCAGTCTGTCCTTTAAGACTCACATCGGCACGCTGCGCCCGCTGAAGCCTTCTCAGACTAGCCCCGTCCTCGGCCTCTGGCCTCCCTCCCCCAGGCTAGGCACCCCATCTCCACCATAACGCTTGCTGAACTGTACTGAAACTACCCGTCCCCCCCTTCCCCATTCACTGTGCACTGGAGTGTAGGGACAACGCCTGTCACATGCTTGTACCCTCGCTGCCTCATGAATAAGAGGTGTTCCATAAATGACTGTTGAATGGAACAGTACTACCCTTCTGAGACACCACAACCTCTCAGATCTCCGAATCGGCCCTGGCATCTTTGATCTGGCTGAGCCTGAGATCCAAAGGGCACAGCCCTCGCTCCAGCTCAGGAAAGCCACAATTACGTGGTCAGGGGAACCGCCTTCAAACACACGGCAGGCTCTTGCCAGCCACGCAGAAGTTCTCCAGCTGGCCTCAATGAAATTCATTACCCCCGAATCTCATTACCTAAATATATTAAAGGGGTCATTTACATTTTCCTTAGGGGTCTTCCCCTCTCTTTCAAAAGGCAGCACAATAATAAATTACTTCCTCTCAACTCAGCCAGCACATTTGCTGATGAGAAGCCTGTATCAGCCAGAATATTTATAAGCTCTTGAGTTCTACTGTGCACAGATTTTAAAATACAAAACGTTTGTAGGTGACGCTAATAGTATTTTCAGGGGCTTACTTTCCAGGCTACTTTCCTGGGTCACTGCAAAGGAGCCGGCAAATGCAGGGAAAAATAACAAACACATTCCTTTTGACCAGAATCAGGTTATTTATGAAATGCAGAGCCTTCGGTGTGCATACCGACAACTATTTCTGCAAGCGATGGAACAAGGAAGTGCATTTTGAGTATCTGAGGATCAATCACTTTAGAATTATGAAGTGAGACTCTTTTAATATCACCCAAAACAACCCTACCAATGCTGACTAAAGATGTGCTGAATTCTGAAGTTATCGAGAAGATTAATTTTAAAAAAACATCCTGCTTATTCTGAAGCAGTGTTGACCTAAGTCTCAAATCGTTGACAACAAACCACATACCACAAAGTATTTAAATGAATCAGAAGTTCCAGGTGGGGCCTAAATTAAAAAAAAAAAGAGAGAGAGAGAAAGAGCGAGCAGAGAGAGAGAAACAACCCAAACTAAACCCATAGATATTAAGAACCACTGGTCATGTTCAATGGTATTCCATTTAATTCTCACAGTACGCTGGCCCATTTCCACAGCTGAGGACACCGAAGGGAAGGCAGTTGCAGGAAATCCCCTGCATCGCCTAAGTAAAGCAGCGCACCCGTGGGGTTTGGGGTGCTGGTGGACAGTCAGCACAGCCAAGGGGGGACCTGAGGGTCTCTGAGGCCAGACTGCCTGGTTTCAAATGCTGGCTCTGACACTGGCTGGCTGTGTGATTCTGAGCAACTTTCTTAACTGTGCGTCTCTCTCCTCTCACCTGTGACACGGAGCACACACTTCCGAGGGCCGAGGCCAGGATTAAGGAGCTAATGGCAGTGAAGTGCTTGCTACAGCGCGTAGCACAGGGTTTAAGCCCACGTTTTAGCTTCCATGTCGAGGGCCAATGCCAGGGAGCATGAAGGTTAAGCCTGTGAAACATTTCATACTTGCTCTGCATTGTGTGAGTAACAAATAAAAGTTAATTAAGATGCTCTATTCCAGTTTCCACTGTTTCATTCCAGAAGGCGGAGTCAGTGTTGAGGAGCAGGCGTTAAAGAACACAGAACCTGGCCTGACACAGGGAATTGTTTCTGCCTTTCAGAACCACCTGAAAATGGAACGCGCTGCTTGCCCCGGGCAGAGCTCGATCCCAGGCGACTGCTTAGCCGAAGCCGCATCGGGCAGATTAGAACTGCTCCCCGTGTGGGAGATGGGACTGGGCGAGATAAGCTCAGGGTTTATCTGTGATTCCACTCTGACACTGGAGAAGATTATTGGCTTAAAGTGCTGCTTTTTGCCAGGCATTCTGAAAGGAATGTAACTTGAGTGACATCATACTCAAACACTTACCTTGACTACAAAGCATGAAAGGTATGAAAAAAAGGCTATGAAAAATGGGCGTGTTCACGGGTGAGTGCGAGATGTCAATCAATTCATTGATTAAAGGGTCCCCCGCAGTAAAATGGCCCAGCCAAGTGATTACAGTAATTTAACTGAATTTAACAGTAAGTTAATTGACTTACTTAATAGTAAGTTAGGAATAACTTTATGCTTACAATGAGAAAGCAAATCCTTCCTGAATTTTTAAACATACTCTGTATTTTCTATGCAAAAAAAAAGTAGTCAGAAGTCCTTGGTTTTCTGAGGGAAAACTGGCATTAGTAATGTTCTTTATTATTCTAATTTCTTAAGACAAAAGAAGTAAAATCACTGGTCCATTTTTGTTCCAGGAAAGAGATGTCTTGGCCATTTTCCTACAGAAATAACCAGCCTTGAGTTGGCTTCTCTTTAGCAGTCATCGCCTCATGTTTGTGTGCAAGAACACGAGGGGAAGGAAACTTTAAAAGCTTTGGTAGAAACTACCTTGACAACTGCCCTCCCCCTACCATCCCCCACCCCTGAAAACAACAAGAAAACTACTCCAGCAAAACTCATTGATTTGCTTCCATACCAGAGGCGTGCTAGCTCCCATTCATTTGTTCATTCATATTCTTTCACCACTCCCCCCATTTCTAGTATGTCCTGTGGTCCAGGAAAGGGTGGGGGGGGCTACAGCGTTCATTAAACGTGCTGCGCACAACGGGGGCAGTGTTTGTTGGAAAGCTAAGGGCGCAAGCTCCCAATAAGGCAGGCATTAAACGTCACTGCACCTCACTTTGTGAAACGGCGACACTACCTAACAGTACCGATTTCAGGGGGCCCTGAAAAGACTGAGATGAGATCACCAAAGCAAAGCTCTTACTACAGCAGCCGGCACAGAGTCGATGCTTGAGGAGCACTCATTATTGTTTTTATTATTCCTCGAGGGATAATCATTTGCAAAAATAAGAATCTAAACTATAATTCCTATTGATAATTTAATAAATAGCATTGCGTTCTTCTTTGACAGTTCTAAAGGCAAATGGGTCAGGGTTACACAGTAGTTTAGGATCTTCATTAGTGGCAACAATTATCACTGGGCCACGATATGCTTAAGTGTAAGCCGAAATAATATTTTAGTTAACAGAAGGTTCAAAACAGAATTTACTAAAGCTAAAAAACAAACACATAAATTAACATCGAACAAACCCAGCTCCTTAAATATATAGTTATTGCTTCCCTTTACTCTGGGGAGACCAAATTCAAGCTCTGCCTATAAACCTAGCTGATACTCCCCCCCCCACCCCCAAAACTGCACTACAATAATGCATATTAAAAGTTAAGGAACAAATAAGGCAGAACACATGTGATACATCATGAAGGCATTAGTTACCGCGCTCTCCTCTCTTTCCCTCCGGTCCCCCGCTCCCCCCACCCCCCAGAACTTGTCAGAGCTGTGCTGCCGGCAGACAGGTGTGCAGAGCCGAACGAGGATCATCTGGATCCATAAGGTCTTCTGTCTCGGGATCAGGGAGGATGATCAGTCCGCCCTTCGGGTCTCTATTTTGGGGGTGCTTTCTGAGAGATACTGAGGCCTTCTCTGAAGAAAGCATCCTCTCTGACCTCCTTCTAACTTTTTCTCACCAAATGGTTTTTGTGAGTGCTCTTTTCACATATCTGCTAGCGGGTGAAGTCAAGATGGTGGGACTGACGCCTTCGAAGCCCCCTGTCTTTTTCTTTTGTTGACAGACACATAAAGATAGGCATACTAGGAGCCCTCGCCAAGTGAAGAGGTGGAAGGACAGTGCTCCGAACTCGAGTCCGGGTGTACGAGCCAAGGGTGGACAATCACAGTGCTGTTACTGGAAACGAGGACTATGGGGGCAAACTGCAGTCATGAAAAGGTGCTCTCCTTTCTTCTGCAGCTGAACTCGGTGTCATCACAGCCACACAGCTGAGAAAGTCCAACCTACTTTAAGTAGTTTCAGGTGACAGATTATTGGCACACAATGAGACACAGACTGATGGATAACGGAGGAGAAACAGTTCGCTGCGCTGTGAACCACAGCTAATCTTGACTGATAAAACTAGAACAGACATGCATCTCCGCTTTCAAGTGTTTACTGGGTGACATCAGACTGCGGATTTCATCAAAGTGCTGTCTGGATTATCTGGTAAATGTCACAGAATAGTACTTGAGTACCTTAGATAAAGGCCTCAGAACACTGTCAATGAATTCAGACTGCAAAACAAATTTCCCAGATAAGTGCATGATCTTAACTCCATGCCCTTTTTCTTTATATTCTTTCAGGTATAACTCTAACCTCATAAATGACATTTGTCTTGAAGAGACCTATGGTTCTGTTTTAGAAAATGATCCCGTAATGTAAGACAGTTTCAATTATGCACATAAGAAAGTATCAGATTAAAGCTTTTGATTTAGGTTGGTAAAATAAATATCACAGTATCACTTCATCAGGGAAATGCATATCAAAAGAACGAGATACCACTTCACGCCCACTAGGATGCTAGAGCCAAAGAGACAGATAGTGACAAGTGTCGGCGAGGATGCGGAGACACCGGAACCCTCACACACTGCTGCTGGGAATGTAAAATGGCGCAGTCGCTTTGGAAAACACTCTGGCAGTTCCTAAAAAGGATAAACATAGAGTTACCGTGTGACCCGGCAATCGCACTCCCAGACAAATACCACGAGAAAGCAAAATGAAAACACATGTCCACTTGTACACGAATGTTGAGAGCAGCATTACTCTTAACGGCCGAAAGGAAGATACAGCACACGTGACCACCTACTGATGAATGGACAAATAAAATGTGGCATAACCGCACCACGGAATGTAATTGAGCACCAAAGAGAATGAAGTTCAGGCACATGCTACCTCACGGATGAACCTTGAAAGCATGATGCTAACTAAGTGAAAGAAGCCAGTCACAAAAGGCCACACATGCATATTTATAAGAAATGTCCGGAATAAGCAAATATTAGAGACAGAAAGTAGATCAGTGGTGGCCTAGAGCTGGGAGGCCTGGAGGAAAATGGAAAGTGAATACTACTCAACACAGGGTTTCTTTTTGCAAATGTTCTAAATTTGTGGTGATGCTATCACACAACTCTGGGAATATACTAAAAGTCATTGCATTGTGCAGCTTAAATGGGACACTTGAGAATTATATCTCAATAAAGCTGTTACAAAAAGCCATGTTAGCATATCAGATAGAAGGAAACATGATCAACCAACTGGAGCCAGAATTGCTTCTTTAAGGATTCCACGCCATCCTCTCTCACCACACTCAGTGAGCCGTCTGCCAGCTAACAGGGCAGGACCTGAAGAACGGCTTTCAAAAGTTTTAGTGACCTCACTAATGTTTAAAGTAATCCTGCTCCTTGTACTACTCAGTATTCTTGAGGATGTAGTGTTTCTCCTGGGTTTTTTTTTCCTGCTTACATTAAGAAGCACGGAACTGTCCACACAGTACATGCTTGGTTATCGTTTTTTGAATTGAAATAAAATATACAGGGTCCGGCAGAAGTGATGCCTGCTTGAGTGTGGTTGGTAGGATAATAATATGGGTGTAATAATTTATAGTTTTAGTTTGAACATTTCACCTAAAATGTCACATGGTGTGCTTGAGGGTGATATTGTTATGTTACAGAATTACATGCTTATATGATTTTGTAATAAAAGACTTTATAATAAAAAAGGGGCATTATTTGTGCCAGACCCTGTATTTCAAAAAAAGAAAAAACAAACTGGAGTCCATAAATAAAAGTCAAACCAAGAGTATCTGCCCGTGTTTAAAGAAGGCTGATCAGCACCACTACCGCTATTTACCTGATCGAACCTGGGGCATCTGAAATGCAAGTAAGTCCCTCAAATATTGATCAGTCCTGGTCATAACAATAAGATTCATGCTCTTCAACTGCCTGGTTTGTATCTATCTCTCTTGAGAAAATCTGAAACTTCTTGGACAGAGGTTACTGCCACAGCGAATTAATAGACAAGATCCCTGAGAGTACCAGGTGGGGCAACGTTCCTCTTCTCTGATATTTAATGTCAGGAATTCCCCAGGTGGTCTATTGTGGTGGCGGCTCATTTTGCCTTTTCCTATCTTACAGCTTGATGTTCAAGAGGATGAGCCTTGTAGCTAGTCAGCCTGGGTTTAAACTTGAGCTCTCCAACTTATTACTAGTTATGTAACTTTGGTGCAAGTTATTAGGCATCTCCAAACCGCAGTTCCTCCATCTGTAAAGTGAGAATAACACAATACACACCATGGGACTTCTGTGAGGATACAGAGTACCTAGGAGGGCGCCTAGAATGTGGCAAGTGCTCAACAGTGGAAGCTCTTACTGTAGTAGAATTTAAATTTGCAGAATCCCGGAAACAGAAATCAGGCATAGCTACTGTCGTCACAGAGAGGCGCATGTGGTATCGTGTATACACCAGGCGTGGGGACAGGTCAAAGTAAAACTATGGACTCACACTCTTCCTTAAATTCCTGGTTGGGAAATGCTACTCCAGACTGAAGGAGGTGTTTGGTCTTTCTTTTTTTTTTTTTTTTTTTGGTAAAAGATAACTTGTTTGAAACAATTTCAGGTTTTCTTAACAAAATTCTTTTGATGACACAAAAAAGGGCTTTTTTTTTTTGCACTCTGTTCCTCTCCTAGCTTCTCCAATCTACAACTGTGAGGGTGGCAGCACATGAGAATATCCACCCATATCGACATTCTCCCTCTTCCTCCTGGCTCCCTAACTATCCACTATTCTAGCCTCCCCTGTAGGTAGGTGTGGTGCATGTGACTCAGTCCTGGCCAAGCAAATGTGAGTGGAAGTGATGTGCACTTCCTGGTCTAGGCCTGGCCTAACCTTGCACTTTCCCCACGGGCCAGCTTGAATGGGGGGACTCAGGATGAGAGGGCCGCAGGACAGAAGGAGCCTGGGTCCTTGGATGGCTTTCAGCAGCAGACTGCCCCGGGTCCCCCAATCTGCACTGAACTTTACACAGATGGAAAAATGCACAGTAATAAGCCTCTAGGGTTTTGGAATTGTTTATACAGAAGCACCTGTTAGTTACTCTAATTAATACAGCTAGGTAAAGCCTTGCTAATTATTGTTTAGCAGATCCGGTTTGCTTCCAGACTAGCTCTTTCTGTTAGATACAGGCAACAAGTATACTAATAAAAGGCATTTCACAGATTCCTTCTCCTTTAGTCTCTTTTACCATCAATGATCACTGTATACTTTCAATCATACCCACAAAACACATCCAGGTGCATCATCTGATCCTGCCGGATTCCTCTTGAGAGGACATGCCTTTTGCACTGTGTTACTTGTAATCTTAACACAGATCTCTTTGCAGAGCTGGCCAAAGTATATCTCTTGTTGTGCACTTAATTAATCATTCACCATCTCAGAGAACTGTTTTATAATTACATCAAGCTCTATGGAGAGGACCAATTTAAAACTGCCAGGTAAAAATTAAAAGCTATCAGCAAACACTGATTACATTTATTTATGATTTTCATATCGCTCTTTACAGCAGTCTTTTAGTAGCTCATGTATTTAATGTAAACCACATTTTTTTTTCTTTTGGCATTACAGTTATAAATGCAGTGAAATGTAAATGGAATCTTTTATGATTACTGTCTCCAGACTCTTGGGATGAATAAGCAAAGTTAGTACAACTACCTTGGGTATTAACACCATCAAGGACCTTCCGAAAGTTTCTACTCTTGCTTGGTGACTCCTCCTTTCTCTCTCTCTCCCTTTCTTTAATGGTCTTAACGCTCACTATAATTATAGCTTTTTGTTTGCTTGTTTGTTTATTGCCTGATTTCATTACCAGACTGTAATTCCCATGAAAGCAGAGCTCACATCTGTTTTAGTTCGTCCCACAAGTATTCACTGAATGCCTCTTGTCAGGTGCTCCACCGCGAACAAGAGAGTTAAACACAAGTAAGATTGAGCACCTGGCCTTAAGCTGCATACAGTTTGGTGGAGGAAACAGGCAAAAAGCCTGTAAGTAATACACACTGGGACAAGTGCTACTATGTTATACTTACCACTTCATGCTTCCTTGGATTTTGGCGGTAGTAGGGGCTGTCTGTCTATCTCATGGTAGCCCATGCTGTCTGAGAACTGCCCCTTTTGCATTCATGTGGGTGCCAAAGTAACCCTGTTTGTATCACATGGCTCTGTCTCCTTGACCACAGTTGCTTGGATTACAGTAGACTTCTGACCTATGCTACACCAACCACCTTCTCTCTTCCGAGAGGCTGGAACTGGAACCGAGAGATTCTAATTCAGGCTGAGCTCCTCAGTTGAAAGAGGATCTATAACCTAGAGTGCTAGGTGGCAGCCATCTTCCGCAAGGTGGCCAGGGACCCTGAGAAAGCTAGTCTAGAGGGAGGAAAAAAGAAGCAAGTCATTGAAAGGAGAGATGAGAGAGTCTGTGGACTGAGAAAGGTGTAAAGAGCCCACTTCATACTCTGGTTCTAGTCCCTTTTCCCATGAGACACCCCAACCTCTTTAGAGCTGTTTGCTGTTGCTGCTAAACCTATCTTGTGTTAGTTTCTTCTGCTTTCACTGTGTCTTAACTGGGAGATTTCTGTAATCTGAAGTATGAAATATTAATAGATTCTATTTTAATCTCACCATTTTCACAGCATAAGACATATGGGTTACTAACAAAAAAATGTAGCTTTTTTCTTATGTTATAAACAATGCCGTTGGTGGATTTTAATACTTGGAATTCTAACAATGCTTCTTCTCAGGTGTGCGCCTAGAAGTTTCCCATTTTCCTCACTGGTGATTGTATAATGCAGACCCGTTTCCATTCGAGGGTAGAACATCAAAGCCCAACATTCTTTAAACTCCTGTGAAAAACACTATCACATGTGTACACCAGCTTTTGTGGCTAGTTAACATTCAGGGGAGAAAATAATTCTTCTTATAAACATCAATGGTGTATTTGTATTCATAAACAAAAAGGCTTTGATAATGAATGCTTTGATTTCAGCCCAGTCGTTGATCAGCTAGCCTGATTAACAACTGTTCACTGGAGACACCGGAATTTGAACACACCTAAAATACATGGTTTTCAGGTCCTATCAAGAAAAGAAACTTAAGCTTTACATTGGGGGGAGGGAAGTATACTCCAGAGATTTTAATATCAGCACACCCACAAACATTTGCTACTTTTAAAGTGTATTCTTTTCATCATTTACCAGAGATCCGCTGGGCATTGTGAATGTAAATAGAGTAAGCTCTGTCCTAAATGAGCTCACGGTTTACTGGGAAAGACAGACAAGGAAACAGGAAACCGTAGGCCTCCAACGGGTACCATGCTGGAGACACCAGGGTGGGTGAGAGGCGTCTGATGTACCCTGAGCTCGGCCTCGGAGCTGCGCTGAGAGAACGAGCAGGCGGCAGGCAGACTCCAAGCAGGGGCAGGGGCGGGTTTGCTCTGAGAAAGGGGCGCCCGAAGTTCGTGCACAAGGCAAGGACGGGAGAGAGGAGAGGGCCTGCCTATCAGCTCCAGGAGCCCCGCAGTGCTGCGTGGACAAGACTCTTCGGATAACTGTATTTTCCTCCAAAGCTACGGTTTCCAGTCCTTTTCATGTGTTCTGATTATTCTAGAGAGAGAAAGTTTGATTCAGCTCAACAAATATTTGTCGAGGCGTTAGTAAGTGGTAGGCCCTGGGGGCCCAAAGGTGAGTAGGACCGTGGAATATTGTCCTGAAGCCACTCAGCCGCATGGGGAAGACAGGGACGCAGTGTCTGGAGAGTTTTAGAAAAATACATGAGTAGAAGTAAAGGGGTCAAAAAGCCTGAGATTAGTCTTTAAGAATGAATAAGAACACGGTAGCCAGCTAAACAGTCACAAAGAAGAGAAGTATTCTGGACACAGAGAAGATAAATAAAGACAATCGCCAGGCATAATACTGTAATAACTGTGTGTGGTCCCAGGCGGTGCTAGACTTATGGTGGGGGGGTCGCCTTGTAAATTATACAAATGTCTAACCACTGTGCCATACACCTGCAACTAATACAATACTGAATATCAACAGTAATTGAAAAAATAAAAATACGTTTTAAAAAAAAGCGGTTGCTAGATAAAAGGACCAGGGCAAGGGGAGAGGCCAACCTGCGAAACATCTAGGAGGCAGAGTGACAGGAACGTGATCAGTGGGAGGGAAGGAGGGGAGCGGGTCTGTTATGACTGCCCGCGTGTGTCAGAGTGGATGCTCCACCGGCTGAGGGGGGCACTGCAGGAGGAACGGTGGATTCAGGAGGGAAAAAGATCACACTGAAACTGCAGGGCCGCCACATCCAAGTGCAAAGAGGGGTAATAAGAGCAAGGTTACAGCTAGACACCTTGCTCAGCAGCCTACAGTGGGGGTGCGAGTTGGAGCCATGATAATAATTAAAGCGATACAAAGAAAGTCAGTATGAAGGAGGGCCATGGGCCAGAAGCAGAATCCTCAAGAATAGTGTTTCAGGCGTGGGCAGAGGATCGAGAAGAAGCTCACAGAGGAGATGAAGGAGGGAGCAATGAGCTTCTAGGAGAACTAAAGTAGTCGAAAATTTTAAGTGGAGCCAACAGGCCCAGTTGGACAGGGACTGAGACATTTTGCAGCCTGCAGGTCGCTGGTGGTATCTCCCACAGAGGTGTCCCTGGGCTGACGGGGGTGGGGGGGGTGGAGATGGGGAGGTGGGGGGGGAGATCAGGTGAGGCCTGCCCTGGGGGAGGAGAGGGCAGGAGGGAGGAAGCAGGCCCTGGGTATTCAGACCACGCTTTAAGAAAGCCGCTTAAGAAGGGGAAGCAAGAGAAGGGACACCTGCTAGATGCAGGACCATCTCGGTCTTTCACTCTCAGCTACCAATCCTTTGAAAGGGAAAGACAGAAAGGCGTGGGTGGATTTCCAGGCTGAGAGGAGAGGTGCAGAGATGGAGACTAATGATCCTGGGAGGAAGACATAACTGAAGAAACAGGTCTTGGGAGGAGAAAGCTGTCCTTATTACATATTCTATTTTAACACATTTTAGCTTTTAATTGTCAAGCAATATATACGCCAAGGTCAGACGTCTGTGTAATGCAGTAGTAGCAGGCATGAAACAGTGACGCAGGGCTTAAAGCAACACCAGAGGGCATGAGACAAATTCTGATCTCACTCTCCGGAGGTTTCTTACATGGTCGGCAAAGCCCTGCAGAGATGGCACATAGGCAGTGAGGTTAGAAAAAGCTCAGCCCCTCGTTAGCATCCCCTGCACTTCTGGGATAAGCAGTGGAAATACCCCCAGATCCAAGGGATTAATTACAGTCACTATACAAACATGATTTTTTCAGGCTGCACAGGAGTTAGCTCTGAGTTTGAGTCTCAGCTTTGCTTGAAATTAACTACTGGCTTTGGGTAACTATACTTTGCTCTCGGCCTCAGTTTCTTCCTCTACGAAAAGGACGGAGGTGAGGTGACAGCCCAGATGGTGAGGCTTAAGTGCACGGGTACACAAGGGCTTTGTAAATGGTAACGCTCTCCGCAAATCATGCTGTTTGATGCACACAGGAAGGTGTCGTTTGAAGTCTCTGAGAATTGGGCAATCCTGGAAGGGACTGCTCCTTGAATAGCTTTTGTTGTTACCATTGTAAAGACATATCAATATCAAGGAAAGTAAGTGTTAAAGCAAAGACCTTCAGTTTTTGCTGATAGTTATTTTCTTTGGATTTTCTGGTGGGTTTGTGAGCCCGAGGAGCCAGGAGTTCGGGCATTAAGAGATGAGTACACATTGGTCCCCCCAGGCACTGGGCGTGGGGCAACAATGTGCTGCCAGCGGCACCGCCCGGGGGGTGGTGTGCGGCACCAGCAGCAGAGACTGTACAAACAAGATTCCCAAGTACATCCTCATCACAGTAAAGAACACGAGTTTTAGTCAAGACAAACCCAAGTTCGAATCCTGACTCAGTCGCTTATTAGCCATGACCCCTTGGACAATCCAATGCCACTGAGCTTCGGTTTCCTCATCTGTAAATTGGGATAACTACACCTACCCTTAGGATGTTGTCATGTTTGAACACAACAATGTGTATGCATTTGTGTAAGTATGTGTGTGTGTACTGTAAGTGCTCAACAGAAGTAGCTATTGTACTGGGTCTTCTGTTACAGGCTTCACAGACCCTTGTATCATTTTTATGTGTAGCTGTTTTTTAGTGACACTTACAAAGAACTCTATAGATGCAGTGTTATCCAAACATACACATTTAATGTATAAAATCTATTATGCACTTAAACTTGGAAACTCTGTACAAGTAAAAACTATGTCTATCCATTTTTCTCTGGATCCTCTCTAGTATAACATACCCAGCGCAGAGTGGGTGTTTTAAAAATATTTTTGGAAGGAAGAAAGGGAGGGAGAGAAAAAAAAGAGGCAGTGAGGGATGGATGTTGAGGGCCGCTAACTCAGCAGGTGATGAGTTAGCAGGTGATGTGAAATTCAAGGACAGAAGAATGGAAACAAGGCATCCCTGAGCTGTTGGCTGCGATGAAGGCTTCTTGTATGAAGCCACTTTCTTCGGCCGATGTGACTTATTTTTACTCCTGCACACTGATCTAATCCTTCTCTCCGTCTGGCAAGTGGGAATGGACCAGTTATATTTCAAGTGTGCTAACAAAGACTGCCCAAGGTAAACTATCCGTTACTTTCCAGAGCAAAGTATAGTATTTTAGTTTTAGGTTATTTTAATGATAAGCACCTTCAGATCCAATTCCATTGGCACTTTGTAGCACCGCATGGAAGTGCATCTGACTCAAGTTCAACTATATTTAGAATTCTCTTCACACTGCATCATTCAAGCAGATGTGGGGACAGCTGTTGCTATTCTTTCCTAGAATCTCACTGAGAGGAAGATTTTAGTAAGATTTTTAAAAATAAATCACACAGGTGTTGTCTCTAAGTCAATTAGCGCATTAGCTATAAAAAGAATATGTACAAATTAGGCTCCTTTTCCACAAGCTCCTGGATGGGAAAAGAGTTTCTGCTGTTTGGATCAATCTGTTCTTATTTGGTTGTATTATTTTTTTTCCCCACACAAAACAAAACATAAAAGTTCTCCCTGGACTTTTGTTGTTGTTGCTAGTAGTTATTCTAATATCGTCACAGAATAAAGTGAAGCCATAAAGTCCTTTCTTTAGATTCAAATTCAAGTAACAGTGACTGACTCAGCGCACAAACTCTGAAAATGCTCCGTATCCACTGTGTCATTTTCCCCAAGAGATATAAAGATAACCGAAGAAAACTTGAATGCTAGGCCTTCAAAAAAGGTGAGAGGTCAGGGAGACAGCTGAGAATCCTAAGAACAACGGAATCTAAGCAGTTTGGGGTAGTGCAAAGAGCCCCCCTGTTCGGCAGTCCTGCCTGGGGATGAAACCTCTCCAGTCCTGCTGCCTCAGTTCTGAAACAAGGACTACCAGGCCACTCTGCTAGACTCTCTCACGCTCTGAGGTGGGCTGCAGCCTCAGCTCTGTGTCTACCCATCACTCTGACGTCTTAGCCAGCTAGGAGCTCTCTGAGCGCAAGCTGACTGAAGGAGTTGTGAGAGTCGAGGAAATATCCCATGTGGAGGGGGTATTTTTTTTTTTTAACAAAGTGGAAGTACCCAAAAGTAAAATTTTTACCCTCTGAAATTGTATTTCAGTTATTCTAAGGCCAAGAATATTCCAATGCTGTGCTGTGGATCGGGGTGCCTGACTCGACTGGGAGGCAAAACCGGCCTAACCATAAAATCACCGAAGAACCAAAGCTGGGCCCTTCTACGGCCTATGCCTTGACTGTGCTGTGTCTGGGGGCCTCGTCCCCTCCCCGTGCTCAGTCCGGTGTTGACAGCCCTCACCCACCATCCAGTGGTACTTTTTATATTCTCCTATTTTCCTGATATTCTCAGAGGCTAATTAAGAAACTTGCAGTCAGTCACAGCTAGTGAGAGAGGCAGAGCGGGGGCCTAAGCATAGTCCCCTTGACTCTGAGTTTGGTGCTTTCTTAAATACAACGGTAGCAGTGGTGGTTAATAATTACTGTGTGTTTACTGTGTCAGGCACTGTGCCAACAGCTCTACATAGAGGGTTATCTTATTTTGTCGTCATTATAACTCAATATGTAGATATTATTATTCTTCCCATTTACAGATGTGGAAAGTGAGACCAGAGAGGTTACCTTAATATGCCCAAGGTCAGACAGCCATTAAGAAGCACAAGCAAGATTCTAATTCAGGCAGTTTGCTCTAAGACTTGCTAGACAACAATTATGCTACATAGCCTTCTTATAATAGCACAGCTGACCTCATGTTTCCATCCATAGTTTAGGTGGAAAAAAGTCCAGGGCTGCCTAATAGGGCTCAACACTGAGCTCCAACTCAAATGTAACACAGGGCGCCCTGCTCTTGCACTGCTGATGTATGCACTGAGGGCTATACTGCAATGAATTACACACAGACAACGCATAGTAACTGTGTGCTGAACAGACCTCAGTAGAAATGACCAAGTCTTCAGTGATGCAGGCTGAAGTACTGACTTTCTCAGGGTTATATCTGTGTTTTAAAATTAAGAGACAAAAGCTTGAAATCAAAAGGATAAGTTATGACTCTTAAATCAAGGGAATTGGTGGAGCAGAGGTCAATAAAAGCCCCACTAACCACAGGCAGCCGGCAGACAGGTTTCACTCCACTCCACACTGCTTTTAAATCGACGATCAATAGCCAATATTTAAAAATTAAGACATTTAATTAAAAAATCCCAACTTCCAATTTCTCTAAGAAAAACTAGAAGATGTAATACGAGGCAGGGCACCTATTCTCTAGCTCACCGATGCCAATGGAACGAGTTTTATCCATTTCCTTTCCTCCTTTGCCCCGAAAGGACTGTGAGTTTGCAAACTATGAGCTGGAGAGAGTGTGGAGGAAGATCTGGGAGCGATCAGAGCCTTCGAAGATTCCTGAATCACTGTTTCAACACACCCGACAGTGCACGCTGCCAGCCTTGCTGTGTAGGACGTTCAAATTTTCGTCAAGTAACCAAGCTTTCATTTTTGCCTTAGATGGCAAAATGAACCAACGGCTTGCTCTCAATTTTGTTGTCCCTGAGATGAGAATGTCTCCAGCATTAAAGTGCCACCATAAAAATGACCAGTCGGGCCAGCGGCCTTTCATTGGTTCCAGGTCAAATGGCCCAGGCCGCTATTTTGTGGCGCTCTGCACACTTTGGGCGAACGGGGAGCTCTCTCTCACCCCCGTGTTTTAAGGAAGAAAGACTGTCACTGGCAAAAACTGAATCTTTTGTAAAGCCTTTTTAATCTGCTAGTAATTGTCAGGAGAGGTGTAGGCCAAAAGTTTCCATTTGCATTCACTGACCCCTTCGGGGTAGGTGGAAGGGGCTTTCTTCCTGAGAGTTCTGTGGTCTCTGCAGCTGTGCTTCTGCTCAGGAAGACTGGGGGTCTGCGAGGCAGCAGCGTGGGGGCAGGGAGCACAAGCATGCATTTGAGAAAGTCTTAAATTGCTACATTAAATATGTGTATTCAATCCAAGTATAATTCCAGATCAACTACACCAGTATAAAACGAGATTTCCCTTACTAAATTCTGGATTTTATAATGTAATAAAAATATTTCTTCAATTAGTCAGTGAATTGCTATTGAATTTTCTCTTCCTTAAATAAAGAATCTATACACATTTAACTGCTTTCTTCTGTCTGGGTCCTAGACAAAAAAACTGAAAAACATATACAGGATCAAATGCATTGCTAGAATTACACATTTGGTATCATTTTATATTATTTCAGCTAGACTTCAAATAGAGACTTTTTTAAAAATGAGGTTAATAGGATCATTTCTAAAGAGGATTTATTTTAATACTCTGTATGATGAAGGGAATATGCAGTTTCTTTCACTGTTAAAAAAAATCCTGCTTGTTAGAAAGTCTGCAGTGAACTCAGATTTACCGCTTCAAACAAGCAGTTTTCACAAAGAACAATAAAACTGTTTAATGAAAGAACTTAATAGGCTTAGCAGATGTTGCAATCATAGAACATTTTAGGTAAATGGTTTTAAAAGAACATTTCATCAGTTTAGAAACAGTCTGGGAAAACCAAATTCAGATGCTGAGTTTTTGCAGGCTCTCTCTGAGGAAATATTGGGCCTATTTTTCTCTAGTACAAACACAAGACTAAGTTTACAAAGAACCAACTTCCAGCAAAGGTGCCTCCAGGGAGTGTAACAATTTAGGTCCATTACCAATGACGCTCCTGCTGGGGTTGCTAATAAAGGCACTTTGATGGGTTCTCCGAAAAATCATCCTTACCAATTGTTTGGTGACCGCTTTTGGGGTGTTAAAGAAAAGTGTTGCTTTCTTAGCAGAGTCCTTGACTCAACAGATGAGGACATAAAGACGGCTCCTGCCCTCAAGAAACTTACACTCCAGCAGGAAAACAATAACGACAAAATACATGCTCTTTGCTGTACAAAGTTCAAGCCATTTCTTACTACTTTATGGACAGTGTAAAATACTATACTGGGTTTACTGTGTCACTTCTCTGCTAATAGATAATGCTACCTTCAGAGGCGCAGACTTTTTAAGACTGAAAAAGGGTGTTATCCCTTATCTACTGAGAAGATAGGCAAGCATGCAAAGAAGCTGACATTTTAAAAGTGTACGTTATTTCCTAACAATAAAGGTGGATGATGTACTTGATTATTTTAATAAATTACACGTTATAATGTAGGTCTGCTTAGTGTTTCAACTTTTAGTTTAAAAAAAAAAAGATTAAAAATTAAAGTAGCAATCTTCTCAGCTTAACGCATCAAAAAGATGCCTTATGACCAGTCAATGCCCTAACCCTAAACATGCTGCAAACAAGTTTAAGCAGACTTGACTTACTCCGGTCCACTGACCTGATGTTAATTAGTTCTCTTAACAGAATGATCGTATCATAACATTATAAATTATTTTTGTGAGAGAAGTCTTAATATGGCCATTACCATCCTTAAATAACAGACCGTTTTCCAGGGGAGCCACTCTTCTGACAGTAGCAGAGAAACTGTTCATGTCCCCTGCTGCCTCCACCAGCCACTTGCAATACATAGGCGGGTGGGGGGGGGGCAACCCTTGATGTGTCTCACGGCTCCATCTACACTCACGGCCTCAGGCTCCATGTCTCTCTCAGCTCCCAGGTGCACTGAACCACATCTATCAAAATATTTACCCTGCAAATAGCTTTGTAATAAGAGTGGAATGTCCTTTTTGATGATCTCTTTTGAAAAATACCTATGTATTTAACTGGCAATTCTATACTTTTGGAGAAAGTAGATCACATGAATCCACTTATTACAAAAAATAAAACACACCAAAATTCCCTTCTTGGTGGCTCTAGGTGATATATTCTAATGCCTCTACAAACGCGCAATGTATTTAATATGCTCGACATTTCCGCCTTTGACTATGGTTCCGACCTCCAGCCAAGTGTGCCTCAATTCCAATCCAATCCTGGTTCTCATTGTGAGCTGAACTTGCTAGATGGCTGGTAGGCGGACGAGATGAGGTATGAACCTTCAGGAGCGATGGCATATCCACAGTATACATGGCTAGTGAAAGCTATGAAGGCCTATTGCAGTTTTTGGACAGGTTATAGTAAGTATCATCTTCTGGGACGGTAATTCATATTAGAGAATGAAAAACAAAAGAACATCCATAAAAGAAAGGAAAAAGAAAACCTTTTGACTGTAGCAAAGGCATGCCCAAAATCTCCCTTGTGCTTATGCAATCCTCATGGCTGAGGGGCTGCCTCTACCATGCCGTTCGCGCGGTCACAGCATAACCAGTGCCAAAAACAGTGGTTCAGCACTTGGAGTCACCCCAAGAGCGAAAGGCAAGTGGAAAGGTGGGTCCGGCATGCCAGGTGAAAGCAAGTAGCGTGGGCGCCCCGGGTCCTGGCCGCGGCGTCCCTTTGCTTTGTCTGCTCCAGCACTCTGATCTCAGGGCTTCTGTGTCAACCCCCGACTTCTCACCCTCGAAAGGAACCAGACAAGGGGGCAGGTGAACCCGAGAAGAGGGCCAGGACAGAGACTTTAGGTGCCACTTACTGGTAACATCTGAGCACCCCAAAGATTGCTTGGTATCGGTAGGAATGTGGCACTCATTCTGCGTAAGTGGAGAAAATTCCCTTAACTCTTTTTTCTTTTTATCAATTAAATTAAATTTTTAAAAAGGCAGCTACACATCCATGCTTCCTTCCCTCCGTAACAACCAAGACCACCATCATGAATTACAATGAATTAACATCCAGCAAATGTTTCCTGGGCTACGGCACAGCATTGTGAACCCAGGCAATTTATTTTGAAGAGCTCAAGCATGTTTCTTTTTTGGAGCGCCCCTCCCCAACACCATATCACACATATTAAAAGTTGCGTTCATAACCCACATTAAAAATAATTTTATGGCCACAACATTTTTGAAATAATTTTTGTATTTTTGCTTTTGAACTTATTTGGCTACCAGTTACCCACTTAATTTGTAGTTTGCTATGCTGTCTCAGTAATCATTGCTAAATTTCACACTTAATGAAGATGTCAAAATATTTGGCTTTATATTTGTTTGCTGAACGCTTATTTTTTGATCCTGTATTTCTTTGTGTTTCAGAGCCAAAATTTTTTCTTTCTTTCAAAATTAACATTTTTGAGGTTCATGAAAAGTACAATACGAGTTAGTCATTGGGCCCCTAGTGCCTGATGCATACCACCATGATAGCCTTGACCTTCGTGGCTAGAGAGAGGCAATTTGAGAAGACGATGCCTTCCTGAGGAACTGGCAGGAAAGATACAGGGTGAGCACCAAGCGGGGAAATCTAGGGAAGGGAGAGGATGTGTAGTGGGGGGGACTAGGGCATAATGTAGGATGTGAGGCAGAGTGTGAAAACACTTGTAAGAAAGACCTCAAGTACCATCGAAACACAGAGCTGTCACCAGAGCCACCAAATTGAATACTCCGGGCAGGGGGTATGTCATTCACACTGTTTATGCGAATGGTGCTGCCACAGGTGTGCAGTGCCATGGTCACGGCTGAAGGGGGAGAATCAGAGGCTTTCTAGAAGAGACGGCATTCGAGCAAGTCTGTGAAAGACAGGTCTGTTCTGCCATCTACTAGCAGAGAAACCTCTATGAGCTTCCATTTGCTCATCTATAACGGGAATAATAAGACTGACTTCACCGGGCCATTACGAAGAAGCAAAAAGATACATGTTCAGTACGCCACCTGTGCTAACTCCAAACTTCCTTCCATTTTTTCTTTCTTTCTTAAGAAAAATAAAACCCAAAAAACTTAAAAAAAAATTTATTGATTTGAGAAAGAGAGAGAGAGAGAGAAAGACAAAGAGAGAGAGAGAGAGAGAGAGAAACAGTGATTTGTTGTTCCACCTATCTATGCATTCATTGGCTGATTCCCATAGGTGCCCTGACTGGGGACAGAACCTGCCACCTTGGCGTGTCAGGACAATGGCCTAACCAACTGGGCTACCCAGTCAGGGCTCTTTCTTCTTTCTTTATTGAAATGTCCACTGAGCTTCTACCTTGTGTCAGACACTCTACCAGGCACTGTATATACAATAAGGAATAATACATATAGGCTTGCCTTCATGAAACTTGAAATAAGATGAAACAATTCTATTACTAATTATTCCACAGACAGTGACAGGAGAAAAGGGGGCCAAGCAGAAGAATTAGTGTGAGCAAAAGCAAAGAAAAGGTGTCCAGAAAGCAGCTGTTCATTTTTTGGGAAGAAGGTTTTAGAGCATTACTTATACTTTGTTCGAGTGGTAATACTCACAGAGAAGAGTGGGAAAACTGCTCAGCAACAGCCCGTTGGGGGCTAGAACAGAGTGGCAAGTAGGTTTGTTCTCCTATCTCAATAGTCATCAATGGCAATGGCTTTCTGGAAGGCTGTATGGAGAATGAACTCATGCCTGTTTGTCAGTGTCAGCCCTGGGCACTGAAGGGGCTCACGGCGAGGCATGAGTAATGGGTTGGGCATCTTGGTCTAAATGAAATTGAGCAGTCTGCCTCGTAAAAGGCGTCTCTGGAAGAATCTGTGTTATTTCTTCAGCAGAGACCTAGAGCACTAGAGCAGAAGAGAAGACCCAGAGCGGGAGGCAGGCCTCTGGCTGGCCAATGCGCGCAGAAGGCCGCGAGATCAACGGGGCATAGGGTGGCGGAGACTGCTCTAACCAAACGGCTCAGCTCAGGCTTCGTGACGGGCTGAGCCACCAAAACAAAGCCAGTGAACTGGAGAAAGTGAAGGAGGTTGGATACTGGAGGCAGAGAATCCTGTGTGCAAATTCCAGTTCTTTTAGTTATTAGTTTCTTATGCCACTTAATCTTCCTGAACCTTCATTTCTCTTGATAAAAACTGTGGATGTCGACATGTACCTCACAGAGTCATGGGAATGGTTAAAAACACTGCACAGTACCTGAAACACAATGAGTAGTCAATAAATAGTACTTCCCCTCCCGCGTTCCTGAAATAACTGGAGATTCATACATAGAAAATTTTCTAGGTCTAGAGAAAAGAGTCACAAAATCTGAGCAGTTCAAGGGTAAATATCCAGTGTGGCTGGACTTGAGAGCAAAGCAGCAAATACAAAGGACGACAGTATAGGGAGACAGGCAGTGGTGACATGAGGATGACTCACTGGGTGGTTGGCCGTCCACAGACATGGGCTTATAGGCTAGATACCACGGAAAGACATGAGTACTCTGCTGGTGGACGTCATAGCTCATGGGGGGAGATAATTTTCAACCAAAAGTTATAATGTATGAAGAAAACTGTGTCCCCGAATTAGGTACAAATGACATGGGAGAATTAGGGAACAGGGGACAAGGTAGAAGAGAAACTGGGGAAAGTTTTGCAGAAGCTGCAATAATTGCATCAAAGGAAATCCATTATTTTTCCAAAAGGAGTGAAAGAAAGGCATTATTTTATGAAGAAGGAAGACCATGTGGGAGAGAAGACAGGTAAAAGAGTTTTAGGGGCCTTTTCAGCTGAGGTGTCAGTCATACAGGATAAAAGCAGAAATGGGGAAGATGGGAAATAAGAATGAAGAAAAAGAAAAAAGAAAAAAAAAAGAATGAGTCAGGTGCTGAAGTCACATAGTGTAACTTACTATTCTATTTTCTAAAATTATCTTCAGACTGGTCAAAAAAATTTTAAGGCCAATAAGAACAAATACATTATCATTAGAATTATAACCCTAGTCAATGAAACTAAAGGTGCATTTATCCTACATAAAAGTTCACCTAATTAGGCAAATTCTGTATAAATATGCAGAGAGGAAAATATTATGGTTCTAAAACAGTTGCCCAACTGAAAAAAAGAGCGTGACATACAACTCAGAAAGCAACTAGTTTTCATAAAAGTCTCTTAAAAATTCAGTGAACTAAAATTAAAATCACTAAGTTGATAGGAATTAAAATAAAATTAATACAAGGAAATCTCACTGAATTTTTATAAATCCTGTTTTGCTAATGTACTTTGCAACCCTTTCATTTTTAGTAAGTCAAAATATTTTTTGTTTCATTTTCATTATTTTCCTGTTCTGAAATCTTGAATGTGTGAAGCTTCCCTCGTGCTTCGGACCTCCCACCTGCCACCCGGTGCGCCCGAGCTTCACCTGTGTAGCAGAGGGGAGCAGGAGCGGGGCGCAGGGCAGGGCTGCCTTCCTTAAACACAGTTTGAGAGGCCCTGTCTCAGGAGCTCTGGGAGTCCTCTGAGAGTGACATCATCACTGAGCTGAATCACCAGCAACACGTTCCCCTTTGCAAAAGGAGAGGAGCCTGAGCAAGGCACGGCTTACACTAAACAGGGGTGAAGAGGCACCTGGTGGGGGCTGCTTTAGGAAACCTGTGGGCTTACCTGGCTCCGGGTCCCGTCGGGAGACATGCAGGCCGTCAAGAAATGACCACGTGCACGTGCCCTCAGGATTCTAACACATAATACAGCAACCCAACTGCACAGGTACAGAGCCTAAGTCATGGGAAGGATGCCAGCTGATCCCGGTCTGCACGCTGAGGCAGGAATGGGGCCAGAGTTAAGGAACTGATCTCCAGTGTACCCTTCCTGTCTTAGCCCCCTCTACTAATCAGAAAGACACACTTCAGAGGATAACTTGATGAACCACAATCACATTGTGGTACAAAAAAAGAATTAAATAAAAAACCAGTTGCAACCTCAAATATGTCCATAAGCTGTATGTCAGAAAGGTAGTTTTAAAATACATTTTCCAATTCTTTTGAGATAAAATTGAATTCAGGACGTTGTAGGAAGGCAGTTCAAACAAAAACTAATTTTGTTTAATGAACTAACCAGGAAGGCATTGTGAAAGTATTGTGCAACTAAATGCTTAGCTAATTACTGTGAGATCAAATAACTGTTACCATAGTTACTGCACACTGTTTTCCATAATAACTTTTATCACTTCAATAAATCTTTGTGATGCAACAAATATAAAAAGTTTACTGTAACATGACTATAATGTTTGGAAGGCCCACACTGATGACTGCTCTACTGAAATTACCTTCCCATGTTTGTCAGTGAATAAGGGGGTGATACCATTTCTAGTTGACTCAGTATCAAAATGTTTCACTGGCTTCTTTAACAGGCTGTAATTCCTCACGAGTTGAATTTACCTGGTCCTGTCATTCAGCTGAAAAAAACCAAAGGGTCCCTGCAGCAGGACATCCTGTCTTTGAATGAGAATAAAAATAACAGCAACCATTTGTAAAGCAGTAATTGTCAGGTTCCACGCCGGGCACTTGACATACATCATCATCTAATCCTTCCCACGATGCTGGCGGGTAAGAATCTGGCAGATGTCGCCCTCCTGGGAGAAATTTCAACTCAGGTCTGTTTAGCTCCCAAGTCAGTTCTCTTTCCTCATCAGATAGTCTTATAAAAATTTTAAAAAGACAATTTCTATAATAACAGTTTTCTTCCTGCTGTGTGTAGTGGTAAAGTCACACTAATATGCCATACGAGATGCCCCGATACAAGGACTGATGGGTCTGTTGGCGGAAATGTCGCCACAGTGCCACTGGAAGAGTGTCCCTCTTTCCCTAGATGTGCTGGAGGTGAGACTTGGTTGTATTACTGTTCCCAGTCCCTCCCCACTGCTGTGTCCCCCGCCACCATCTGCAGGGTCCCTTTCACTCTCCCCTGCACCCTGCTTGCCCTTTCCAGGTCTAAATGCTGAGATTTTGAATAAGTGAAACGGCAAACATGGCCCGATAAGTGAAGACTGACCGTCAACCTGGATGGTGTGATTCGACAAAGGAAGCTGCAGACTCAGAGTCGAGTCTGTCATTGTCACTCTGTGTGGTCTTGGGCAAGTCACCGAGTATCTCTGGGGCTTCCCATCTGGGAAATGGGGCAACAGTCCCCACCTACTAACTCACAGGGATATTATGCAGATTAATTATTTAATGTTGCTGAGTTCTTTGAAGATACGGAGTGCTAAGTATAATAATCATTATCAAGGTGCAACATACACATGATTACAGAGTTATTAAAAAGCAAGGCTGAAAGCCACTATCAAAAGGGTCGCCTACTGCAATGAAAGCAAGTGCACACCCTCCAGAACCCTGCAGTAGAAACCCAGGAGCCCCGGCCTATGAAACCTGATTCATACCTATTCAGCACTGTTCCAAAGGTTTAAGGAGGCCAAAAGCCATTTCATCCTTGGTTTCAAAGATGAACAGGTAGGATTCATGTCAGGGACTGAATCAGCCTCAGATGACTCAGTGGCTGTAATCTCTCTCATGTTAGAGATGCCAAAAGCTGACACCTCTTGTTTCTGTCCCCCATGGCCTGGGCACTGAAACTGCAAACTTGTCCTTGACTCTACCTGTCACTTACTCCCTCCTGTCTCTTCTATTCAACCCATTGCTGCTATGTCCCAAATAACTCTCAAATTCAATTCCTCCTCTCCACACCCACCTCGATAGTAACTTAAATAAGACCCTCTTCACCACAATTACAATAACAGTCTTATAACTGTCTTCCTGTCTCCAGCTTTCCCACCCCCTTAAATCTGTTTGTCATCTACCCAGAATGTTTAAAACAATTCAATGCACGCGACTGCTTTCAGGATAAAATTCGGATTCTTTAGCAAGTGACACAGGATTCGCATAAACTGTCTCCTATATACTGTCCCTGATTTCATTTTTTTACCTCTTTCTCTTCTTATAGCTCCCTCGGCTTATTGCTATGACAACCTCTACTACGCTGTGTTGAAATTCTCATTACTGGTAAAGATACTGGTTTTGAAGAACCCCTGAGAGTGATGGATGTTTACTTCAGCCTGGCAGAAAGTAGGTATGTACTCAATAAATGTTAAATGAATGAATAAATAAATAAATGAACAAAGGCTTCCAGAGGATATGTTGAGCGGTTAGGTTAACTTACTTTGTTACAGTTTCAGCTTGGTGAAAGGTTCTTGGGAAATTAATTTGATGGTTTTAACTATAGATGATGATGACTGATTTAGGATGTCTTGCTATTAAGACTCGAATGAACCAAGTTATTTTTTGCAACAATTCAAGTTTGCCTTTTAATCTTTTAGATTTAGTCAGATTCCATGAACTATTGCCAGAAGCAAACACTCGAAGCATAAAAGAAGGGTCTTCTTAATAATCTTGGGGAAAGCTGTGGTCATGGAACGTACACATCTACCACAACCCCTGCTGTAAAAAACTTCTCTTCTTCAAAGTCATGCTAGGGACAGAAAATAAGTGAATCAAGCAGCAACTGGAGAACAGAGGCATGCCACTGGAAAGTGGTATGGTTTTGTTTGCTCTGTAGATAGAACAGAAGAGTAAAAGAAAAACAGGATTTTACTCCTTTGCTCTGAATGCCGTAGGACACACAAACTCTAATCAACCATACATGAACCAACTTCTCTCACTCAAAGTAAAAGAGACAAATCTATGTTAATCCCCCAATATCCGCCAATTTAAAAAGTCTTTGAATTGACAAAACACGAGAAATTTAAATGTCTACTAGTCATCCAGGGAAAATATCATTTATCAAGTTAACTTCATTTAAAGTTCACATAATAGTCACCCAACAGAATCACCTCTTCTTTTAGCTTCCTACTTTTTGACACTCTTCCTCCTCCTGGACCTCAATTTTTATTTTCTAAGCTCAAGACGACTCCTGTGATTACTCATTGGTTTTGTTCTGCGAGCTCTGGCCCTGCTGGCCGCACCATTCTTCCTGAAACTACTTCCTCCCCTGGCCCTCACACTTCTACGGGATCCTGCGCCTCCTCCCACCGAGACCATTCCCCCTATGACGTTTCTTCCTCTTTCCAGCCAGTGGACACGTGTCCATCCCAGCCCTGTGTTGCTCCCGCTAAAACCTCAACATTTTATCTGGATACACAGCTTCTAAATAATCCAGGCCTGCACCCTCAGCAACCTAAGGGACATTTTGATTGCTTATCACACCATGGCTTCAAAGAAAATGTGTGAACTCGAATAGACCCTCTTTTCCTTCACTCCTCAAACAATTCATTTTGCCTTTGTTTGGGGTGGGGTGGGTAGTGGTAACGGACTGACCATTCTCTAGGGCTCTCAGGATACAACTTTGGGGTCCTTTTCAAACCTCTTTCTCCTTCTAACACCCAACATAAGTCCCAGTGATGACTTATTTCCTCTCCCTCCTATCTCACAGCCGCCCCTTCCTTGCACTTCTTATTTAACCAACCAAAAACACTGCTCAAAATACTTGCTGTTTTAACACACAAATGGGTCCTTTCCTGTGTCCAGTTTCTTTCCTTTCTTTCAGAATGTCACCAGACTACATTTTCTGAATAAATAAACCTTGAGTATAAAATTTTTTCGAGTATAAACTTTTGTGTTTCTTTTGTAAAAAAACTTTAAAACAATATTAGTTTGATTAGGCTCTCCCTCACTCAAAAGTCTTCTATAGTTCAATACCACCTATAAGATAAAGTGTTCATTTCTTGATCTAGCATTCAACAACTCCCTTACCAGTTTAGTCCTGACCTTCTCGTCTCACTTCTCAAAGACTCCCGTGAAAATACCATATGAATGAATGAAAGCCCCTGTGCGTAACAGTACTCACTAACGTAAAACAATAAAAGAACACATAGTTAGGAAAGGGACCCCTCTCTGCTTCTCTGTCTTGGTTCTTGAACCAAATGTTCAATGCCTTCATTTATTATAAATTGGAGTTTTTGCCCTGTGATATTCCCAGAAACACAGAAACTCCTAATATCTCTCCTCGTCCTTCTTAAAGATTTTTATTTATTTTATTTTTTTTTAGACAAAGGGAAAGGGAGGGAGAACGAAAGGGAGAGAAACAGGTGTGGTTGCCTCTCGTGTGCCCTCTACTGGTGACTTGGCCCACAACCCAGGCATGTGCCCTGACCGAGGGATTGAACTGGTGACCCTTTGGTTCGACACTCAATCCACTGAGCTACACCAGCCAGGGCTCCTCATCCTTCTTAATAAACTTCCTTTACCTGGACTAAGACTTAATTGCAAAGAAAAACAAATCTACTGTTTTCTTTTATTTTACCTTTTATTTCTAGTCTCAAGCTCCCACTAGAGTGGAGCTGAAACTCTTAAGGATGCCTGTAAATTATTCAGAAGTAAGGCCAAGTGTAAGAAAAGTGATCAGTTGGACAGTTTTCTGTTCTTCCCCTTATACAGCAGAACCAATTGACACGTACTTCAGAAAAACAAAGTCTTCACAGAAAAAGATCATTTATACCTCCACATAGTCCTGTGCACTGCACCTTCCTCCCACAGAAGGGGAACATGGATGATGGCATTTGTCCTGGTTGCCACAAACTATTTTTATTACTCAAGAAATTTTAATGAAGAGCAAAATCTGTAGGAATTTTGACTTTATAAGACATGCTGCTAATTCATAAAGCTACACACTGTTAGATTTTAAAAAGAAGACATGCTGGTAAATTCCTAGTTGCTATTCTAATCACCATTTCATTCTACAACTTCGTGGTGCTGAAAAAATTGGCCTCCTCTGCCCTAGCTCTTGTGGAGTTAGTTATATTCATGTTTTTAATTTGAGTTACAGAATTTAGTTTGAAGCAAGGCAGTAATTTTGTGGTGTGCCCTTGAGATAAGAGTCACCTAGAAATGCTTAGAAATAAAGTCATTTAAAACAATAGAGGGTGCATGCTCTGGCCGGTATGGCTCAGTTGGATGGGCATAGTTCTGCAAACCGAAAGGTCACCCGTTCAATTCCTGGTCCTGACAGCATATGCCTGGGTTGCAGGTCTGGTCCCTAGTTGGGGCTTGTGCAAGAGGCAACCAAAGTTTCTCTCTCTTTCTCCCTCCCTTCCCCTTTCTCTAGAAATAGTTAAAGAAAAAAATTAAAACAAAAATCAATAGAGGGTACATAATATGCATTTACAAAAAGAATACATGAGAAGGTTATTAGGGAGTACCAGTCTCAACTAATAGGGCTTAAGAAAATTTAAAGAACAACAACAAAGACCAATAGATGTTCAGAGACAAAGAAACGTAGGCATTTTCAGTGGCCATGTGTTATGTCAGAAAGAGAGTATGATAGGGGGTCAGGAAGCCTTGATTCAAGTGCAAGCTCTAATACTTAAAAGCCATATGACCTGGCACTTGATCTCTAAGACAGGGCTGGAATTAGGATGAGGTGAGTAAGGCACTGGCCTCAAGGGCAAAATTTAAGAGGATACAGAGAAACTCACTGATCAAGATAATGACTATTTTAATGCAACATTCTAAAAATCAAAATTAATGCCAAAACATCCATGATGAACAAAATTTTAAATGAAGACAGGATCTGACTGACCCTGCACTTAACCTGGGCCACTCTCACCTCGCTCGCTTCTCCTTACTTAATCTTGGCTCTGCCGGAGTCTGCATAAATTTTAATTTTTTAAAGTGCTGCATAAAATAGTATTTATCTGATTACCAAGTTTTTTTGGCAGTCTCTTAAATTTTGCGCCTGAGGCAAGTGCCTGACTTGTTTCACCCTAGTCTCCGCCCCGCTCCTTATTTGAGATTTCTCATTTGTGTAAATAGTAACATTAAAAACAAAGAAACATCACTTTCCCAGAATTGTCATGAAGATCAAATGAGACATATGCATGCGTCAAGGTAGTAAAAGAGGTAGGAAATTTTTTACTATTATTCTTCTTCTAGGAAGAGTCGCAAGAGTCAATGGGGCTGAAAGGTGGTATAATAAAACTCCCAGAAAGTGCCCTGGCTGGTATAGCTCAGTAGATTGTGTGCCGACCTGTGAACCAAAGTGTCGCTGGTTCGATTCCCCGTCAGGGCACGTGGCTGGGTTGTGGGCCAGGTCCCCCGTGAGGGAGTAGGGGTGAGAGACAACTACACATTGATGTTTCTCTCCCTCTTTCTCTCTCCCTTCCCCTGTCTAAAAATAAAATAAATAAAATCTTTAAAAAAAACCAAAAACTCCCAGAAAGTAAGTCAGGCCAGTCATCCACTCTCTCTCCTGTCCTCTCTGGGCCTTTTGGTCTCTTGCATGGTTCTGAAGCAGCTTTGAGGCTAGCCTGCCCTGTCCTGGGCCATGCTGCAAGGACAAGTGCTACTGGGTACAACAGACTCAGACTCAGTAGAGAATATACGCAAGGTTTTTTCTTGGAATATCAATTTTATCCATCGTGTTGAGTATTATTTTTTGAAAGAAACATGGATGGAGTAGAAAATCTAAAAAAAACAGAAAAGCTAAGATTAAAAAAGAAACTTCAGTGAAATTTCACATTTGTAGCAGGTCAATTTGGGCCATGGCTCAGGCTTTGTGGGAGTTAAGTTCTTCTCTTGTTGTTTGGGTTTACTCTGGGGACGGCTGGGAGGTCCTGATCAGGGGACATCTATCCTAGTCCCGGCTGTGATTGTCCATGTGTGCACTCGACAAACAACCAGAACACCAATTATGTGCCAGACACTGGAAATCTGGAGATCGAGAAAGTATAGTTGCTGTTTTCGAGAAGCCATCTATCTGGGGGTATGAAAGTATCGGAAGACTCTACATGGCAGACTGAGACTTTCCTTCCTTCAAAACACTTTCAGTGAGTGTTGGTTCTCAGGACCTGCTCTGGGCAGTGGGGAGATGGCAGCGAGTACAACACGAAAATCTCTGTACTCTAGAGCTGATACTTGAGAGGGATTCTTGAGTTGGTCCAGGACTGGGTTTGCTCTAGGAAAGATCAGACCTTGTCTCATTCTTGCGCAACAGCATAGTAGATCAAAACTTAGAAGACACTAGAAGTAGTTTTTTAGTTTCCTTCTAAGATTATCCGGTTTTATTCAGTAGGGGTAAAGGGGCATCCCACTGTCTAAGACAGAGGGCCCCTAGAAACATTACAGAGCCAAACGGACACCTCTGTGCAGATCCTTTGGAAACTGCAATTAAGATAATGATTGCTATTTGGCCACTTTCAATGTTCAAATCGAAGTCTGAGCTTCTTGCAGACAGATGTCATCTCAGCCCTTCTCTTTCTCTGCCCACTTAGTCTGGGCACTTAATACTTGTTGATTTGATAAAGATATGGATTGAATAATATTTTCTAAATAAGTATTACCGGCTGTCGATACCATCCTCCCTGCTACCACATTATGAAGTGTCTGCCCTGCGGGCAGGAAGTAGGGTAGTTAGACATGTAGGAGAAGTGATTAGGCTGACCATTACAAACATACAGATCTGGTTCAAGAGAACAGAAATGTGCTCATCCTCGACCCTTTTCACGGAGGCAATGAAACGGTCGACACCACCTGCCAGTCACAAGATAATTACTTGGCTTTGTATTATACCAGTCACAAGATTACTAGTTGTCTTTGTGTAATGGTGATTTCAAAATCATGATTTCATTTGATTTTTCTATCAACGCTATGAAGTAAATGGGGTGAGCAATACCATTTCAGAGACGAGGAAATGGACACAGAGTGGGTCTTACCTGAAGTCACACTGTTTACTAGTGGGTGTAGGGCAACAACTTCCTGTAATGCTCAGCCATGACACTAGGCTGCAGCTATCGGCATCGAGTTCCCCAGTTTTTCCTGGGAGAGGACTGGCACAATAAGCTGTCGCTGTCTTATTTATCTCTGTTACCCCAGTGTCTGGAGCAATATTTGGTGAATGGATGGATGAACAACGAATGGATGAATAATAATGAATGGATGAATGAAGGAGGGGCAAAACTAAAGGAAACTTTGACTCATACTTCAGCTTCAGAGAGCAGTTTTCAGAACATTACATAAAACTAATTTCACAAATGCATTTCAAAAGCTTCTAAATTGCTTTTTTTTTTTAAACTTCCTTGCCTGATTAGCTGTAAACCAAAGTAGATGTTTTTTCCTGACCTATTTTCAAAGTTAATCTTTAAATCCCTTGGTTATAAAATCATAAGGATCGGGGGGGTGTCCAACCTTTGGCGTCGCTGCACCACACTGGAGGAAGAAGAGTTGTCTGGGGCCACACATTAAATACACTGCAACATGTAATCACAAAAAAAAAAAAAAAAAAGAAAAGAAAGAAAAAGGATCTCATAATGTTCTAAGTAAATTTATGATATTGTGTTGGGCCGCAGTCACAGCCATCCTGGGCTGTATGTGGCCTGCAGGTCTCAGGTTGGGCAGCCCTGGCTTAAATATTTGTTCTGTGAAAATGTAAAAAGGTTCAGGCAAGAACAAATTTAAAAGTGTAAGTATGTTGATTAAATTCCCGGAATTCAGGATATTAATAATTTATATTAAAATGCCTCGAGCGTGATGAATCTCCAATGAGAGACTAGTTGCCAAAATTTCAAAAGCTACTCAAGTCATAAGCCCAATTACAGGAGAATAGTAACAGCAGAGAAGCCAAACTGAAAAAGTGAAAAAAATAATAAAAAAGGTGCTTCTATAAACAATGAAGGCTTTGTGACATCGGATTAAGACATTTGACAACGTACGTGTTTTCTAATAGAAAACAAGAAGTGTCGCATTTCCGGCCTCGTGAACTGGATCGCCTTTCCATTCTCTCTTGCCAGGAATGACACTGGGGCGCAGGCTGCAGAAGCCTGCCCCGCACAGTATCCAACACAACAGTGGCTGTCGGTGAGTCTCAAATAACAAATTTGGATGATTCCATGAAAAAAACTGCAGGTAGGGACACGACTCTATGATGACCATGGAGCGCTCTGGCTGACCCACAAAACAGTGATCTTTCTCTCCGTCACTGGGAGTTATCTTGGTTTGTGGCAAGAGCTACTGAACACTTTCCTCTGCAGGCTTCGTTCCACACATCATGCTCCTTTGTACACACGGAATAAGATCATTTATCTGCAGGATAATACAGGTGTGTTTCATCTCAAATCTATGCTGTAGGGTATACTGGGAATTAAAAGCACTTTGCCGTGACAGAACACGAAGGCGCTCACCTAGATCCAATTCCTCATTTTAGAGGGGAAACTCAAGCCCAGAGAGTAAATTAGCCCTGGTTCAACATCCACTAAGTCAGGGAACCAGCAGGACTAGGGTCCTGATCTGCCGGGGAAAACAATCAGATCTGGTGAAGATGCACTACAGTACAGTCATATATGTGTATATATGAGGGTCTGTCTGCAAAAGGCCAGCCATTGTTAATACTCGTCTTTGAATATGTACATACAGGAGTGGGCCAAAGTAGGTTTACAGTTGTGAGTACACAGAACAGTTTATTCTTGTATTATTATTTATTAATGATTGTATTATTTTCCATACAGCCTGTAAGCCTACTGTCGCCCACCCCGTGTGTGTGTGTGTACACGTGTATATATGTGTACGTATATATACATCGCCAATGAATCAAAGTAAGCTGTCTCAAACTGGGATCACCCTTTTGCAACACTGCTGTTTTGGTGCAGTACTGCTACTCAGATGAGCTCACCCGTTGTGTTTTTTCTTGGTTCTATTCTGAAAGACACATTTTCACGTTGGCTAACACCAGCAATTTGGCCTCAGGAGTCGGACTCTCCAGGGTAAAGGCACATTCAGGGACCCACTCCCTTACACCATACTCTGACTCACTGTAGCGACATCTCCTCCCATATTCCTTGATTGGAAACTAAAACCCAAGAGTAGTGTAGTAGATGCATTCCAGCTCTGGCTTTGACACTGGCTTTGGCCTCTAGAAAGTCACTGAACATTTCTAAAACATTTTAAAATCAAATATTTATTGAGCAGCTTTCGGGGCAAATATTATTTCACTGGCACTGAACGAGGCACTTGACATATAGTATAATAATAACTAGTCTTCTAAAAGGAGGTGCTTCGGGAACTTTATGATCTCACCAGGTCCTCTTAACAACCCTCCCCAAAAGGTGGTACAATTATTCTTCCTATTTCACAAATAAGGAAACAAAGACTTAGTTTTCCCATTACCTTTCCTATTCTATAGTAGAGGATCCTGAAGGTTAGATAAGCCACATCCAGAGTCTCCCTAACAGGCCCGGATTACTGAGTGGCTAGGAGGTGGCAGAGCTGTAGAATCGAAACCCGCGTGTCTCTAACTCCAAAGTCTACGGTGGACTCTGGGAGGTGCCTTACAGGTGGCTCTCAGGAATGAAGTGGCTGGGAGCGCTGATGGCAGAACATCCTCTGCTCTCAGCCCTCTTCGGGTACCGCATTAGCAAAAGAGTCTCCTTGCCCAAGGCTATGGCCCTTCCTGGGTCACAGCATCCTGTGGCCGGCCAATGCGGCACAGAGACCTGACTGAAGCTGCTGGGGAGACTGGGTCTTCGCAGCTTGGTTCCTCCCTTATCCCTCTCCTCCCGCAGGTGTTGATCCCGAAAGCACACTCATCTTCAGCTTGGAGTTGGTTCCCAGACCCCCAACCTGGGATATCTGCATTCTTTTGCCTCACCTCACTGCTGACTCAGTTGTTTCATCTACAAAAGGGGAGGCTGGGTTAGATGAGCCCAATCCAGTTTCAGCTCCAAAACTGTAGTGTGACAAAACTGAAACAAAACAAAACAAAACAAAACAACCCCCCCCCCAAAAAAAAACCCCTCAGGGATTCATACTTTCTAGTCTGTAAACTGGGACATCATTTTCTACCCTGCCTTACTTCTGACCACACTGCTGTCCCTTCTGCCCAGAACATCCTGCTGTCCCTGCCCGCACCTGGTTAACCCTTACTCACTCGAGGTTCAGTCCACTTGTCATCTCACTGAGGAAGTCTTCCTTGATACTGAGGATTAGGTGTCTCTCTTCAGTGTTGCTGTGATACCCACTACACATCACTGTCATCATAATTCTACACTGCTTCAGAATTGCTTGTTTATGTGTCTGCCTTCTTGTTTTGGCAACAAAACTGGGTGGCTTAGTACAACAGTCACTTATTTGCTCATGAATCTGCAATTCGGGCAGGGCCCGGTGAGAATGGCGTGTCGGCCAGGGCAGCTCTCCCGGAGCTGGGGAATCTCCTCCAGCGTGGCTCGGTCACAGAGTCACCACGTGGATGCTCACCACTTGGCTCTTTCCAAGGGGCGACTGAGGCTCCTTCATATATGGTAGCTAGGTTCTAAGAGCGAATGTCCCCAAGACAAAGGAAGGGGAAACTGCCAGTTTCTTAAGGCCTGGGCCCAGAAACTGAATAGACTTCTGCCATGGTCTACTGTCAGGGAAGCACAGAGCCAAGGTTCAAGAAGAGGAGGTGGAGCCCCACCTTTTGAGGGGAGGAGTATCAAATAATTTGGGGGGGGGGGGCATGTCATAAAACCACCACACTTCTCTGTTGACTTATGAGCTTTCGTTGGATTCGTGAATGTGGGGTGTGTCTACTGAATAAATGGATACAGTCCTGCACCCCACCGCCTACACAGACGTCACAGTGTCAGTCAGTCACTTACACCTACAAGGTTCCGGACAACTCAGCCACACCAACTGGCAAGAGGATGAAGGCTCTGCGAAAATGAGACTTCATGTATTACAGCATTTCACAAATGGGAGGAATTTATGAGATAATCAAATTACAACCCTTTGTTTTACAAAAAATATAACCCATAAAACAAGCTGAGGTGTACAGATAACAGAATACAGCAAAGACTCTATGTGGGTCAGTTACATAAAAAACAGCAATGAGTCAGAATTTGCCATATATGGGAAGTAGACACTATCTACTCGCTCAGTTTCTTTCAGCAAGTCAGAGCTAATTAAACCTCAGAATTTGAATGATGAGTACTGTTAATCTTTTTTTTTTAAAGGGGGATACTATTTATTTTTGCAAATCGGGTCCCATTTACAGCTATCATGGTAATGTGGTGACTTGATGATGCACTACATGTCTCAGGGAAAACATTTTGTGGCACTGATGACTCAAATACTGTGCACTGACATGCATCTAGCCATTCAAAAGAATATGAAAGAATGCATAAGATCTTAGTTATCAGACATCTTTAAACACAAATGTGAATAACAGAAGTATTCAAGTTTGGCTCATTAAAGGTAATGATTAAAGTCAAAGAAAATCAAATCATTGGACATCAATTAGGATCAAATACAAGCCTAACTCTAAAGGTGAATTTTGACTAAAAAAATAAATAAATCAGTTTGCTAATTGGCAGAGAGATACCTAATTATAGCTTTAGAAATATATACTTTAGACCTGAAAATATTTAACTTCTTCTAGGCTTTCTGACGATTCCAAAACAACAGATAATCTTATAGGAGAAATTATGGCTCTGACTACAAAAAATAAAAAATAAAAAAATCAGTGAAAACCCACAATTAACTGAATATATGGTAGCCTTTTACCAAGAAAAAAAAATCAGTTTCCCCAAGGGAATAAACTTTTTTTCTCAGAACTCTTTCTGTGTGGTGTAACATTAAAAAAATGTAGCTTCCTAAACGTAATAGCCTTGTAAATCAGACAGCCTATATGACTTCCTCAGAAGCTTTCTAGAGGGAAGGCCCAATACTAATTTGGCAATTTCATAGGAAGTATCAGTCGCATGAGATGCTATTTTTATAAGGAAAACTAAGAGGTATATTTATAACGCTATCAGCACCCCCACCCAATGTTTATACAGTTACTACTTCTTACCCAGCACAGCATCTGAGAAACCACAAAATCCCCTGGAACTGATATCAGAGATAAAATGAAAAGTTAAAAAAAAAAATCCTCATGTGATCTATCTGAGATATTGCAGGAATTCCCCAAACACCCATCCGCTGCATCTTTTTTGTGTAGTGCCAGAAAAAAAGCCCGCCCCTTGGGCTGCCCCCCCGCCAATCGGAATCTGTGTACACCTGCTAATTCAAATTCTTTATCAGATAACACAACTCAGCATTCTCCAAAACAAGGTAACATGGAACTCACATAGCATAAATAAACTCCCTCCGCATTTCCCTATTTTAGGTGTCACCTTGCTTTACTTAGACAGGGAGAGGGAGAAGGGCGGTTCCTTCTCTCTAATCTGAGAAAGCAATATAGAAAACAACAATAGTTGAGAGTTTGCCATTTTCCAGGCACAACGGCAAGTACTCTCTATGTACCAGGATTTCAACTGATCCTCATTTTACAGGTAAGAAAAGCTAGGTTTAAGGGGCAAAGGGATTCACCTAAGGAGCACAGCTGGCAGGCAACGCGCCTTGGATGGCCCTGCTGTGCTCCAGATTTGAGTAACCCTGTTTCCCAACAATCTCATCTCTTTCTATGGCTACAAGCATCTCCTGATGGCCCCCCTCAGGATGGTTTGGGCCCTCTCCTCAGACTCTAGACCGTATTTCCAATGGTTTACCTCCAAACTGATATCGTATGAATCTCTTAAACTCAGTATGTTAAAAAGCCAGGCTCACGGTCCTAACGCAAAGCCTGCTTTCTCTTCTGGGACCTGTGTCTTGTGGTGGCAGTACAGTACAGTATACTCCCACAAGTGGGAGAAAAGTCTTTAGACTACGGTCCAAGTTCAAGTCTCAGCTCTGACGCTTAGCCCCCGTCAGAACTGGGACAACTCATTTAATGCTGCTTAAAAGGCCTCAATTTTGCTCTGGCCAGGTGGCTCATTTGGTTGGTGCACTGTCCGTTACATCAAAAGCTTGTGGGTTTGATACCCGGTCGGGGCGTGTACAGGAGGCAACTGATCGATGTTTCTCTCTCCCTCTCTCTCTCTCTCTGCCCCACTCTCTCTTACTCCCTTCCCTTCTCTCCAGAAATCAATAAACATATCCTCAGGTGAGGAGTAGAAAACAGTAATAATAAAAATACATTGTAAGCATCTTTACCTTTCCATACCAACAAGTAAACATGGAAAATAGTGTTTCTCAATGGTTTTAAAAGTCCATGTCACCTTATATAAACTTAAAAAACTCAAGTCTGCCTTTAATGTTTGAAATAAAAAATAAATAAATATCATCAACTTAAAATACTAAAACAATGGCAGATTTGGGGAAAAAAATCTTTTTACTTAAAAACTCTGGTGAAGATCAACACAGTATCCTTGCTTAATGGACTCTCCTGCCTTCTTGCCTGTGTGGTTGGGGACGGAGAACTCGGTGGGGCCCACGCTGATCAAACAGTTTGCCTTCACCGTCACTAATGGAGAAAACCCAGCCTTGCAAATGTAGGCTGATGACATGAGTGGCATCCAATACCCAGTCATTTGTTTTGGAGTAAACAGAAAAATATTTTGCTCAAAAGAACTTCAAAGTGATTTTTCTGGACGTTATTTTGGCAACTGAATGAAGTCTGAGCTCCAAACACTCTCCAGGAAGATCTCCTGGCAAAGACTGGCCACAGGTGAGAAAAGGAACCCTCCCAAACCCCAAATGAGTTTTGCAGCTATGAGTGGAGAAGCTATCATCCAAATTTATTCTTCAGACCAATTAAGTTAGAAAGTCCCTCCCTGAATTCATCTTTAGGAATCGGTTTTTTGAGAACTTCAGGGCTAGTCAGAAAACCAGTAGCTGCGTTTGGCACAGCATGATGGCTCGGAAAGCGGACTTGGGCACCAGGTTGCAAATGAATCTTGCTTGGCTCTACCAACAGGTGCCCTCAGGCAAGCTACTGAGGCCTTTCGTTCTTCATATCTTTACCGGTAAAATATGTAAAATACTATCTGCACCCACTTCAGATAATTGCTTTAAGTACTGTTTACATGAGGCAGGGCATGTAAAAAGCACTGGAACAGTATCTAGGCTGCAGGAACCACCTGAAAAAGGTTCATAAGTCTTATTAGTACAGCTGGACTCTAGCTGCAAAAAACGTATCAAGTAACGATGCTGGGTTTTACCCTTTGAAGTTTCAGTTCTTTGTAACCTTCTAATACATCTTGCAAACATGTTATGCTTCGCTGACTGTCTGCAAGTCTGAAGCACTTGCTTTTGTCCGTATTATCTCGGAAACAGAGTGACATTACCTTTTAACTCATAAATCTTTCCAAGAACTTCTCATTCCGACATGAGTGAAAATGTCTAACAGAACATGAGTTAACACAAATGCTCCCTGATTATAGCTTCTCATATTCAGTTTTAATTTTTAAAAATAAAATCTTTAATTCGCTGGAATGCATGTTAAAGTATAAGTTTTGGATGTAAGCGTCATTAAAACATTCGCCGATGGCTCCAAAAAATTCTCAAATAGCCAACTTTCCCGCAATGATCTGAAAATCTATCATACAACAAAATCTCACCTGTGCTTCTTACACTAGCTGTCTATTTCTTCCTGTTTTCACATTGGAACTTAAGTTTTGCCAAGAAAGGGACTTGGTTACTTTGGCTCACTGCTGGATCAGCAGAGTGATGTTTGGTTCACAGGAATAAATGGCTGAAAAAAACTTTTTCCTCTGGTCTCTTTCAATGTGATTACAGTAGTATTGGTTTTCTGATGACAAACAAATGCTACTTTATGGACACCACTCAGAACTGACCGTATGTATGATTCTTTGCTAGCATTTGACTTAAGATTTCATATATGTAGTTTTAAGTAAAAATGTTAACTCTAGAGAAAAAGAAAAAAATATATAGAATTTGGTTACAGTCATCCTAGCTTCATAAAATAGACTGGGAGGCTTTCCATATATTTTTCATGATTTTGAAATAGATTAGAAAGCACAGGGAATATCTGTTTCTTTAAGATTTCACAATACTTAATGAGTATGTCTAGAATTTGCACTTTTGGGGAGGAAGAAATCTTTCTTTTAATTCTCTTTTTGTCAATGTCATTCACAGTGTTAGTCATTTTGAGTCAATTCTGGTTACTTTTTAAAATTTATTTTTGGTTATTCATTTCACAGATTGCCTTTATTGTTACAGTATTAAAAATACTTTTTTTTTAAAAATATATATTTTTAAGAATTCCCTCTACAACTATAGTTTTATACTTCTTTTTTTTCTTTTTTTAAGATGTGCCTCTGGGTCATATTATGGCTGATTTAAAAAAATCAATTTAAATCCTTGTCTTTTAATAGAATAGGGTAGTCACTGTATGGCAATAAATATGCTCAGTTTTAATTTTGCTGTACAGTATCCTGTTCTTTATGCATTAACATGCTCCTCCCCCAACTCGGAGCCAGTTGACTGGAAAGTTATTCATCCTATTTCTACACATTGCATGCTTAACTTTAAACTTTCTTTATCTTGGCGCCAACAATAAAATGGCATTTAGGAGTCTCCTTGCACTCTTCCATTTTCCTTCTGCCAAACTGCTAAAACACTTAATGATCACAGGTCCCCATTATTATTAGGCTGTTACATTATTCTTTTTGAGGAACCATTTATCATTAGCATATGGCTTACTATTACATTGACAACTGTTATTTACGATTAAGTCCATACTTCTCAAAAATACTCCATTACAATTTCTTTCCCTTTACCAGGTTCTTTGGGTTCTTTATTCTTACTAATTACTTGTTTGATTCTAGGATGTCTTCGCATATCTTTTTTAAGGCAAGCATGAGCGTGGCGTATTTTGAGAGTCATTCAATGTCAAAGATAATCTTTTTGTTGCCAAGAAAAGATGCCTCATCGGGCTGTAAAATTTGAGTAACAACCCTTTCCTCTCTAATGTCTAAAGTGATGAGTCACTGCTTTTTCCAGATAGTGCTACTAAGTGACTGAATACAAATTTATTATCCTTTTTGTGTACGGCATCTTCTCCCTCACTCCACCCCACCTCATCCCCACCTGTGCATGCTTAAGAGTTTATTCATTTTTGAAATGACAACTTGGTTACAATATGTTTAAGAGTGACTTTCATCATTATTATTCTCTTTATTTAACAACAGCTTTATTGAGATATAATTCACATAGCATAAAACATCGTCATTATTTCTTGCTGACCTACCTGAGCTCTGTGAGGTGAAGATTCATGATGCCCTTTAGCTAAAGTGCTGGGGAATGTGGGAAGTTGAATATTTAAGCTCAGGTTATCACCTTGAACCACAAGCCTCTCCAATACATGCTGATGTCAACTGTTGCTGTCATACTGTAACCCTCTCAGCTGTTCCGCTGGCTCCACCTTGGAACGTGCTTTCAACTCTTCACACGCGCCTGGCCTTCCCCTCAGGCTCCCCAGGGGCTGGGCCCTCCTCCCCTCTCCTTCTACATGCTCTTCCTGGGCAACCTCATCTACCTCCTGGCTCCATCTGCCCTCCGCATCAGTGGTGCTAAGGCCCCTCTTCAACTACTGTTTATACAACTACACTCTCCCACCAGCAATCTCTCTCTAGACATGGTGATTCACAGCTACAAGGACATCCTGATATCTCAGAAGGGGTATTTATAGCTTGAAGAAGCACTTCTTCAGCCCAGGGACCTATGGTCTGAGACACACATCTACTTCCCCCTGGCGGGAGGCACCATCACCCTGAGCTGTCCACTGCAGGAGCCTGCCAATCATCATCACTAGACTTGAGGACAAGGACAGCGTCTCTCTAGTTAGTTGGTCACCATATTTAACGGAGTGTCTAACACGCAGCAGCACAACAAATGCTAGTTGAAGAAATGAATTCAGTAAATCCAAAATACAGCCTTTCAACTCACCCTCTTCCTTTCATCCACATTGTCAGTCCTTTAGTTCAAACCACTATTGTTACTAGGCTTACTATCGAAGTCTCCCAGCCTCCGGCCCTGCTTCCGCCAACCCATCCTGCCTCTGCACTACAGTCAGAGTTATCCTTTTCAGTCACAGGTAGTATTTATGGTCCCTCAACTTAAGGCCCTTTAAAATAAAATCCAAATTTTTCAACATAACACACAAGTCTGTAACTCTCTTAACTGTACAGAGCACTCCTTCCACTTGGGAGAACAACTTAGGTTTCATTCTAAGGAGAACTTCCTGATGCTCCAAAGCTGACTGATACGCTTATCTTCTGAGCTCTCCGAAGTATCCTATACTTCTACCACTGCACCTGTGCTGTACTGTAATCGTCTGTGCACTTGTCCCCTCAGCTACACTGCACATTTTCAGGGGTGGGCGGGCCCCTGTCCTTTTCACTCTATCGCAGTGCCCTACACAGTTCCCAGCACACAGTGGGCGTTCGATGAGTGTCTGGTGAAGGAGTGTATTTTCAATGCTCGCCAGTGACCGTCAAAGTAGGTAACTTTGGAATTCCATCCTGGCACAGGAGTTCTGAACCCAGCGGGGATCCATAAATAGAAACTAAGAGGACACTAATGCCATGAAATTGTACCCAATAGTTTACGTGTGTGTACATTTTTTAGGGTAATTTTCAGACTGTCTAAAGAGTCCATAATCCTAAAAGTTTAAGGAGTATTATTGTTGGAGTTTGTTTGGTTAGAAAAGGATATTCTAAAGTGTATTACAAACTAACAAAAACAAAGTGTAGATATTATGTACGCAAAACACACACAGACCCACAGACCCGCAGACCCACGCAGGGATGGCCTCAATGATATCAACCCTTATGGTAAACCTTTTACTGAAAAGGGACGAGAATTGGAGGAGTTACAGGGCTGCCAGAAGACTGAAGAAAACCAGCCAATGCCAGAAGAACTTAGAATGGCAGGACAGAGAGAAGATGCACAGGAGTCTACTCTGCCACCTGACACAGGTCCTTATGCAGCCAGTATGTGAGAGGCTGGCTTCATCATAAAGGACGACAGTGTCCGAAGATCTCTGTATAACTCTGAAAATTGCAAACTCCAGCTTGCCACAATGCTGCCCAAGTTCAGGACAGCTCTGTTCTACCAATCTAGCTGCCTTTTTAAGTTTTGTCCAGTGAAGCCTGTCTAGACTGACCTTTGACAGAAGGGGCAAACGCGAAAGGCAGGCAGTGCACGGGGCTTAGGCGGAAGGAGAGGCAGGGAAAGGAGCAAACACGCTTTGCTTCTCAGGTGACCATCTTTCTTTGGCTCATTCTACTCCTTTGCCTTTACAGTTTGGAGTTTGCTTTTACAGTGGAGAGGGCAGTTTATGGACTCCCCTGTTTCCAAAAATCTTGACAATGTATCGTATACTTCGGTAAAATGAGAAAATGCATGTAAGTTCTGAAAAATACAGGCAGTTTTGAGAGTTGTGGGCATTTTTTAAATAAATGTTGAACATATTTATCCTCTTCCCAGGAATCAAACATTTCATGAAGTGAATGCGATTTTCCCTTTTTGGTAATTCCTCGTATCAGCATAAAATATACTCCATACAACCTGGTTAGCTTCAGAAAATGCTAACCTTTGTATCACAAGAGGCTGTTGCCAATCCAGAAAACTAGGACAACTGCTTCCAAAGTGGTAAAAGGCTTGATTTTGAGTGTTTCGATGCTTCCTAGCCTCACTTCCATCACTACAGAGGCTACACTGTAGCTACTGATCTTATATCCACCATGTCTCTGGTTGTGAAACACAGGGAGGAAAACTGGGCCCTGTCCTCCTTAGCGTCATCTTTCATCCAAAGAAAATGAAAGCCAAATAGAGAATTCAGTCAAAAGGTCTAAATTCACTGACTGGTTAACCGGTAGCTTGATAACCGAGGTTGCTTCACAATCCCCTGTACTGCAACGCAGCCCCATGTTGCTGACCTTCGCTACACAGGAGCACCGGCAGTGATGCGGGGACAGAAGCCTCACGCATTTATTATGCACACTATTGGTCCGAGTGTCTGATTTTGCTGTGGAACTCTGATTGTATAAGTGACCAAAATTGTGACTTTTTAAAAACAATACTTTTTTACAAACCAAGTTAGGAAAAAAAAGGTCTTTTCGAGATTTTCTATTTACCTATCATACCTGAAATTTTGGTGAGGTTCTAATCTGTGAATAAAAGATATATTATTTTAAATCATAGTGACAACTAAGGATTGCTCTGTGTAAATTCCTGATAAATTGGCGGTCAAATTTAGCGGTCAGTTACTCTGGCTGGAATTTGGAGTGAAAGGAGAGGAACAGAAGAGAAAGGGGAAAAACTGCTGATTAACAAAGTCCCACCGAAGAGTCTATGTATTCGATGCAACAGTTAATTTTTTTTAAATCCTAGGATTCACTTAAGAGTTGTACTGGGTTTTGCCCTGTTATCTACTCTGATACTTTTTTGGCAAGAAAGTGTTGTTAATGATTTTTTGAAATCTGGTGTAAGTCCTATTATATCCACAGACAAGCCAAACATGTCACTGAGAACTTGTGCTTTATTTTTTCCGTAGCAGTGTGTGAGGGCTGAAACCCTTTCAAAAGTATCTGGAACTGTTCTGAGGAAAGAGAGAAAGATGAGAATGGAAGAAAAAATTCTATAACCTCGTTCATTGCCTGCTCTATTGGCTTCCTTATCCTGAATCTTGTCGAACTCACTGTGGCCTCCATCGTCTGTAGGTTTCCCTGCTGCAAGAGAGACCAGGTTAGGAAGTGAGTGAGGAGGACGCCTGGATCAATGCTCACAATGAGATGAGAGGCAGAAGCGAAGAGAAGGCAGAACCAGAAATGAGGTTTTGGAGGTCCTTGCAATGGGGCACCTACAATCTATTTTCCATACATCCATGCTGGTGTGAAATTTGCAAATCCAAACAAATAATACTCACCAGAGGAAAAGGATCTACTGTCACTGAGATAATATTATTTGGTGCTCTCTAACTGAAATGTGCATGTGACTAAGATGTTGTTAACATATTACTTCGGAGAAGACGTATTCTCGCGAAGTGTGGGATGGAATGGAGACGTGGAGCCTGATGACACAGATAGGCATCACCTGGAAAATCCAGCAGTCCACTCCAACAGATGCCCCACAAGGTAGTATTTACCTTGATGAGCCTTGCAGACTGATACCCGACCTCATTGACTGGACCCAGGAATGCAGACTCATGCTAACAAAACTCACAAAACACCAATGTATTAAAAAAGAAAAGAAGAAAGCGACTTTATTATTCACGGTGAATAACAGAAGAATCAGGCACACTGCATCAGCCTGAGTGCGTTACCTCCTTGGGAAGGCACATTACTGGAGGGAAGCGTGGTGCGCACAGAGGCAGAGCAAGTGGAGTCAATTATGCAGGATTCCAGGGCAAATGGCATGAGGCTCTGCCGCTCTCTGCGACCGGCTCACCCACCTGCCAGGCAGCTTGGGACGCTGAGCGCAACCTGGCAGGTGCATCGGTCAGATAGTGCCTCGTAAGGCATCATAACAATTACGTTAATGGCTTTTTCCCCCTCTGTTTTGGAGACAGAGAAGATGCTCTTCTGATGGAGATTGTCTATGTGTGTGTGTTTTTAAGATGTCAATCATAACCTCAATTAGGTTATGGTCAAATCTTACTGCCCAAGGAGTCTTTGTGTCTCTCAAGATCACACTGCTCTCTTGGATTTAATCTGTAAAGTGCTGATTTCTTAGTTTAATTTTCAGAGACTATTTTCATTTTCCTGTTTTTTTGGGATCCAGAGGGGCACTGCATGGTAGACTCCACATTTGCCTACAGGTTCCACAAAGTGTCAAATTCAAATCAACCTGTGTTCACTGTGCCAACTTTATGCCCACCGCTGTGCCAGGTAGAAAATAATTCTCAAAAAATATAACAAGAGCCTCTAAGAAAATGTTACATCTACTGGATGCCTACAGCCCTAGGTTGTGCTTAAGGTACATCTGTTCACCCATTCTTCTCTAGTATTTACAGGCCTTCTGCTGTGTACCAGATTTACTAGGTACAAGAAATATAAAGATACACATGACAACTACCTTGTTCTCTTTCAGAGCTTACAATCTAGCAAAGGAACAAGGTGTGTGTGTTTTTTTGTAAAAAGGTACTGTGTCAAGTAGTATGGGGCATAGTTCAGGGAGTGCTTTTGTATTTAGGGACAGAGACAGAAGCCAGATCTTTCTTAAAATCTGATTTTTTAAAAGCATACTCAATAAAAAGATTATTAAAAAAAATTAAACAGTGGTATGAAGCACAAAAAATAAGCTCCTTTCTTGCTCCTTCCCTATCCTCTATAAATTCACCTCTCAAGGTTGCCCTCAGTGATTTATGAGTGCTCTTCCGGACATCGCCCCTGTATATGAAGCACATGCATGCACGCGCGCACACACGCACAGTTTTGCATTCCCCAACACACATCTATTTATATAAACATAAATTATATATTTATTAATATCAACATGTAAAACATATATTACATATCCCATTTATATATTACACACATATACATGCACACATATAACATACACACTTGTGTGGGATCACAGTGTGTGTGTGTGTGTGTGTGTGTGTGTATAGTCTCATAACTTGTGCTTTCAGTTTCAATTCCTTGTTGTAAATTATAACATGTATATAGATCAGTGCGCAAAGTAAATATACTCAATGTAGAAAATAAATTTGCCTGGACAGCTACCACTAGGTCAATGAATAGGAAATTCTGAGTAACCCAGAAACTCTTTGCACGCACCCATCCTCTCCGAAACCATTGTTCTGAATTTTATGTTAATCATTCCCTAACCTTCTGTAGAGTTTTACTACCTATGAGACAAAGTTCGAATTCCCTGAAATGCCCTCGGGACAAAAGCAGCTCCCTCTCTCTACTCCTCTCTGGACTCTCACTTTTCCTTAACACTTTGGCCTTTAATTCGTTATCTTTCAGCCCTCTGTTGTTACGGAGTTGTCTTCTTATACATATTCAACAGTTTCAATTAATTTCAGCAAAAGGACTGTTCTAATGACCTAATTGACCATATTTCCAGTAACAGAAATCTGTGTCACTTCTCAATGTCTTCCTTGTGTTGCAGTTATACGTATAAATGCAAATTCTTATCCACTAGATTCTAATTCCTTAGGGGTTATGAGAGCCAAACATCTTGATTTCCTGCAGCACAAATATGAATTATGTGAAATATACAGTAAATCCAGAAAGGGTAAAGAATAAATGGATGGAAAGGGGCTTGAATATGTAAGTACTGCTCTTGAAGTTTTTCCATTTTCTTTTAGTGAAGGAAGAGAAGATGTATATGCATAAAATAATTTGACATGAAACAATGAGGCATAAAGAGAGATGTTTAAATGAAATTCCTTATATTCACTGACATGAAAAAATTTCCAAGATATATTGTCAAGTTAACAAAAAGTTGTAAGATGGTAGCTGTGTATAAAACATGTACCTACACTTACCTCCCGTGTCTGTAACTAGGTGTGCCCACATACATGGACCCATGAACATTCTTGTTTATGCACAGAAACAAAACTCTAAGGACATGTAACGGTGGGTACTTCCATGGACTAGGATTGGCAAGCTGAGAAGTTATCTTCTCACTTTCAAATATCCTACATATTTTCCCATGAAGCATATATTACTTTTACAGTTAGGGGAAACTTTAAATTATATTCAAGGTAAACATATCTGACGAAGGAAATCAAGAAGAAAACATAGATAGGGAGACAAATTACTGGGGAAGGCTTCTTCGAAAAGGTCGAACTTGAAACGGGCACTGTGAGACGGGAAGAGTTTAAATGGGGACAGGGGTTGGCCAAGGTGGGCGAGAGCACCGTTTGGAGTAGGGGTCCGAGAAAGGGACTGAGGATGGTGACCGGAGAGGGCCCTGAGGAAGTTCGCCCGACTGAGGCTAACGCTGGTTGGCAGTCAGATATGATGACATGGACACAACAGAGCCACAGACTAGAACATGGAATATCCTTAATATTAAAAGCTTATGATCAGTCTGATGGGAAACAGAAGTCATTCCAGGTTACTGCACAAGGTCACGATATAAGGTCATACTAACCTCACAGAGTAATTTGCGCAGAATGAGGTCAAACATGAAAAGTCCCTGGTAATACATAAAGTGCTAGATCAATAATTATCGGTTCTATTACGTTACATTAAAATTACATTTTAGGGAGACTCTCTTGGTATTCTTGTCTAAAATTCATTACAGGGGAAGAAAGCCTCGGAGTAAGGAGATTTCCTTAGCAATATAACATACTTGAAAGAGCCTGACCAGTTTTCACAATCTGAAAAATGCAGATAACTTCCCACCTCTCAGGACTCTGGTAGGGATTAAATGGACAGAAAACGCCACAGTCGAAGGGCAGTAGTCCGTTTCTTCTCAACTGCAATTCTAGTCTGGAGGTACGCTGACAAGGATCGGAACTGATGTCCTGATCATGGGAATGGAAAAGCTAAAACCCAGAGATTTTTCTAAATAAATAATCAATAAAGATCTATTTGTTAAATGGAGGGAATGAATGAGGAAAAGGTGATGACTTCCAGGTTTCCAGCAGGGAGGCCTGTGGAACGGTCCTTGGTGTGTGACCCACGTTTTGGAGTCACAGCGCTCCGGCCACACGCGGTCCACCAGCTCCGTCTCTCTGCTCCTCCTGATCCACTACCCACCCTCTTGGGAATGGGGTAGTCTCCTTATGTAGTACAAATGTGGCTTGAAAGATTTTAAAATAAGGGTGTATTTATATTCATTTTATTTGGAAAAACTATTTTCAGGAATGCATAAAAACTCTGAAACAATTGAAACGTGAAGTTACTGACCATTTAATAGTTGCAGTGGGCAAAACTTAGCAATACCTTGTTAAAAATAAAAAATTCCACATTTGACTTTATGGAAGAAAAAACTCTACATAAGTAAAATATCTGACAGAATTAAACATCCTTAGGGTTTAAAATTATTATATTTGTATTATATAAAGGCACAAATCATGAAATTATGAAAACCAAGAGAGATCAATAAAGATTAATCATGTAAGTGATTCTGATTTACTGTGTTTTAAAAATTCTTTTCTCCTAAGTGGATTCTGGCTTCTGAGTTACATGTTACAACCCTGGACTGTCGCCTTAAAGCGGCGTTTATTACAACTTTACAGCATTCCAAAAGTCTCAGCTGGATACTCTGTGTTGCCTAGCTAGAGGTCAAAAGCTTGAGGGCTATTACATGACAGAAAATAAAAATTTAAAAAGCTTAGAAGTGATCTGTCATGCTTCAGATTTCTTTTCTGTAAGGTCACATCCCTGTGGAAGATGACAGAGTTGCAATTGTGTAACTAAGCCTCCAGAACTAGTTACAACTCTGGAATGTGACCGCTGTTTTGCAATGCAGTGGGTCACCATCACATGAAAATCTCGGGAAATACAGTACCTTGGTCACCTGCTAGTTCCTGTGAGAGTGTAACTCATTCACACAACACTACAATGGTGCTTCAGTCTAAACTACCAACCTACATTGCTTTGTACTCATGATTATATTTTAAAAGAATGTTAAGAATACTTACACATACTTGAAAAGGTAGGGGAGGAGGGGGGGAGAGGAAGATGAGGAGGAGGAAAAGGAAGAAAGGAGGAGAAAGGAAATATACCTTTACAGCAATGTGGGAAGGGGCGGGTAGGAGAGGACACAGTGAAACAAAACTGGCTGTAACTGGCTGTTTGTTGAAGGTGGGGACATGTGCACAGAAGGTCATATCTTCTACTGGTCCACCTTTGTATGTGGAAATGTCCATCATAAACGGCTCAAAAAAGGCACATAACCTAATTTTTCAGGACTGTCTCCTAACTCTGTACCTAAAAATGGACATCTCAGTACTGTGAATAGTGGTGTAATAAATATATGTCTTTTTCAGAACCCTGACTTATGATTTTAAGAGTTCCCGAGGCTTATGTACCCAACAACAATAACAAACATCTTACCAGATAATAATCCTTGGTACACACATAACGATTATACAAAGCACTTTCATATCCATTCTCTCAACTGGTCTTCACAATAACACTGTGAGAAACCGTGGTTAACATTCTAATTTACGAAAAAGAAATACAAAGCCCAGAGAAGTCAAGTGACTTTCATTTCATTTTCATTCCACAAACATCTACTGAATATATAGTGTGTGTCCCTCAGTTCTGACCTAGGCATTAGGAATGAAGAGGCAAAATTAATTCCTTCTTTCAAGAGGTGTGTAGTCTAGTAGAGGGAACAAGTTATAAACTGATAATTACATGGTGTGATTCATACTACAATGAAGTGTTTTTCAAAAGACTTTTAAACCATGACCTGCAGTAAGATACATATTTTACATTACCACCCATATATAAAAATGTTTATGTGAAACAACTTTCATGAAACACTTCTCTTTCTATGCATGAAGCACACTGTGTTTTCTCTCTTTTTAAAAAAACTCAATGATTTTTAGAGAGAGGAGGGGAGAGAGGGAGAGAAAGAGAGGATGAGAGGGGAGAGAGAGACGCACACACACACACACACACACACACACACTTATCGATTTGTTGTTTTAGTTATTTATGTATTCATTAGTTGATTCTTGTATGTGCCCTGACAGGAACTGAACCCGCAACCATGGCACGTCAGGATGACACTCTAACCAACTGAGCTCCCTGGCCACGGTACACTTAGGTATTTTCTAATATATCCTATTCAGTAATCTTTCCCTTTAAAATAAAATGCTGGTCACAACCTCTTACAATGATTTCATTATCCACTAGTGGGTTGCAACCTACATTGTGCAAAAGTACTATGATGAGTACGGTCAGAGTTCTATCATGCAGAGTTCACAAAAGAAAACAAAAACTCTCTTCCAGGGAACAAGACAGGCTTTCAAGAGGTCGGCCTCTGAGTACATTTCAATATTAAAGCAGCAGAACTGGAACAGAGGTCTCACAATGCTCTAATCACTTTGCTCTTTCTTGCAATAGCCGATCTGCTGTACGCTGGCCAAATACAAAACAGCAATAGACCGTGAACTCACTGATAAGCTATGAAAACAAGTTGTTTTCTTGAAGGGATGTCAGCAATCATTCATCCACATGTACTAATCCACATTATGTGGCACAGCACTTCCTGTCTATTGGATCATCCTGCTACTACCTGTAAAACAACTACAAGCATTCTGACACTATAACGTTTATTACATGACTCACAGCCCTAAATATTTGTCCTCTAGAATAAAGGCTTAAAAAGAAAGAGAAGAGGATAATGTGTTCGATGTGAACTTAGATGTTATAATTTTTATTAACCGTTAATCCACATGATGATTTTTGTTCAATGCCTTCATCCACTATCTTGACCATTTGCTGTCCGTCCCGGGCAGCTGTACCTGCTGCGTACAGACTCAGTGAAGGGAAGAGCTAGTGTAAGGCAGTGACTCCCAGTACTAATAGCTCATGTTGCTGCCCCCTGCTGTCCAGAAAGACAGGGGACCAATCAGGGAGACCGACGGGCTAGATTTTGCTTTGCCATTTCCTCCAACAGGAGGGTTTCCATTTTCAGGTACTTGTTTTGAGAATCCATTTTGCCCAACTACACCAAAGACTCATCTTGTGAATGTGACCTAGTCTGGTAAGTTCTGTGTGCCTTTTATCCATTAAGCAATAAAAAAAAATTGTGCTTTTCCACATCAGTATGTGATCAGCTTACAATAGCACTACTTGGGTATTCAATAAATATTCATTAAGGGTACTGATACTGACACTAAATAGAAAATACACAAAAGAAAGAAAGTTAATTGGACTTTACCAGATTTGGAGGAACTACAACTGTTTCTCACCCCTACTTTCCCAAAAGGAAACATACTCTGAATATCAATGATAAAAGATTTTGTTGGTTGAAGCTTGAAAAAATAGTAATCTTATTTAACATCAAACCAACCTGAACGAACCCCAAAACACAAACTAGAATTTGTGCCTTTAATCACATAATTGTAGGGTCTTGGTGCACTGAAAGTTTTCTGGGCTAAGTTTTATAGGTATTAATTCAGTAACAAAGGATTGGCCAGAAGGAAATGAGAATTACACTTTTGAGAAAGTTACTAAAAAGCATAAGCCATTTACAAAAAGACATTCTGCTCCATGGACGAATCTCTTTGTTTGGAAGACACGTTTAGGTTTGATTCCTTTGAATATTCTAAACAAGTCTGAGTAGGTCAATAAACTATAATCCACTAGGTCTTCAAAAAGATCTTCCTGTTTTAGACTACACAAAAGATCTATTTTAAGAATACTCACTCTTTAATTTAGACCACCACAGATAACATTTCCAAAAATTTGTAAATATTTAGTTGAGAAGCAAATGATAAAACACTAAATTAACTACAGATATGAGCTAAAAATAATGTAAAACAGACTCCTTTGTAATTCACAACTATACAGAAAGTAGAACTGGGAAAAAACACTGAACTCTATTTTGAGGATAAAACTGAATTCCTCTCTAGAATATAAGCTTGGTATCATTTTCCTTTTATGCCCTTGAATACTCACTTGAAACTTTGTATGAAGCATCTTCAAATGACTGCAGGCCTTTAAGCATCTCGAAATCAGTTATGTCCAATGCCAAACTCTAACTCCCTTCTACCCTTTCCTCCTGCCAAACTCCCCGAAAACCCATTCTTCTTAATTCCAGTGATCTCTAAAATGGGTATGCATAAGAAAATCCACTGGGAAGGGGGTTAAAACAGTAAGACTTTTGTGCTAGGTACATGCTCAAAAGTATTTAACTATTAAGGGTGTGTGATTTTTTTAAAAAGTTAAGACTACCAGCCCAGTCTGGGCTTCCTCACCGTTTTCGGACCATCTGTCTACTAAGTGCTTACATTTTCTCAGTCTCTTTCACCCCCTTTGCTCTGCAAGTCCACCAACAGTGTGGTAGCTCTAATTCTCCGTGTCTTGCTTGGATTTCTGTAGTCATCTTCTATCTTGTCTCACTTCTTGCAATATCTTTTTCCAACTCATCCTTCACTCTGCCACTAGAAGTATCTTCACACTCTGCCACTAGTCAGATATCACTTACTGAAAAGCAGCACTATCTACAAAATTACTCAGGACACCTTAAAGTAGTTTTCAGGGCTTTCTATACTTTTAGCTCAACCTAGGAAAGTAGTGTGGGGTGGGGGTGGGGGGAGTGTGAACTTCAGGCCTAGGCTTGAGTTTTACAATCTTTGTGGCTTTGGCGGGAATTACTTGGTCTTTCTGAGCTTTTATTTCCACCTTTGCGTGATGAAATTAATAGCTCACAAAACTGTTATTTTAATCAAATGAGATTGCACATGAGAAGGAGCTTGGCACAGAGCCAGGCACACACAAATTGATCAACAATTTTTTGACCCCTTCTTGCTCTGCTACAAATACCCTCTGCCTCTCTCCCCTTACACCTGCCCCACCATGATCCTGGCCCATGACACACCAACTCCTCTGGAACGTCTGCTTTCCTCAAGTATGACATGCACTCTCACCCCTCTGTGGTTCTGAATAACTACACCCTCAGCCTCACATGCACTTTACTATGTCCTCCAGGTAAAACTGTAACCATGCCTCAAGGCCCAGCTCAGATGTCAACTCTTCCAGGGAGTCTTCCCTTTACCCACTGATGAGGATGAACCACTCTTCCTTTGAGTTCTCCTTGCACACGGCTTGTAGCTTCACTTTAGTATTAATTTCTTGTGTCATTATATTACTATATTCATATTAAATATAAAATTAGGTTTATATATGTTACCTGCATGAATTATAAGCTTCTTGAAGGCAGAAAGCATGCTTTTCTTCTTTTTATTCTCAGCAATTAACACCTTGTACTGGAAGGGATTTAATAAATGCTTGCTGATTGAATAAATAAATGTATCAAGACATTTTCAAAAGAAGTAAATTTTTACTGGAAAAAAACACCAATCATTTGTTTCAAAGTTTGAAGTAATTTTTAGAAGACAACTTTTACCTGAAAAATATACCATTATTTAATATTTACAATACATACATTAAAAAAAAAAACAAAGAAATGAACTAAAAATGGTGCATTTTGATACTTCAGACTGAGTACATAACAAAATATTATTTTTAACCTATTAAACTGAGTTTAAAAATTTATAATACCAATTCTTATCCACTAGTAGACGACCAGTGAGTAAATATTAATAGTAAGTAGACATCACTCAAAACTGAGAATTAATGCTTTAGTTTAGAAAAAAAATATTAAGAAACGTTTTCCCTTACTCATAGCAAAAGCAGAGTGAGCAAACATCTGACTTGGAATCTGGTAGGGAGCAAAGTACCAGCTCTGGAGGTTGGAGGCCTCGGCGGGTAGCCAGCTCGGCCCCACGTCAGCTGTGTGACTTGGCTCTCTCCGAGCCACGGCTACTCTCTCTGCGAATCAGGAAAAACCCCCTCCCCTTTCTCACGGTCAGCCTGCAGAACTGATGGCACTGCCATTTATGAAATGGCAATCGCCATGTCTAGGACACGGCAGGTCTTCTCCTGTCTCCTATCTCATGGGCCCGGGGACCGTCCACCCGATGGGAACACAGACGGCGATGAGCGCAGGGCTCATTCTGACCTGAAGGGGACCTGGAAAGTCTAGTGAAGCTTGTTGGGTAGTAAAGGCTGATTCTGAAACATGTGCTGAGTGACCGCAGGTGTTCAGACTGTTCCAGCCACGGCTGTGAATGTGGCACTCACCGGGGGACCCTTCTGCAAAGAGGGGTGGGGCCGCCAAAGGAAAATAATGCGGGGCAGAGGGTTTGGAATGACACAAAAAGATGAGGGAGAGGGAGGAGAGAACAAATTTTGAAGGGCAGAGCCATGGAAGGGGCAGCGGAAAGAGGAAGCTATGGGAGAAAGCAGAAATAACCAGATTGCCAAATCGGGAGGTGTGAGGGGGACAGGGAAAGTTGTCTCTTCCTCTCCTTTGTCATCCTGCCCAAATTTTCTCCCCCTTTGTGCTTTCCCCTCCAATCGGCTCTCTTTTCAACCCCTCCCAAAACCACATTTTTATTCTTAAGAGTCACTCCCACTTGCTCTCCGACAGCCCTTCCTCGGGAATCAGGGGTGAAAGCCTAGGAAAGCGTTAGTCTAGAGCGGCCTGCAAGGCTCCAGCTGGCTTGCCACGCTGCCCCGCCCCAGCGCCCGGGCACCAGGTATGAGCTCTGGAACTGACCCTGGCCGCCAGCATGAGAGGGCAGAGAGTGCAGGGAGCAGCTGTTCACCTCTCCGCAGGGCCCTGGCCATCCCATGTCCTCGTTTGCACTATCTTCAGTTACAAAGGATGCACTGTCTTCAATTACAAATGACCCACGCGAACGTCCCATGATGGGAATCTACCAGCTGATAAGTGTATGGTCACCTTCCCTTTCGGGTGAATTTATGAAATGTTATTTTAAAATGTCAAGATTGGACATGTTTAAAAGAAAGTCCACACAAAGCCTGAGCCACGAGAATATTTAGTCAAAAGTCGTAATGTCCTCAGGGTGGGAATGCATTTGTTTCCACAGCGCGTCCCAATGTGCCTGTTAAATGTGCCACGAAAAGCTCAAGATTAAAAGCTTCCTTCTGGTTTCCTTGAAGGAAATTCTATGCATTCTTTTTTACAAATAAATATAATGGTTGTACTGAATCAAAAGTGTACATAATTATTAAGTGTTACATATGTGGGTGCTAAGTGAGGGCAACGTCAGAGACCCAGTGATCCACTTCCATTCGACTGTAACAAGTCCATTAATTCATCTTTTGGTCATCATTACTTGAAGAACAAGAAAACGCTAACAGTGTACCAGGGAATGTGTTCATTCCCTAAAGTGTATGAGAATCTGTCTGCAATTGCCCAAAGCTGTGCTGCCTGAAGTGAAAACTAGAATGTCCTTGCAGACCATTCCGTTCAGCAAACAAGTATCATTTGTTCCCATGTTCAGAGAAAACAATTTCTTGTAAAATATATATAAAAAAAAACAACTGGAAGTACCTTCTCAATAAATGTGCCTTAAAGCACAATAAGAACCAAATGAAGCAATGGGGACCTCCCTGAAAGCGTCCCTAATCACTCTACCTTTGGCCTCTGCTTCTGAGGCGGGTGATGGCAAATCACAGGCTATGGGAACGGGCCGAGCTGGTCACTTCACGTCTCCCACCTGGAGCTCTTGCACACTTGGACCAAGCCAAGAAAGAAACGAGACCTGCGGGGCTCTGAAACACAGCAGCAGGGCTGGCTGTCATAAAAGAATGGTTGGGTTTGAGATGAATGCAGTGGGAAGGACTGAAAGAGGTTGTCAGGGCATAAAGGAGCCCTAGGACAAGCGGGCGGCCCGCCCCCCACGGAAGGCAAGTTCCCTGTGCACTAGCCGGTTCCGGACCCTGCCCACTCGCGGGGTTCTCTGCACGGCATGGCGGGGCGAGCTGGCGGGAGCCTCTGGGGTAACGTGTGACAAGAGGATGTCCTCAGACTCGGTGCAGTTTAGGAATGAGCATGGACAGCCTGAAAACGATATGCTGAAGATGAGGCAAACCACTCTCTGTGTCAGCCCACTGAGGAAGAGACTTTGTTTCAGCAACACGGATTTTAGTGAAGGTACTTCACAATAATCACTCATTAAAAAAAAAAGAAATCAAGTGCCCCAAAAAAGAGATCACACTGTCACTGGGGTACTGACTTTCCATTTTCTCCTCCTTCTAAGAGTTCTTTCTTTTGCTTCAACAAAGCCAGTCAACAGGAGGCAGTTTACAAAATGATTAAGAGCATGGATTCTGCAGCCAGATTTCCTGGGTTTGAATCCTGAATGCAAAGTTGGGTAGATTTCTCAGCCTCTGTGGGCCTCAATATGCTCCTTCGTGAAATGGGGGTCACTCCACCAGCCACCTCACCGCACCTGGACAGAATGGGACACAACTGAGGGCTTAGGGAAGGTCAACAGCTGCTACCGGTTTAAGAAAGAAAATGTTACTACTGCAAGATCATGCCATCCTTGTGCCTAGACTTTTTTTAAAAAGCATATGATTAATGTCTTTAATAATTTGCACATCTGCCTGAGTTAAGAATGTACTTCTTGAAGGCTTATCAGTATTTTTGTCTCAAATATCTCAGTTTCAGGCATATCATAAGAACTCAATGTCTGAAAGGAAAAGAACAAAGCTTTGCAAACCAATTAAGGTGAGCAGTTGTAATATTTATCTTATAAATAAATTCAGATTTCATGAGCTTTTGCTGAGATCCTATTTTATGCTAGGCCCTGCGTGAAGACTTTATGTTTTCTTAATACATTTTCTATGCACTAAACACAGCTATATAACTGCAAAACAACCCAGTGGCTGCTGGGTTATGCTGAAGCTCATTTAGACTAGTCCCCGGTTTACAACCTGAAAAAGGTTGGTTAACAATCTTGTTGAGATGATTTTTAGGCCAAAGAGCTCATTTCTATGCCTCCACCATGCAGCAGCGAGGGTCCTTGTGACCACAGCACAGGGGATGCTGCAGCTGGACTGGCATTCTCTCCTTCTGGTCTAGGGCAGGGCGATGGTGCCCTCTGGGATATAAAAAGCACCTTAGGGATGTTTTTAGCACCCACAGGGCCCAAGGCAGAAAGCCTAACTTTAAAGGATCTTTTTAAACCACAGAATAAGGAACTCCGTATTACATTCAGACTTGGCCACAAGTCAATTTCCAAATGTTAGTTCTTCATGAAATCATCATATATCTCAGGGAAAATTCAAACTTATCTCAGCTCTTTTACTTTTTACTTTATTGGGAAGAAAATTCTGAGCCAGAGTAAATGAATAAGTAGATTTCGGTCTTCTGAAAGGACTCTGGGTGTGGCTGAGATAGCTAACTTTGAAAACTTAGCAACACAGGATACATTATGAGTAAGTTCTTTACTTTTTTTTTTTTAAATAATGATGCTAACTCACCAGATCCTTCTGAAAGAGTCCTTTTATTAATTTCAATGAAGTCAAGTAGAGAACAAGTTGTAATATGAAACACAATTTATGCAACTATGTTGAAATTCTCTGCCAGAGTTACATCTTCTAATGTAAGAATTTTATGGTAAAACAATTTCAAAATAATATCAAGCACTGGGTTAGGCCTCATTTCGGTTTTAGGCTGTCACAGAAAACTCCTTTTTTACAAATCACTGAAATCTAAGGCAAAATGATAGTGCCTTTAAATAAATTTTTCAAAAAACTGTGTTCCCGACAGTTCATAATAAAAGAGCTGAAACTAAGCCTCAATTGAAATTATATTGTTAGGCAACTCCAAAAACTAAACACAAAAACATGTTAAAATAAAGATTGCAACATCAAGGGAAAACCACCCTCATATATACAGTTTGAGACTCCCAGCCATTTCTGACCCCAGCCCTGATGAGATCAATTGATCCTTCAGAGGTTTTCCCTACAGCCGGCCAGCAAGCTGCTCTCTCCCTCAGCGGCCCCGCGGATTACTCAGGGAAAGGCATGCAATGCAATGAAGGGGCCAATAAGAAATCCCGTGGGTGGGTCTGCTCTGCCTTTCAAAACCAATGAACTTCTCATTATATAACCTTTACTAACCAGGGAGAAGTTTGTAAGTCATATAGCCAACTAAACTGTAAGGCAGGTGATGTTGTATGTCTCACATTAAAAAGAAGAAGAAGGCGAAGAAAGAAAAAGCTTTCTGAATGGCATGGTCCATCTTGTCAGGTTATGTCAGAAAATTAATGAATCTTACTTGGTAGTATTACTAGGCTCATTTTGACAACGATTTTCAAGCCATATAGTGTTTTCAATCAGAAAAGCCCAAGCCTCTAAAATAAAATCTCCATGACATTTTATTAGTTCTTTATAAAATAAAGTCTTTGAACCACAAGAGAATTCTGAGAATCTAGCTTTTCCAGAAAGCCCAAGAAAAATACTTCAGTTTCACCATTCTCAAATTCATTTGACTTTGAAACAAAATAAACATATTACTCTATTTAATATCATTGCACAAGCGAATTCACAAGAATGAAATGTGTTCAGAGTTCCTAGAAAAAATGTAGCAATACAGGCTGCCAACTTGTTCAATGTCAAGCTCTAGGCAGGATAGCAACACTAGCAGTAAATGACTCAGAGTGAGTCACACTTAAGCTATTTTTGCTTTTAAAGTACTGCCAGGCACTGTGTTAATATTCAACCCAGAGTAAATTTAGCCCAACAAGAAAACAAGTGTTTCCATGGTTGCTTCTTCCTGGTGTTTATGGTATATATGTAGCCATCAGGCACAGGAAGCCGGCCAGATAAATTAAGTAGAAATGCTCACCTTTCATTTATAACCAGGCTTTGGAACACTGGAAACACAATATGCAGTTTTTGGCTATTCTTCCATCACCTTCTGTCTATCTGCTCCTCTACACCCAAAAAGCAAATATGTAGAGCATACACTATTAATGATTCATTTAAAAGTCTGTACCATTAAAGTGCCTCTAGTGGCCTGTTCATGCATTTTATGTGGCTCTGTGTTGTTAAGAGTCACAGCCACTCACATTTCTCTGATAGTGTGGCCACAGGGGACTAAAATGTTTAAAAAATAGCTTGCAAAAACAGTAGCAAATGTGGACTACAGATACCAAATGGAACCCTCCGATAGTATCACATGCAGTGATTAATCAGTCTGGTAATGTGGTCACGTGGATGCTCAGAAGGTGGTCAAAAATACTGGTTATGGAAGATGAATGGATAGAATCAGGTTGATCTGAAAAAAATATCAATTTTTCAGACTATGCTATTTAGATTGCAAATACACATGGAGTTCTCACACTTGAGCAGCACAGTAAATTGAAAACAGACACTAGGACGTCTCCCCAAATAAAACCCACCTGTCCATTTATAGCTGTTAAAATCCTCAGCATTATCTGTACAAGCTATGCTACCCTTATATACAGTGGTTAGGTATTTTGCTCAGTAAAAAACATTAAAGCTAGATATCCCAGTACTGGTTTTCCAAGTAGGATACATGCACATCTCAGGATATGCAAAATCTTAGCCCTTCTACTGATAATTACTTTTATGGAAAACAATGAGGCTTTGCCCATAATGTACTGCACATACTGATGTCGTGAAGAACATGTATAAAGACCAACCAACAGCATGGTGAGGGGCACGAGGGGCATAAGTTCCGACTGTGGGGAAGACTGGTCGGAAGGTGATCTAAGGAACACAGCCTCCCAAAGGGTCGATCCTTCTCTTCCTGTTCTAGCCTAGCATAGTGTGTGTGTTTTTTTGTTTTTTTTTTTACATTTCAATGGTCACTGGCACAAAGGAAGGCAAGTGGAAAAGGCTAAGTCAGCAAGCAACTGGAGAAGATAGAGAAATGGTAATCTGAGCATGGGGAGACTGGGAAAGAGCCACTCAAAGTACCTCAGCGTGGCTGAAATGACAAAACTGGGCACACTGAAAGCCACACGGACCAGCCCAGTTGAAGAAGCCATGCTCTGAAAAAAAACCTGACCGGGTCTCAAGACGCCTAGACCATCAGGAGTCCCTGAAAATTTTAACGGAGGTCTAAAAGCTACAATATTTTCGGTGAACTGGGAAAGCCCACCACAAGTGCAGTTACAGAACAGAGCTCTTTCGTAGCACATGGCTCTTGGGGAACAACTGTGAAAGGGGCACCATGCGGGTGCCAAAGATGAGAGCTCCTAAAATAGTCTTTAACTTGCTTGAATGGAATCTTTAATTCCATGGAAAGAACCGTGCACAGGACTTGGCACATGCAGTAGGTGTTTAATAAATCTCTGCAGAATGAATGGATGGAGTATGTTACTTGTATACCCAACAAACATCTTATTTGAAATCCATGCAGTCTAAAGCTCCGTACTTGTTATCTGTATGTTTATTACAAAGGCAATTTTCAGGGTCTGAAAGCCTAAGAGACTATAAATAACTTGTAAGAATTTCTTGCATTCTGACTCTCTTCATTACTGATTTCACTAACTCTACTAATACAATAGTTCAAGGATCTTAGTCATCTTGACCTGAAAGTTTCAGATTAGAGGAGCATAAACAGTAAAGCTTCACTGAAGGAACATATTAAAATGTTGGCAGAGGCGAAGATGGGGAGGGATGAATTGTTAATGCATGAGTTTTTTAAGGCAGTGAAACTATTCCATACATTATCGTGGCGGATACGGGACGTTCTGTCTGGGCCCGCGCTCGTGCTGCTCGGCTCCCTCCCCTGCTGACTCGGACCTCGCCCCTCTTCGGTCATGTGCGCCCTAATCCTAGGGGCCTGGATTCTGGGTTCCCTTGCTCCCACGGCACTGGATGCTACTGCTGTTCCCCTGTCTGTCTACCTCGCTCTGACCTATGACTTGTCTTGACCTCATTGTTTGTGTATACTCGGGCTGGAAGGGCCTGGCCTACTACTGACCCTTGGTACTCTAAACCTTGATACAGTTCCCTAATTCTGCCTACCAACCTTGTATTTATCTTGCTATAAGGCCCAGCCCAACCTAACAGTAATTACATATGAAGAGAGAACTTGGGGAAATGACATTGGTACAAAATTATAATATTCAAAAACATTTCTTAAAACTAGAAATAAAAGAGTTTGTTATTCAGTGTGTAATGATTCTCTATAAGGCTCTCAGAAGCAGAATTTTATTCCATCTCCTAACTTCCTACCTTAATTCTGCATTCACAGGGTGTTCTAAATATAAAATACACGAATTAATTTGAAAAGGGGGGGGGGGATGGGGAAGCATTAGTGCTTTATATGGACTCTACTATTTATGACACTAAAATTGAGCTAAATCACCCCCTAAATATGTTTATTTATTAAAATACCAGAGAGAAGCTTAGGTCTATAAATGATACGGGCATTCAAGTCACAGTTCAGAATGGCTAACCCTTGGCCAAGTAAGAATGCAATTAAGAACATGACTAGTTTCCTATACTCTGTTAAAAGGGAGATAACCCTGTGAAGCCTAACAAGGCACTTTTCTATGGCCTGACTCATTGTTTTAGTGTCCTCCAAGGGAAAACCGTAGAGCAGAGAATGAAAACTTGAAAAGAAAAAGAACACAGATGTTGACGATTTCTTTTTTATAAAGGGTGCCTATTTTTTCAAAGCTGAATAAGTTTTTTTCTTTCCCAGTCTCCTTTTAGAAAAGGGAATTGAACTATGATCAGTTGTTATCATTTACTGCTAAACGTAATTTTTAGATCAGAAAATATTATTGCACACTGACTTACCTGATTTTTTCAACAGGTTACAGAACGTTCTTCACATTAAGTCTATGACACGAGGTAAATGGAGCACAGCCTCTGCCTGCCTGCCCTGAGCACTTGAATTAGCAGACGAACCAGAAGAAGGCACCCTTTCCTCCAGGGACACCGGGAATAATACATGCCTGGGTGATTAGAATACAGGCCAGCACTTAGTCACCCCTCGCCTCCGCAGGCCGGTGCTGTGTGTGCTGTGTAAGAAACTGTACAACTGTATATACTGGACCTCTCCTAGCCCACAGCCGGAAATAAGTTACTTTCATAAAGGCATTATTTACATTCTGGATGGCAGTACTGTCGAGCCCGCTAAGCTCCTTCACCTGTAATCGACCATCCCAAATTTACAAACCAAGATATCAAAGTAATCCACATGTTGGCAATGCCTCTCAATGGTCTGATATCGAACCACTTACCTGAATCGTAACCCCGCCAACTAGAGCGCATCACTAACCACTTCACTGCCCACTCTACTCTTCTCACCCTGCTGTCTGGAAAGGTGCACATAACCACCTGGTTATGAGCAAGGCCTCCCTGCTAGTGCAGCCAAGTCCCGGAGCTTCTTCATTACTCAAGAGTGACCTCTTCTATGAGGTTCTTCCTGCCTAACTCAGCCAGCTCTGCACAGCATGCCCAGGAAGGCTCGGTCTAGGCCTATTAGGAAACCAGTCATAGAATCTTGCTGGTATCAAGTGAATTTGTGTTAGCATCCCTAACAAGGTAAAGTCAGTAGCAAATAAGCTGAGTTTCAGCTGTGAGAATTACTCACATAGGAATCGATACTGATAATGCTAATTAAAATACTTAACACGAAGGCAGGAGCTAAGTATAAAATATTTAGAAAGAGACAACCCTCCTTTCTTCAAAATTACATATAGAGATTGGTTCTGGCCACTTGTAACAATCAATCCATAAACATTCACAGAGCGCTATGACATGTAAGTTACTGGGGGGGAAACAACCCAAAAATGCACAATAGAATGACTATATGAGTTCTGTCCAGAAGAAGTCCAGCTATTGTTACTATAATGAGAACAGTTTGCACGATATTGACCTAACCTGGCAGCCAAGGAGAGGGGACTGGAATGTACATGTGTGAACAATGACGACTTCAGTGTACTAGTCAGTGGCGGTGGGAGTCGTCATTGAGTTAGTGTACTGTGTGGCCGTTGCATTCAAAATGACTGAGCGAGTACAGCAACAAATCTGCATCGAGTTTTGCGTTAAGCTTGAACATTCCTCCATGGAAACTACTTGGATGACTCCGGAGGCCGCAGTTGTGGGCAACTGGTGATGGGCAGCTTCATCGTGACAATGCACCTGCCCATGAATTATGTCTCATGCTGAGTTTTTTGGTGAAACATCAAATCACCCAAGTGACTCAGCACCCCCACAGTCCAGATTTGGTGCCCTGTGACTTCTGGCTTTTCCCAAAACTAAAATCACCTTTGGAAGGGAAGAGATTTCAGACAGTTGACGGCATTCGGGAAAATACGACAGGGGAGCTGACGGCGACTGGGAGAACTGTGTGAGGACCCAAGGTGCCTATTTTGAAGGGGACTGAAGCTTCAATGTCCTGTGTACAATGTTTCTTTCATCTTCCTCAATAAATGTCTCTATTATTCATATTACATGACTGGATACCTTCTGGACAGATCTTGTATGTTTCACATCAAAACTTGGGATACATGGTCTGACAAGTGCGTGCCACTGGGCAAGAACATTGGAAATTAAACTCTTTAAAGTTAAGGAACATAAAGTCAATGGAAATATCAGATTATCCAAAGTTGCAAAGAGCTGATAAAATAAGGGAGATACACAGAAATATTCCAAAGGATAACAATGTAAAACAGAATAAGAGCAGCTTGTCTGGGACGTGCAAGTGGCAAAGGCCAAAAGGTTTAATAACACCTGAGTTGACCAGCATGTAGGAAATGGGCTCTCCGGTGCCTTCTTGATAGGAGTTTAAATGAATATAATCTTTATGGAGTGCAATTTGTCCTCCACAATACAATTTAAAAATTCACATATGCTTTGACACAGCGATTTCCCCATCACTTATCTTACACATAGAGACCAACTTGTGTGGGATTTTGCATGCGTAAGAATATTTATTGCAGCAATGTCGATAACAAAGAACAATTATCCCCATCATCAGGGGACTGGTTAAAAACTATGTGCTACTCTGTAGCATTAAAAAGAATGAGGAAGCCCTATATGTACTGATAAGAGAATATCCAAAATCTATTAAGTGAAAAAGGAAAGTAGAAACAGTGTGTCTAATACGCTACCATCAAAACACACATACACATGTGTATGCACACACACACACGTTTCTACAGACAAACATATGACACCAGCAGCAGTAACTGCCTCCAGGGAGGCAAGGCCTTCCTTCTCATCACATAGTCTTTTGTACTTTGTGAATTAGATACTACATGGATATATCATTCAATCAAAAAAGTCTGCTCGTTCTTTCTGTCTCTCTACGCTTTAGAAAGGAAGAGACTATCTTGTGCAGGCACGGTTAACAGAGGTTTCCCACAGCAGGCGCTCTGAGTGAAATCTGCCTGGGGGACAGGCTGCGGAAGGGGAAAGGAGCAAGGGGAAGCCATTTTTGTCTGCAGAGACAAGGTGGGTTAGGAGAGACTAACATGCGGACACTGAATGCTACTCCCTTTCCACGTTTCTCCCTCAGTAAGTCATGTGTATGAATATATAATGTAACCCATTCACTCATCAAATGTCTATTATGAGCCAGGAACTATGCTAGATGCTGAGGGTACGCAAGTCGATGAGACCCAGTCTTCATCCTCAAGGAGCCCTGAGGAAAATGCCACACGAGGAGAGTAGAAAAGGAATTCCCCAGAGAAAAGCCTGACTCGTATACATCTAAGTGTGATTACCTGCCCATTCTACAGGATGTGGTGACAATGATGTGGTGAAGACAATAACAGCTAATGCTTATGTAGCATTTAGTAAGCACCAAGACACTGTTCTGAGTCACTTTCATATATTAAGTCACTTAATCTTCACAACACCCTTATAAAGAAGGTATATTATTAGCATACCATTTTAATAGATGGAGAAACTGAGGTACAGAGATTTTTTTTTTTTAAATTTTAAAACTTAAAATCCAGAATGACACACAGCTAGTAAGGGGATGGACCCAGGCCTGAACCCAAAAAGTGTGGCTGTAGCACTAACCTATGATCTACTAGTGACCCTGACAGAATAAGGGTCAATCTCAGAATAATTAATAACCCCGTACATTTATTTGCATAGGACTTTGCAAAATATTTTCATGGTAGATCATTTTCAATTTACAATAGCCTTGTGATCCACTCTCTTTGAAACGAACACACAATCCAGCTATTAAAATAAATGAAATAAAGGCAGTTATAAATTCTCAAGAGTCCCGTCACTGAAAATAACTGAAGTAGTACAAAAGCTTCTCTCAAAGAGTTCTACATGGTAACATTCAAATTAGACAATATATGTTAAGCATCAGTTTTCACAGGAAAGAAAATGAAATAAACTAGATAACGGGATTCACTACTTATTGTGAATGGCATTGAAAAAGTGAAACACTGTCTTTGATTTACTAAAATAAAAATTATGATCCTCATATTCTCTTTTTAATTATACAGTCAGATTGAGTACTTTGGCAGTTAGTGTTTGTTAAAATATTGTGCTATTCAATTAGCACTAAAGAAAATTCATTTTAATCAATTCTTCTTCTGAAAATAGTTTAAATTGTTAAAACAGGATAAACTAGAACTGAAAGTTTGAAAAGCAAATGTACCTGTCCAATTTAGGAAAGGAAATTCCCCAATTTCTTTCCACTAGCTTAGCTCTTAAATAGATCCAGATATGCTCGTAGAAAGTACCAGTTGACATTACTCAATGGGGGTTTCCTTACTTTTGTTAATTTAGGATTTCCTTGTCTGCAGGGACACACAATATTGGTTTCTGTTGTTTGAAGTTTTTTTTAAAAATCAATACATGACTAAAGAGAGCACTCTTCAATGTAAATAAAATGTGCACTTCCCTTGTAAAAAATATTCTTGACTCCATTTTCTAGCCAAAGTACACAAATATCTGATGAAAGAAAATTAAACCTTGGCACCACTGGAGGAAAAAAAAATTGCCAGATATCACTCCAGCATAATGTATTCTACAGTCTTTCTACAGTATTATCTTGTGCTCTTTAATATTTGCCACTTTACTTTCTTGGGAAAACACAACTCACTCCTAATTTCAGTAGGATTCTCAACACTCTACTTAAATTCTACCACTTCTTCAAAGTCCCGTTCAAGACTCATTTTCTCTATGAATCCGTCACCCTCTGGTTTCAGAGGGCTCTCCCTCGACAGGTGTTAATTATACGATCACATATCCTGGCAGCTGATCATCTACCTCCTCCTATTCGTCTCATTCAACAGCACACAGTTTATATTCTCTAATGGCACTTATTATTTTGCTTTGAATTACAATTAGTTTCAATATTGGTTTCTCTGCTCCACTCAAAGGTCTAAGTCATGTCCACCTGTGCACTACCTTTGATTAAGGCCCAGTCCCTGGCACATGAATAATAAATACTTGTTGGACTGAGAAGACATAAATTTTGCTCATCCTATAAAAACACAAGCTTCCTGAGAGAAAATAATATGCCACATTTCTTTTTCCTCTGTTCATGAATACCTTGCCCAGTGTCACACACAAAACAGCCCCTTGAAGGTATCCCGTTGTACTTTAGTTTTACTTATGTTAAATGATCTCTACAGTTGCTTTGACATCTGAATAAACGCGTCTCTGACCAAATGGGTGACTCAAAAAAGTGAGATTACTTGAAATACCCCTGCTTTCACGGGCTGCACAGTAAGAGAGAGTGAACAACACCCACACACAACCCATGCTAACGCAGCAGGTAAAAACTGACAATCGGGCAGACTAACACCCTGGCCACCCCCAGGTCTGCCTCACAATGGCTCTGACTACTGAAGTCTGGCACAAGGTACGCCGTCTAATTTCCAAGCTGAGACCTCGGGAGATCGCCTCTGCACCCGCTCTTAGGCTCTTACCTCCCTTCTGCCATTATGTGAACAAACTGAACCTGACCACATGGGCTGGGAAGAAGCGGTCCCAGCTGAGGGTGCCCTAGACCAAGAAGCCCCTGCCAATCTGGCGGCTGACTGCAAATGTGTGAGTGACCCTGGCTGGACCAGCTGAAGAATCACCCAGCCAAACTCAGTCCAGATGGCCCAAGCACAGGGGCAAATGAACGGTGGCTGTTTTAAGTCACTAAAGTTTTAGGGTTGTCTGTTCCACCACAAAAGCTAACTGGGAGAGCTGGAAACTTGTCACCACTTAAATTTAAAACAGAATACTTACAAGGTGTCACAATACTAGTCTCTATACCACAGCAACCAATGAAACTTTACAGCCAATGAAAATCACTGCTAAATGTTTAATATTTATTTTAAATAACTTTAAAATTCTAATTATGATGAAAGCACAATTTCTAAATAAAAAGTAACTGCTAGCTTTTTGACTGATTTTTTAAAAAAACTTATCAACTAATGAGTACACTTCATCTTTATCCCCTTATGCACCATGAGAATTTTTTTTTACTACACAACATGTTTCTTGCTTGAAGTCAGCTATGACTTCTAGTCTTCACTGCTTTAAAGTACTCGTATCTGGAAGAGTCAAAATAAGCAGTGAAACAAACTCTTAAATCAATACTACTAACAAGGAGTAGAACCCCCGCCCCCCCAAAACAATGGCTAATTCTACCTCCTCCAAATCTCATTAGATTATGGAATTTCGATTATGAATTTTAAAATATGAAGCATATGAATGATTTTCGGTTAGAAGTGAAAACTGTGTGCATCACTGGTAACAGGAAATTCAACTGTAGGAAGAAAATGATAGAAACAAACTCTCCCTTTACCGCCGTTGGCCCGAAAGGCCCCTTGTCCTCCTTTTGGCGACATGAGCCTTCCTTTCGGCTCCTTTTCCTCCTCTCCCTACGAGTCTCTTGGACTCTTTTCCTCGCACAGCCATCTACTCCCCCAGCTCCAACGATCGCCGGGGAGCATGCGAGGAGCCTCTCTACCTCTCGCCAGCCAGTCTCACATGAAGCTGCCCTCATTTCCGACCACTCACTGAAGATCTACGCCAAAACCCAGCACCGTCAACTCAATGTACTTGATGTTAAAGTCATCCTCCCCATCTAAAGACCAGCTCTTCCAAGAGCCATCTTGCTACTTTTTCCCAGTTACTCAAACTAGAAACCTCAGAGCCATCTTCAACTTCTTATTTTCTGACTGTTTTACGCAAATTGACAAGTCCTACAGATTTAACCTCCACAACACCTCTGGCATTCATTCTCTCTCTTCCAATTCCCCCACTGTAATTCAGGATATCATCAGTACCTGACTGAATCATTTAACAAGTCTTGTTTCCATCCCAATTTATTCTATGTACCACAACCAGATTTATCTTCTTAAAGTTTGAATCTAATCAGATGGCTCACCTAATGAAAAATTTGACGCTCCCATCACTTACTAATTAAACTGTCCCACTCAAGGCAACAAATAGCTCCATAAAGCAGTCCCAACTTACCCTTGACATCTTACCTGCCATGTGCTTATGATCTAACTGGATTACTTGCTGGTCCCCATGCATGTCCTTTGTCTTTTTCTACTTCTGTCCATGGCTTATAGTATCTCCTTACTCAATTGGTGATCAGAATATGCGATATTTGCACTGCTTTAAAATTTAACATTATGTGAGAAAGCAATTTCTAAACATTCCATTTTTTAAATAAGTAATTTGCACAAACTTCTGATTGTTTCCAAATTTTCCTATTGGGTATCATTGGGAAATATCCTTGTATTTGCATTTCAGCTTATTTTATTAGAATTGATTCCCAAAAGTACAATTATCAGGAGAACATTTTAAAGAGTCATAGTGCACATTCTGTACCTATAATATTCAGTTGATTACAGATATCTTAAATTATCACTGCATTATCAAAGCTTAAGCTTGATCCTCAGGTACAGCTGCTATATTTTATTAACTGCACTGTTGGTATTTATAACCTATAACCCTAACGCTTCTCCCAACTCTCTACTCCTTCAGGGCCTCTTCCTCCCCTCCCCTAACTATGACCTCCAGGCTCCCGCCCATGCAGTTACCAGAATCCAACTACAGGCCAATGGCCGTCACAGCAAAAACAAAGAATAGCCTCTCTGCTTCTCGAAGCTTAGAATTGTGAGACCATAATAACATACTTTCTATTGTTAAAAGTGGAGTTATGGGGGACCATGTATCCAAGGCAAATGAGTCAGCTGAGATGAGAAAGTTATATATCCCAGACAGTATGTCTGTGCTGGCATGAGCCATCACCAACAGCAGTAGACTCTGAATATTTTATTTTAAAGGACAGTATTAATACACATTCAAATATCAGATCATAAATTGGATGTCAGTATTGGTTTCCATTTTGCACACGACTCAAAATAATTAGCATATTTCAAAGCTGCCATAAACATTGTCTCCAATTCCTCTTTTCCTGCCAAACCATCTCTCATGCTATTAGCTGCTAGGCCTGTCCAAATTTAAACTTCTTTAGAGGCCCCGCATTGTAGCTGGGTGCTTCCTCTACCTTCAGGACGATTCCCCGAGCTCAGCAATGTCTGTGTTAAGGCACGGGGATGAACTCGCCGACACCCAGTGAAGAGAGGGAGGGGTACGAAGAACATTCCATGAAACGCTCAGCAAATGTGAAAGCCTGGGAGTGGAAAAGGACACAGTACTTCCCCGGGACTCCAAGCGTCTGGATCAAAGGGCTAGAGAGGAGGGTGGAGAGAATGTGAACAAGAAGCCTCACGCCAGAGTGGTCTTTGCTCCAGGAGGGCTGGGGGAGCCTCCGAAGGGCCACCTCAGGGGCGACCATGACCAGCCCTGAGCTTTTGAATGATCGATCACTGGCAGAAACCTGTGGAAGGCAAGTCTGGCACAGGAAGCAGGTAGGGGCTGAGGGCGAAATCACAAATAGTGCGGTGGTAGCAGAAAGAAATGGGGAAGGGACGGGTGGAGGTCTGAGGAATGGGACTAGATACCACATCTTGTTAACTGGCTAGAAATTCTTACTCATTTCTTTGGAGGAATAATATATATATATATATTTTTTGCTTTCGATAAGTGTAAAATAAAGCTCTGATACAGAAGGAAAATATACCTAAGTAAGCCACTACAATATTTTCTTGACTCTAAAACCCTATCAAATGTAAGAAGCATTATCAATTTAATATTGCTTTTGTGATATAACAGGACAGATGGAGGCTGTAAAGGCAGGAATTAAAAGCTCTGGAGTCTGACTTGGAAATTTCTTGCTTTAATACAACGGAAATGAAGCCAAAGAGTAGTGTCCTCCGAGGGGAACAGAAAGTAAGTACTCCCCACCAGTAGGCACCAATGGTCAAGCTAGGCAAGAAAGGTTGCCACAAAGTCTGGGAACACCTCCAGCCAACTGGCGGCCACACTTGTACTTAGAGCACCTAACCCAAGCCCACGCAGCCTTGGTGGGAAGGGACACAGCGCCTCACCCCATCCTATCATTCCCAGGGTGAATGTATGTCAAAGTAGCTGCCATGGAATATGTGTCCCCTGGGGGAACAAATTTCATGAACTAGGTTTTAACCCCGCTTTCTCATCTTTCATTCAGTCTCCAAATATATGTGAAGCCCTAGTTCCATGCCAGCTGCTGCTCTAGGCACTGCAGAGGGCACCCAAATGTTTCTCTAATGAATTAAATAATACAGGTAGGAGGTACACGGATAGGAAAACATAAACATTACATGAAAATTTTAAATCTGAAAAAGGAACTTCATGCTCAACATCATTGGTCATCAGGAAAGCGTGAATTAAATTCACAAGGAGCTATCACTGCACACTTCTTAGAATGGTTGAAATGAAAAACAAAACCAAAATAACCAGACGCTGGTGAGGGTGCACAGCATCTGCCCCCCGCGCACCACCGGTGGGATGCGGGGCGGTGCGCCGCCTCACAACAGTCTGTCCGCTTCCTGCAAGTTCAACATGTGTCATACTTACCACACGAGCCTGGATATTTATCGCAGAGAAATCAAAACTCACATTCACACAAAACCTGCTCGTGACGGTTCACCACAGCTTTACTTACAAGGGTCCCAAGCCGGAAACAACTGAAAGGTCTTTCGACTGCTGGTTGCATAAACCAGCCATGGCACATCTTCAGCCGTAGGATGAGATACCACTCAGCAATACCATGCAGCAAGATGATGACACTAGCAGCGCTGTGGATGGATCTCAAAAGTATGCTGTTCGGTGAAAGAAGCCACTTAAGAGTCTACATACTGTATGATACCATGTGTGCAACATTAGGGAAAAGTTACAGCTATGGACGAAAATACAACACACTGGTGCCAGGGGCTGGAAATGGAGGGAGGTAACACCTACAAAGGGGGTACCCATAATATACATGCAACAATTATGAAACTTAAATCCTTCCAACCTCAGAAATTAACACCTTGAGAAGGTAATTATTTTCTTAAGTATGATGTATATCGTCCCCAGGACGCTTAGGATCTAGTCTCCTATTCTAGGTTCAGGCTGCTTTCTGAGCATGGATGGCATCACACCCTCTCAAAATAAGCCACCATGACACATCCACAGCTCCCAGTTTGCTTTTAAACCTGCTGCTGACTCATATCTCCCTTGATAACTGAACCTTTCTTTCCTAATAACTTTAATTATAGCCATCTCTCATTCTGAAGCTTCCCCTTTCCTTGGGAACGTATTTGTTATCCTGGTGACCTCCTGACTATGAGACACAGGGTAAATATGTCCCCTCCGAGATGTAGTCTGCTAATACCAGAGCTTGTACTTTTCATGCATTCTTCTCCTGCATGTGGATGTTGTAGAGATGAAGAGAGATGACGTATGTGTATGGGATTATAGTTCTGTTTGAGATAGATTTCATGGGATTTGTTCTAGACTTGCAGTGCAATAAATATCCTACCCCTCTCTGTCATAACATAGCAACGAATCACACAGGAAGTGACTTTCTTAGGTACTACTTATTGAATTTTTTGGTATTACCAAAATCACAGGATTTGGAAAAGGACGACCCAGTTTTGAGTCTCCCTAAATTTACTGTGTGACCTTGAGCAAACCACTTCCCTTTTATGAGTCTCACTCCTTTATCTACCAAATGAGACTACATGTTTTTCTAGGGCTACTTTGAAGGCAAGATGAAGCACAAATAAACAACTACATGATGTCTGATATGATTCCTACTCTCTGATCTCTGAATGGAAGTGACCAAGCAAGAGGTTCCCTCACTGTCCTCAGAGCATATCAGTCTGGTTCTATCGAAGACCCAAACAAACTGTTCACAACTCAGGGGTCCCTGAGTCGTGAGAAATCAACAACAATGCTTATAAAGAATGTAGATGCTACACTCTGTGCACTGGTAGGCACTCAGACAATGCCACCTGTAGTTATTCATTAATTCCACAGGCATTCATTAAATAGCACATGTACAAGGCACCATGCAGAGCCTGGCTATGACTTTTATCATCACTACTTTCCAGAAGGACGAGGGCAAACCTAAGGCGGCGGCTGAGTAGGTAGATGCCATCATAGTTCATTATAAATGGCACATGGAGAAGCTCTTCTCACCATGGAAAGGCCTAGACTGAAATTCCAACACCACAGTCAATCTAATTTGCATTAACCTTTTTTCTCCACTTATTCAATTATTTATTTGGTACCCCAATCTGCTTTAAAATGTAAACATTTCTGGAAACTAAAAAGTTAGCAGAACAGAAGAGGGAGGATAGTTACAACTCTCCCTGATGCCCCCTCTCTATCCCTGGCACCTTCTGTCTTCTGGTTCCACTGTTTACCAGCTTTGTAACCTTGGAAATGTCACTTAACGTCTCCGAACGGTACCATTTAGCTTCAATGATGTAAATAAAGACACGTAGGAAAGAGAAGCTCTATGGGGTGGTAACATGAAGAAAGCAGAAGGGAGGTAAGAGACATAGAAAAAGTGTCAGACAGATACTGACTCAGAGAAGAGGAAGAGGGAGAGAAGTAAACACACAAAGAATACAAAATTTGCATAAGACAGAAATTTCACCCAATGAGCATAAGTCCTCAGGCCAGGGATGTGATCCAGCCTGAAAAAGTCACTCACTCTCTGTCGTGCAATTTGTGATTTTTAGCATTTCTCAATAACTAATGATCATTCAGCAAGGAAATGGTGATGGCTTCATCCACATCAAGGAATAAAATGAAGACCAAGTCAGAGCCACAGAGATAATAAAACTGTCTACAAAAGAGGCAGCAAACCTAATTTTTCATAAACTTGGTTAAAGTTTATGTTCTAAGGAGTCACATTTTTACAAGATTCTATTTATTTTTAGACAGAGGGGAAGGGAGGGAGAAAGAGAGGGAGAGAAACATCAATGTGTGGTTGCTTTTCCTGTGCCCCCCACTGGGGACTTGGCCCGCAACCCAGGCATGTGCCCCAATTGGGGAATCGAACCAGCAACCCTTTGGTTTGCAGGCCGACGCTCAATCCATTGAGCCATAACCAGCCAGGGCTAAGAGTCCATTTAAGTGAGCCATACTCAATTCCTGAGCATGACACTATTACGTTATTAAACTGCATATTGTTATAAACACTGTACATTTGCACCAACATATTGCTGTAGGGGGTTGTAACACAAAATCATGTATGTTCACTTTTTTGAGCAATTTAAAAGATTTTCAAAGACAATATTAGTTGTTGACCTTCACTGTTCATTTTAGATCCCAACCCTATGAGTACTAATTTTCTTCCTCTTCTTCCTCTCTTCTTTACTGATGATACGACAGTGAAGGGAAAAGGAGTTTTAGCATCAGACTGCCTATTAACTAGCCTTTGACCCTCTTTTTCTAGTTAATAATTCTGTTCCGTAAATATAACCTGAGCTCTGATTATGTGAGGAACAAAAGGAATATAGAGATGAATTAAGAACTTATGCCTACCTTAAAGGGTCCTGGGCTTTGGTTAATCACCAGTCAGCAATACAGTGTTTGGATAGATAGCTCTACCTCAGGACAAAGAGATATTTAGAAGTGAAAGGATATATCATGATTCAGTCAGGTTGGTCAACACTTTGTCTAGTTTAAATGCACTCAACATATTTCCAGGCATAGCCAAACCTTCTCCCTCATGGCACCACCTTTGTTTCTTCCTCATCTCTTTTCTTCCAGGTTTCAGAACTTACACACCCCCACCCCCCTTCCCAATCTGCAAAGGTGCTAACCTTCTCTATAACATTCCCTAGTGTCCACCTGCATCTGGGTTAGAGGCTCCCACACCTGGCCCCTCGCCAGACAATGTCCACCTGCTTTTCTACGGAGCTCACTAGGTTGCTACTCTACATTCCCAAAATGACACAAAATTACAGCCTTACTCTGGGGGATCTCGAAAGTAAAGCCATGCCTTTCTCTGAGGAAACTGTACTCTACTATTAATTGGTCAAATTAATGTCAATGTCCCTCATTCATACACAACAAGGCATCGAAAAGGGTATTATAAAAAGGTAAAATCAAAAGTCACAAACTGATTATCTTGTTTTCACAGTGTTTTAAAAATCTAGTAATTAATCGGCTAGATTTCTGGGCTTTCCAAAAGAACCTGAAGATCTGGTCACACTGGGTCCACACTCACTTATAGCAACAACAGACCGGCACAACAGGTGGCGGCTGTCGCCTTTGGACAGGACGTAAGATCTCAAGGCTGTGAAGGTTCTTCCAAAACTTCTTGTGACCACCGAGGACCTGGACTATAGATATTACTGTCCAGGCCTCATGCTGGAGTTCAAAGGCTATAGCAGTAGGCAAAACATCAAAGTGCCCGGCCTCGTGGCACTACACTGTGGCTCTGAATAGATGCTGAAGGAAAGGGAAACCAGCCCACTAGGAACAGCCACGAGAAGCCTTTACATTCCCAAGGAGCGCCCAATTTAATGGGATCCCGGAGTGCAGTGAATGGCCACGCCCTATTTTTATCAGTTTTGAGATCTAGATTGAGCATGCTAAAAGGAAAAGGTACACAGGTAATTGGTGAATCCATACAATTATAAGATTAGAGTGTAAATTTCTATGTCTGTGTTCATAATCAAATACAAATGTTACTGTCACTGAAATTGACTTTTAAGTTTCACTCATGGATTCAAATATCTCGGTATCTTATTTTCTCACAGATGACACAACACAATTATTATGGTAATTATTGTATTATTTTCTATACAAACAGCTGTAAACCTAATTCTGTCCCGCCCCTAGTTTTCGTATGTATGCTGTTAAATCTGTGAACATCTTCAGAGCAGCAAATTTGCATTTAAAAAAGACACTCTTCTTTAACCTTAACATTTGGAAGTACCAACAAAATTACATTTTATATAAGATTATTTTGATAGCAAAGCTCTCAGATTCAGAGTCAATTCTATTTTTGACCACAAACGAAGCCCTTATATTTTGAAGGTCTCTAAGTGCCAGTGCTTGTCTAATGTGCTCAATGTCTGCCTCGCTGGCCTTCACTAAAACTTCTGATGCCCGCTAATCAAGGAATAGGAGAAGGAGTAAAGGGTGCCAGAAAGATTGCTCGATGACGTGAGAAAATGGCTATGCAGAGGTATCTGCACATTCTTATTATATCATTCTCATGACAAAACTGCAGAAAACTGTAATAGTGGAGATAATTTAAGTAAAAAAGGTAAGGAAGAGAGAATATCACCTGAACATATTATTTAAATTAAAATAATTTCATCCAAAAAAAAGTCTGGTTATGTCTGCCTCAAACCAATGACACTTTATTTCACAACTTGGGTTAGTAAGAACATGATTATCCTTTAGGGAAATGGAATTCTTTTCTGTGAAACTGTTCCCTAACTCAGTTACCACCACCACCACCATTGTAGTCATCTTGTCTAGAAGTGTATAAACTGTCTTCAGTCAGTCTTGCTCTATATGACTCAAAAATGAGCACTAAAAAAAATGGGCAACAATGGTAGGAAGACCAGGTCACACACCAAGTGACTCAAACCAAAGTCTTCTGGCTGCTGGGCTCATATTCTTCGACTATGCTGGTCTAGATCTTTCTCAACAATAACTTAAATCTAAAGTAAGGCTTTAGAGTCTGCAAAGATCCACTCTCTCATTAGAGACTGGTAATAACCCCAAGAAGTAAACTGGGCAGATGTAATATCTGAAATATACAGAACACTCGATACCTAGGGATAAAATGATCTTTATGAAGAAGTGGGGCCTAATGCCTGGTAATATCCAAGAGACATAAGTAACTACTACAAAAATATTGTGTGCTACTGAAGGATGTTACCTTAGAGTAATCACATCTTCACATGAGTATAGTGTGTCTGTTATGTTTGTATTCTAGGGATGGTAACTACTAGATATCTGTACTGCTTCCTTCCCACGCATACCTGTTCCTGCTGGGCTGGAACCCTGCCCCAGAATCTTCTCCGATGTACAGTTCCAGGTAGCCCCTACCGAGTGACTGGCAACATGTGCGGTCCAAATGAAATCTGCGTTCCCACCCCGACTCTCTTCTGTTACATTTGTTTCTGACATACTTTCTTTGCTTTTGATTTGATATTTGTGATTAATGTTCTCACATTATTTCATGTTTGTATATATTGTCTTCTGCAAGTACCAGGACTCTGCCTTTCATTTATCTCTGGATATCAACTGCAATGAATCCCACATAGTAGGCACTCAAAGTGTTCTGAACGTATGTGAGACAAATCTATGGTATTTATGGGGAAATCTCAGGTTAAAAAAAAAACACAACCTGCCCCTATTTCTGATCATGGTTTAGACTAGGGGATAAGTCAACTTTTTCAGAAGGGGGTCAGATAATAAATACTATAAGCTTTGTGGGTCAGATAGTCCTTGACGAACCACTCAATTCTGCCATTCCAGTGCAAAGCACCCACAGGCGATATGTAAATAAATGTGTCTACATTCTAATACAACTTCACTGATGAACGCTGGAATCTGAATTTTATACCATCTTCACATATCACAAATAATGATGCTTCTCTTGATTCCCCCCCACCCCCCGAAAAAATTAAAAACTATGAAAGCCATCCTTAGCCCACAGGCTGGATTTGGGCCACATGCTGCAGTTTACTAAGCCCTGGCCTAGCTCTGAGGTTTTCAAAGTGAGAATTTCCAGTGGTCTGCAAGGTCCTTTCAACAAGTCCGACTAACTGTGGGTGAGGCCAAACTCTTCGCCTTATGTATTACAAGAGACTGAATACAGGAGCAAATTCGGGGATCCAGCTGCCATCTGTTAAGCTAGAAATTGAGGAGATTTGCAAAAATGTAAAACAATATCACTCTTCTCACTGATTCTTTATGTTTAGAAAATATGTTACTATATTTCAGATATTCATAATGCTGTTTATGTGTAATGGGTTAATTACTGATTTTTGAAAAATGGGTTTTTAAAAAATTCCTCAGTTTTGATTTCCAATATGATAAATGTCAATAGTTATGGCCCATGTAAACCAAAGCTCTCTGGGGGTCCTCAGAAATTTTAAGAATGTAAAATGATCTTGAGACCAGACAGCTGAGAACTAACTGCTGACTACAGCTGGTTGACTCATTCCTGCCAGCACAGTGGCCGAAGGTGGCCTGCAGGGGGCACTTCCCCAGGCTCACCCACCAGACAGACCACCTGATTTCAGCTTCCAACTTCGCCCTCCCCAACTAACAGCTCCCTGGCATTTCTTTGATTAGATCCTCATTTGGTAAAATTTAATCCCATGCAATTTATGTTCTTGCATAATAAAGTTGGGGAAGGTATGGTAGCAGTTTTCATGAAAGAACCCTTCAGAAATGTGCAGACCATAAAAACACTTCAGTCTTTACTTTGCCAAAACAGGCAGCTTGATGTATCTCTCTCTCTCCTTGGCTTGTATTTTCAAATCTTAAAAAAAAAAGTTATTGTAATTCCTTGCCTCCATGAGAACACACCTCAAAACAAACAGACTTTACTTGCTCCTTTATAAATTGGAGTCCCCTTGACGTGGCTCTGCAAAAATTTTGGGAACCAGTGCTAATCAGCATCCTCACAGCAGCACTAAATCTGAAGAAATAACATCCACTGGGCCTGAGGCAAGTTTAATTGACAGCAGTGCCAATAATAAGGCACTGTCAATTATATTTTGCAACTAAGGGATACACATCCTTAAGAGAGGATTAGTATTTTGCTTGGTCTGTTACTTGAGATTTAAAAACTTTTTAAAAGAATATTTGTGAAGAAATAAAAGGGAAATTTATCTTATTTCCAATGTTACCATATAGGGAAATCTTGTATAAGGAAGCATTTCTTTCAATATAAGTTTACTTTGTCATAAGGTTTAACTGTCTATCCAAATGATGTGTACTGCTGGCCTGGGGAACTCTGCTCCCAACCTCCCAATTTTAGAGAGAACTAAACAATAGCTATGATTTTCAACATTTATCATTTTGTTGAATTATATATTATTAACTAAAATTTGTCTCTACACGAGCATATGACTCTAAAAATCTTTATAGTTCTTCCTTGTGGGACAATAACTTTGTGAAAAACAGAGAAATAATTTTATATTTTTGAATATCCTTCAATTTGCATTATAAAATATCTAAAAAAAATCAAGAATTATGATCGGATACTAAATCTGCCATAATTTGTGATTTTGGCTCCAACCAGTAACATAAAACACATTTGGGGCTTTTTTGAACAATGTCAAAACTGAAATTCCTTAGCATCTTTGAGACCAGAAAGCCACTAACAAGTTATTAACTATTTGGAGAAACAGTGCAGATTATATTAGAAAGATTTTGGTAGCTGTGATGTCCAGTGAAGAACAGAAAATAGACTTAAAATGTGGGGAAAATGCTTACTGTTTAAATCTACAGTAAAAGCAAAAGTCTCACCATGATTGCAAAACATTCCAAATTGTGAAACTTAATTTGTAAAATAGACAAAAGACAGCTTCCCCAGTTATTTTTTGAGATCTCAGCATCAATTTAAAGAAAATGCTCATATTTAAAAGAAGCCTATTTCAAAATATTGAATTCCTATACTTAGTACAAATAAAGTCATAAATAAATCTGTATGTGATATCATACAATATTCCTTTTACCAAGTATATGCAAATGAAGCTGATGTGAAACTTAAGTTTTGAAAAAAGTTACTTATTTAACTACTCAATTATTTAAGCAATAAAAGAGCCTCAAGCAGAAAGAAAAAACGACAAGTTGACGCTAAGGTAAAACAAATTACATAAAATTGTTATGTGAATTACATGGAAAAAAGAAAAGAAAGATATGTATACTTCGCTGTGTAGAAAAGATGTATTGTTTCTGACAAACAGTGTCTAAAGAATTTTTTTATATGTAATAAATCATTTTTCCCATTCTCGTTTTAAATCAAAACTATGTTAATTAAAAAACTTGAGTATAATGAAGTTGACTAGGAAGGCAACAAATTTCAAAATCACATGGAATTTATACTACCACAAAGATAGAGAGGATCAAGAGAATTTCCTTCCATATTTGAGAAGAAAAAAACAGTCTAAGTAAACACTGTTTCTACTATTCCAAAGCAACCAAACTAGAATCAAAGTACAGTTATTTTAAAGCTTGGCACAGCAGTTTAAAATCTGAAAAACACCCTTGTTATTTTAATAAAACAGTTTTCAGGGTTGTTTTTTTCCCCCCCTAATTCCCCTCCTCAGCAGGGGAAAACACAGTGTAACTTTTCTTAGCACTTTGTGGAAACTGTTGGCTTTCAGAACCGGACAGGCTGATTTGAACCAAAAGTTAGACAAAACACAGAATTGCAACAACAATAAAAAGCCATTTAGAAAGAGGATCGAGCCAAGCAGATAAGCAAACTTCATAAAATCAACTTTCTGGGATGGTTCATCAAATCAGTTCCCTAATTTCAAAAAGCCAAAGCAAAGCAAAGCACACTGACTTACATTGCTTCTTTAGTTCTTTCAGCTGCTGTTTAAATTGTACAAATTTTTCATTATTTTGAAAGTCTGCATCAGAATTCTTATTCTGCAAAGCCAAAAATTTCTTCTCCACTAATAATTTTAGATCTGGTATATTCTCTGGACGTTCTTCTTTTACCTGACAAAGACAAGAAAATTAACTTAGTTACATGTTAAACATAACACAGTTTTGTAATATTATTTTTATCTCATTTCATTCAAATAAAAATACAGTGAGGTAGAAAAACGGAATCCCCCAATACAGATTCCAAGGGGTTGGGACTTGTTCCAGAACAGATTGCTGGGAAACAATGGAAGGAATCAGTCATTCCATCTACTCATTGCTTTCTTCTTTTTTTGTTGTTGTTGAATTTATTGGGTTTACTAACATTGTTTAATAAGATTATATAAGTTTCAAGTGTACAATTTTATAATACATCATCTGTCTATTGCACTTTGTCCTCATCACCCGAAGTTCAGTTTCCTTCCATCACCATATAATTTGACCCCTTTTACCCTTCTTCAACCCCCTCCCACCTGCTTCCCCTTGGGTAACCACCTTACTGTTGTCTGTGTCAATGATTTGTTTGTCTGTTTTGTTTGTTCATTTGTTGCTTTCTGTTTTATATCCCACATGAGTGAAATCATATGGTTCTTGTCCTTTCGTGTCTGTCTGATTTTGCTTAGGATGCTACTCTCAAGAGCCACCCATGTTGTCGCAAATGGCAGTATTTCACCTTTTCTGATGGCTGAATTGTATTCCATTGTGCCCTGCTCACTTGCCACCTCCTGACAACTACTGGAGAAAAATGGCACACCAGCCGCATCCTTGTGGCCTCTACTTCCCCAGAACTGAGCATCACCGCTTCTTCCTTTAACCAAGGTCTGCGCAGTCCCCTCCCCTACTCCCCACGTGGTTATTCCGCCCTCCGTTCTCATCGCTCCCCGCTCCCCGTCTCTGGCCCTTTGCCTCACTCAGCAGGTGAGTGGCTCTGACTTCACAAAAGATGCTGATACTTTAATCTTGAACTTCACCATCTGCTCCCACAACAAGGAATAAGCGCCCCCTATGCTGTTCAAAGCTAAAATCTCAATCTGTGTTCTTGTATTCCTCCCAACATTTTATTATAAATTTCTTGAACATGCAGAAAAGTTGAAAGGACTGTAATTTACCATTCATCTACTTTCTAGATGCCACAATTAATGACTTGCAATGGCTGCTTTATTACATTATCTATTCACCTATGTTTCCCCCATCTATCCTCAACTTTTTAAGTTCATACTGAATTCGATCTTCTTCATCGTCTTCAGAACAAGCTTTCCCTCTCTGTAAGCCCTTTCCCTCAAAAATCTTTAAATAGGCTCTTCACACCCATATTTAAAAACAAACAACCTTTTTAATCCCTGCCCACTCCCCTAAGCTATTTTCTCTTTTTGTCCAGCTCCCTGAAAATATCATCTGTTACCCACTGTCTCTACCTCCTCATCCCCAAACTTTATCCACTACAATCAAGCTGCTGGCCCCGCCACTTCTCGACAGTGGCTCTTCTTCAGGTCTTCACAACTGGTTCCCTGAATCGCTGGCCTTTTTCTGATGCTCCCGCCATCAAGCAAAATTCACCAAACTCTCCATGTGCCCTGATATGCCCCAGATTTCTTCCACAGCCCCAGGAATACCCCATTTGCCCTTATTTTTATGTTCTTTTCCCTAATAAAATGTAAACTTTTTTAAAGCTGTCTGATTTATCACTGTGTTGCCAGCACCCAGCACATAGTAGGTGGTACTCAATATCTATGTACTCAATATATTTCAAAGTAATTAACCTGACTTGTTCCGAAAATACTTATCCATTGAAACCCACAACTTATCAACTGCTAATAATTATTAGTAGGGTATAAAATATAATTTCTGAGCTGGAAGACAACTTAGAGACCATCTAATCTTGATCTTTACCTTCTCCAATTTCATAAATAAGTAAAATGACATAAAAAGAAGGTAAATGTCTTATCTACTATCATCCGGTTAGTTAGAGACAATGCTAAGGCTATAAGATAGATAGAAAAAATTCTTGGTATTTTATTCTAGTCAGTGGGATGGATGTATTTCTGATCTCTGAATCTGAGTATCAATGTATATAAAGTCAAAAGATTATCTGCAATAAATCTGCTTAGATTATCCTTTGTCATAAAGAAAAAAATTATATAATCTTCTTTTGCTTAATTGCTTTGCATTTTAATTAGCTATATCAAAAAGGGAAATTAAGCATAAATCAAAATGCCCACATTTATATTTATAGTGCAGCGTGAAGGGACTGATTGTGTTCTCATCGTGCTGATGCAGCTCAACCCATGCGGGACCCACTACCAAAGAGAGCTGTGAAAGACATGGAGAGGCTTTAATAACAAGTCTCACGCACAGTTAAAAATTTTCAATAAGTCCTGGAAGGCTACAAAACCAATAAAGCTTATTTTAAAAAAGAGAAGATAAAAAAGCAATTTAATAAAGCCTTATGTCTCAAGAAAAAGAGCTATTATACGTGGCAACTAGCTGTCCTCTAACCCTATACTAGATCGAACAAGGTGAAACGAGTTCAAGATCACAGCACGAAGACTTCAGAGTAGATACAGAAAATAAATTGTAAGTTCTCAGAAAGAAATTATAGTCTCTTTTTCTGGATTTATAACATAAAATCAACTCACACCCACCTGAGATATTAACGGTAATATTATATAGGAAGGCATACAAATAAACCTTCTCAAGTTCTTTAATGAGTCTGAAATTATTCAATCTGGGGTGATCAGAGACTATCTGATCTGAGCAGATGGTCAGTAAATGAAAATGTTCTTTTACGACAGTCTCTAACCCACACAACATAATTTTCCAAGTTCAACTACAACCACTGCTGAGGATTTGGATAGAAGAGGGAGAGGGGGAGATTAAGGGTAAGGCATTTGAGGCTGACAACATGGAACCTGAAATATGACTAAGAAAACCTGAATAAACCAAATTTTCATGACTCAGAGTACTTTTCCCCCAGGGCCGGAACCTCAAGAGAACTGCTGTGAAGCACATAAATTCATAGCACCAAATACCTTCTCTGGAAATCTGATGCTACAGTTGGCATTGCTACCCATTGCAGAGAGAGCTTACTATACTCAAGCCAATAAAACAAGAGCCTGGAAAATGTCTAACTCATTATCTGTTTAAATCAATGCAGTAAATGGGGATTAACTATAATTTTAATGGTTTCTTGCTTTGTTTGTATCTTCAAGAGAAATAGATACATAATCTCAAAAGGGAAATGAATAAGCCAATCGCTGGGAGCTGATCACAAGTGTTAACCCGTCTGAAAAAGGGGAGGATGGCCTGCTCTTCCTAGGGCAAATTTAAAACACCTCAAAAAATTCTGAGTCGGGAGGAGATGGTCTATGAGATCCCAGTCCAGCAGCCCTCCCCTAAGGATAAAGTTGCTAGGTACAGGACTTAAACCCTCAGTGAGTTAAAAGGCACTGGGTGTATGAGTTTGCTAAGGCAGCTAGCAAGCCAGACAGTGTGGTTTTAACAGCAGAAATTATTTGCTCACAGGTCTGGAGGCTAAATGTCTGAGACCAAGGTGACAGCGGGGTTGGTTTCTTCTGAGGCCTCTCCCTTTGGTTTAAAGATGGCCATCTTCTTCTTGTGTCTTCACATGGTCTTCCTGCTCTAGGTGTCTGTGTTCAAGTCCCGTCTTCTCATAAGGATACCAGTCATATTGGATTAGGGCTCATCCTAATGACTTCATTTAAACTTAACTACCTTTGTAAAAACCCTATCTCAGGTACGGGGGGTTAGGACTTTAACATAAGACTTTGGGGAGCGGGACTCAATTCAGCACATGTGAGGGGGGACCCTGCCTCACAAACAAAACAAAATTATATTCTGGGCAGAGGGCCTCTTGTAGAACAGGCTTCCCCTGCTAGGTGAGTGTTCTAGGAATCCATCTGGATCAGTGCACCAGCTGGTGGTGTTGTGAGAGGCTGTGTTTGGCTTCAGCAAATTTTTTTGAAGACTCTCCCAAAGCATTTGCCCATTTCATGACGGGTGATTTATGAGTGCACGTGCCCACTGTGCACTGAATGTTCAGCAGTTTTTGACCAAAACAGCATGACCCTTGTGCCCCACCCTCCCTATTTGCCAGATCTGGCCCCGAGAGACTTTTTTTTGTTTGTTTCCCTGGATGAAAAAATTCCTCACAGGGAAATGTTTTGCTGATGCGGAAGAGGTAAAATAAAAAAATGGCAGAAGCACTAAAAGACATCAAAATCGATGAGTTCAAAACCTGTTTTGAGCAGTGGAAAAGTCTCGACAGGTGTTTTGCATCAAACTGAGAGTACTTTGAAGGTGACTGAAGTGTAAACATGTTAAGAATAAATACACAATTTTTTATAAATGAATTTTGGTTTTTTGGGTCCCCCTCATACACTGGGTTAATGAATTTCTTAAACAAAATCCTTAAAACAGCTTCCAGGTGATTAATCGTTATATTATTATCATTGAAAAACAACAGAAACTACTGAGAAGTAAATTTACAGGTATCATACCTATATAAGGAGAATCTCATACTGCCCTGCGAAAGAAAAGGCAGGGCTTTTAGGTGCTACCCACTCACCCATCCAGTGCTCAGCGCCCTCGACGTGCTGAGCACGCAGCTAGAGAGGAGAGATGACCAGAGGCGCCGGCTGGGGGCAGACGCTGGAGAGTTCTGGCAGCCAGGCCAGGAAGGGAGCCCTGATCTGATAGGTGGCAGAAAAGACACTCAAAGATTTTAAGGAATAAAGTAATAATACCATGAGAATTTTTTTAAAAAAGTGATTACTTATGGTTAAAATATGATGACCTAAGATATTCAATATTTCATACAGGCAACTGGTTAAATAATATTTTGTTGGGAAAGAAGTGGGCAATCCTGAACGTCTATCATGTAAGTGGAGAGATCTAGTAAGCGGCTGGAAAGACATTTAAATTGAGGGCATGGGATGAAAAAGAAGAGAGATGTGAAGGGAACTCTAACACAAGCAAAGCAGAAAGCCAGGGGCGAGGAATGTGGCATTTCCATAAGGGTGATGCCTGCCTGCCCTTTGGGAGAAATGATACAAGAGAGCTCAAGTCAGAGGAGGTCTGAAAAGAGGGACTGGATTTAAGCGCTAGCCACTCGGTGCAGTGCACTGAGACTGGTTATCTGTCTGAGCCTAGCAGCCTGTGAAGCTGCTCTCAGGTGAGCGTACTCCACCGGGGTCTAGTCCACTGCCTGCTGAACAGGTGTTCGAAGGATGCCAATGAACAAGGGAGTCATGGGGAGGCCACTTAGGCTGCCCTGGGGGGAGAGAAGAGATTAAGGGCGCTCTATGTGAATAAATTTCGGTGGCAAAGGAGGAGGTGAGATACAGGAAGTAGGCGGTGGGCAAGAGAGAGCTAAAGAGGCTTGTTTATTTGCAGAGAGGGAAACAGTGGCTTGAAGTGAAGTTCGCATGATGGGGGAGAGAGAATACGGACCTCAGCGTCAGGCAGACCTCGGTCCGCCCTACGCATGGATCTTAGGTTAGGACAGCCCTTCTAGGCCTCGGGTTTCCCTCATCTCTTAACTAGGCATTAGGAATGCCCACTTCAACACTGCGAAGCCTCAACTCAGTCACGTTTGTGTTTAACGCTGGCACATAGTAATGTTAAGAAAATTTCATTCTTTTCCTTTGAACTTTAGCAGAGCCTTTAAACATGTTTGTGGACTGAAAAGCAGCAGCTAGGGGGGAAACAAATCCAAAATACTAAGGGAAAGCAACTAACAGACTTCGATTGAGAAAATCACTCAAGTACTAGGGCAGAGACGAGAGAAGGAAGCACGCTAGTCTTTACCAGGTGTCCTGAGTGCCTCCAGGGCTGGGCAAGCAAGGACCTGAGAAAGCCCCCAAGGGACAACAGGAAGTGGTGAGCGCTGTGTTGAATGGGCATTCAAGACCCAGGTGAGAGGAAGCTGCCACGCAGCTCTGGATGACTGCTGCCTCGACTGCAAGCCCTGTTTTTAAAGAAATGTTAGAAATCTAGACTGCTGGGAGACATTTTCTGGTTTTTAAAACAATGTATACAGTCCAAACAATACATCCGCCTACAGGCCATGAATTTGAAACCTCTGTGTAATACAAACAACATGTTTTGGACATAAAAATAAAAGTCCTCTTGTGATCCACAATATTGGGGGGGGGGGCAGTGGGGAGGGGTCTAGTGAAATTTCCACACTTCTTTCTGCTTTAGGGATGAAATGTGGCTCTTTCAAGCAAGACAGAATAACAGAACAAGGTGGGTGTGGGGGAGACAAGGGAGAGTCAAGGATTCCATTCTGACATGCTATTCCAAAGTGTTTATGATTAAAAACGGGTTTTAGACTTGAGATTAAAAATAAGACTCTGCTGCTAACTGGATGACCTAAGGAAAGTTACCAAATGCATCTAACCTTAGTTTTCTCACTTGTGAACAGAAGGGGATCAGTCTTCACCTCATGGCACTGCTGAGAGGGAGAGATGGAATGAAGCGGCGAGGCCCTGAGCTGCCGGCCCTGAGCTGCCGGTCACAGAACGGTCAGCAATGAGCAGCTGCTGCTGTTGTCAGCATTTTGTGGCTCTCCAGGGGCTTGGATATCCGGGTCTGCAGCTCAGCAGACTGACATGGAAACACCCACGTGGAGGAAATCAGTTTGGACTTTAATGGAAACCGTGGAAATAAATGGGATTACCAAGGGGACTAAATACACAGAAACTAAAAATGAACCAAGAATGGAACTCTGGAGACTACCACATTTATGAAGTAGCTAGAAGAACCTAAAAAGAAAAAGTACCAAAGTGAAAAAGACAACCAAAATAAAGTGTCCAAAGAGTCTAGGAAAACAATTTCAAGATCTGTCAAACGCTGCAGAGAAGTCAAGCTAAATAAGGACTGAGTAGGGTCCCTTGGACTCAGTGACTGGGTCCCTGGGGACTTTAGCAAGAGCAGAGGCGTGCACTAAGTGCTGACTCCAAAACACCCAGGTCTTTGTTTAGTGAATTGTTTCAAGAAGATGGGGCGGGAACTGGAAAAAACATACAAACCCCCCAAAGTTCCAAATTCTCCAACTGTTCAGTTTTAGCTCAAAATCACTTGTAAATGGTTAGTTACATTTAATTGGAACCCAATACTCCTGAGACTGCAACATTTATGTCAGCAAGGGGAATGTAATCGACGAGCTGACTGTCAACTGCTAAGTCAGCCTCCAGTGGCTCTGTCCCTACGAACAGAGCCTCGGGTGTTTTTAGGAATAAAAAGCAATGGTTGAAACAAAAGGCAGAACTCAGTCCTTACTCAGGGTGAAACTACATAGAATTTTCAACATGCTAAAACCTAAAATTTTAAATATGTGATGATGATAATATGCCTTATTTCTTGTAGACAAGTAATATGCAATTACTCAAAGTATGTCATTTTATTGCCACAGGGCAAAGTCAAGGTCTCCTCCTCGAATTATCATTATTGCCTTATAGCCACCATCTCACTGGGCGGGGAGATGGCAGGTGCTAAGGATATTAATGGGCTGAGTCATTCATGCACTTCTGAATCATGTGAGAACCTTGTAGAAAATCAGTCATTCTTGTAACTGAACCAAGACTCAAATGAATTTACTCTATCCAAAAGAGCCACGGTTAGATGTTTGGCTCCCAAAGTAACACATACCTGATGATTTACACCTTGGAAATCACACAGCTTTTAGAAGTTTGGAAGTTTATTATGGGTACGTAACAGTGATGAGCAAGTGGCTTTGTGTTCTGCTCGGCACACTAAGTACTCCAAGTTCTAAGTCATAGTCTGCTTGACCTAAGGCTCCAGGACCGGCCTTCATGCTGGGAATCCACAAGAAATTGCCTCAGTGGGTCCCAGAACATTCATTCAACAAATATGTACTGAGTCCCAGTTGGGTACCAGGCACTATGCTAAGCACTGAGACATTTATGGAAGCTGGTCCGGGCTCGTGACACACCCCAGCCCAACTGGTCAGGCACAGGGTAAATTTATATAGGCCACACTGTCTCTACCTTTATATGGCAAAAAGCTTGGTCAAGTTTTTATTGAAAGGCAAGTCCAGGCTAAGAATCATCATGCTTCCAGTGGGCCTAACCTAATTGCATGTATTTACATATGGAGACACATGGCAGTTTCTACAGTTTACTATACTACCTTTGCCCTGGGTTTGTTTTTTTTTAATTTTGTTTTTTAAAGTCACACACATTAATGATGACCAGCACGGATTATAACCTTCATCTCATGCCAGTTTCTGTTGCTCATTGCACAATCTGCACTGAACTCTGGTGGACCCAATTATTTACAGTTGAGTGAGTCTCCTGGTGCCATTATTTGGTTTGACTTCTGACAAAACACTTCAGAGCGAATACTTCCTTGTTGAGCATAATGACACACTGAATGGACTTCACAGCTTGCAAAGGTGTTGTAACACACCATCAGGGAGCAGTGGCCACCAGACATGGGAACATCTTTCCTCCTTCCAGCCTTTCAGAAGAAATGCATTGAGAATGAGTAACCTTAAACATGTGTGAGGCAGCTTTTGGTCTAGTTCTAATGGGCCAATCCTGTAGAACAGGCCTTTGTCTAGCAGATGGCAGCTGAATGAAGCAACCTGCCATCTACATGCATCTGTTACTAAACATTTATGCTGCTGAAAATTACTCCAATAAATTTCTCACGGCACCAACCCCACTATAAGGTAATGACAAACAGGAGTCACAGCATTAAGACTCCCATTTGGGGGCTGGGAGGGAGGGTGGTAGAAATGACACACTGCTGATTTCGCCTCTAGTTTTTCTTTGTTTTGGCAGAATTTATAGACACGTGCATTATTTATTTAGTCATCCACTCAATAAATGTTTACCAAATGCCTGCCACACACAAGCGCTGTGCTAGACACTGGAGACGCAATGTGAACAGGCCAACCTAGCCCCTGTTGTTCTCATGGAGCTTGGGATCTGGCGGAGGAAACAAAAATTATTCCAACAGTCAAAATACACCACCAGCAACTGTGATAAGTGCTGGGAAGGAAACGTATCAGATGCTAGGAGGACATGTCATGGCGTAAATATTGAGGACATCATTTCACAGGCAATCTTTTTAAACACTATTCAATTTAAATACAGGTCCTGCTGCGGGGCGGGTGGGATGAGGCTGATTGTTGTTGTTATTAACAAACACTTTGCACTTGCACAGCACCTTTCATCTGAGTGGTTCAAAGCCTTACATACACAAGATCATTATCCCAATTTTACAGATGTGAGGAATGGGCCGCTCACAGCAGTTAAGCGTCTTGCCCAAGGTCATACTGAGTCAGTGACAGATGGTTTCAACTCATTCAAACCCCCTTTCAACTTAATTTTGCTTTGCATGTGCTTCCAAATAACAACTCAGAATGAACTTTTATAACCCATCTTTAATTTTATGAAAGCATACTTGATTTCTGGCATAAATTCTCAAACTTCAGTGGTCATTTGTTAGTTCTTAGACAAAAAAAACACTTATTCTTAATTTGAAATTGCCTTTCCTGTCCACCAGGCCACTGTCATCCACAGGATTACTAAATGCCTTATTTATTACTACGGGATCTCACTCAAGGTTTTGCAGTGAAAAAAGTCCAGCAAGAGGTGAATGCTTGTGAGATTTACTGGTCTTACCAAGTACCCCATTATCCAGAAAGATGACCTTTCAGAATGCTTAGTCATCTACTGAAGATTCAGGTCCAGTGCTACCTGGAAGCCTCATGAGATTAGAGTGATGTCCCATGGGGTGTTTGTAACCAGTGAATAATACATGACATTGTTGCTCCCACAGCCAGAACACATGGGCCTAGGAACCAAGGGACAAAAGTAGAATTAGCTACACATTTTCTCCTCCCCCTCATCACACCTAATGACCAACTTGCATTTTTCCACAAGGCTGCAACTCTAGTTCTGCTGGTTCAACAGTCTCAGCACCCAGGAGAGGAGCGATCTCGCTAAGGGACTCAACAACGCATCCACTGATTCGAAAGCTTAAGCTGCAGCCTTGCGGCGCTGAGCTCCTTGGGACACTCAGCAGGCAGACAAAAAGCGAGGTTACAGCCCTCGTTGGGACAATGAATCTTCGTTATCAAGGGTAAACAGGATTGCTGCTACAGAGTGAGAAAAGGGGTGTGTGTGTCTGGAACCGGGAATACCTCCTGGTTTCTGCCAGGTTTACTGGTAAAAGAGAATGGAAGTCAGAAACAACTCTGCGCAGACAGGACCATGAAAAACACAGATGCCTCCAGAATGAAAGTCTAAGCGTTACAGTCAGATAAAAGCCTACGTCAGCTCAGAGTTGGCTGAGAGCAAAGCAAACACGAAACGGGTAGTGGAGAAAGGGAATTAAAAATACCAGCTCTGTGTTCAAGACCAACAGCAAAAGCGAAGACTGAAGTATCCGTTCTTATTTCTTCCTTGGTTTGACATGTGCGCATTTATGTTTTTAACTAATTTCTCCCTTTCCCTTTCTCCTAATATTTTATAACAAGTGAGTCGGCGGCTCCTCAGTGCAGGGCGCCGTCATGGAACAGCCAGGAAAGTAATGAGCATGGCCCAAGTACCCTCGACGTGGAACTGGTAACTGAGATGTTATGTCTGCCCCCCTTTTGAGGTGAGAGGGCATGCTTTTCCCTTTTATGAGATAGCTGTGATGTCAGCAGAGAGCACTTGTTGCTGTTGTCACTGTCTGACAAGTTAAGTCTGGAAGAAAAGTGGATGCTACAGAGGTTGAGCAGCCAAGTTCACCAGTAGAGAATCTTTGGAACACCTCTCCAGTGTTTGGGGAATGTCCCGCCCTATGAGTGATGATACCTCACGACAGGAACCAGAAATTCACTTTCTCAGCCTCCCTTGCAGCAAGAACACAGACATGTCACCTTGGTCCTTTGCCTGTGGGACTACAGTATAGAAGGTGCCCGCACGGCTCCTAAAACCAGACTGCCAAGGGATTTAATCTTTAAATCCCAATTCTACCTCATACCAGCTGTGCAATCTTGAGCAAATTACTTAACCTCTCAGAAACTCGATAGCCTCTCAGAATCTTGATTTCCTCTACCCAAATCATAGGGTTGTCATCAATATTAAAGAAATTAGTGCATTTAAAGAATGTAAAGCTTTGAAATCCAAATAAAGTAGATCCTAGCCACATGTGGTTATTTAAATCTAAATTAGCTAAAATTAAGTAAAATTAATAATTTAGTTCCTCAGTCACACTGCCACATTTCAAGTGCTCAGTAGCAAGTGGTTACCTTTCTACCGTGTAGCTACAGAATTTCCTTTACCATAGAAAGTTCTACTGGAAAGTACTGACTTATAGACTACTTCCGGGCCCTCAGTAAGCACTCAGATGGGACTGCTGCTATTATTATGACTAGTATTGTTATCACTATCATTGTTTTACAATATATCCTCAGCACTTATTTATCTTATATCTAGAAGTCTGTACCACCTTCCCCCAATTCCTCCCCATCCCTACCCTGACTCTCAGCTCTGGCAACTACGTTATCATCATCATTATTACAATAGCAAGTTTAAGACAGAGCCGAATTTAAAAGTCTGGTGGAGCTAAACAAGTAAAAAGCAAGTAAATGGAGTCTGATAAGAATTAGCAGCGGTGTCAATAGCATTAGCAGCTTTCAATGTATAGTTTAGTTTACTATGGACAAGTTACTGAGCTAAACACTTCCGTGGATTATTTTATTTAATCTTCCCCAAACCACCTAGGAAGTAGGGACTAACACATACCTGGATTACAGGAAATCGAGGTTAAGAAGGGAGATAACTTCAAGTAGTCAAGTCGCTCATTGGTGTTGGAGCTGGGACTTGGATTGGTAGGTCTGTAACTACTAAGTCCTTGTGTTCACTGCTACTTAGGAGTCTCCAAGTATTTTCTGAGCGCCCCCTAGGGGCCATGTACTGCTCCAGCTGCTGGGGATACAGCAGCAAACAAAAGAGACCAAGTCCCTGCCCTCATGGAGCTCACGTTGCAGTAGAGAAGAAGAAGAAAATAAGTAATTAGCCAGGTGGTAATGAGTGCTACTGAGAGCATAGGTGAGCTCTTCCATGACGGATGGCCAGGGAAGGCTTCATTCCCTGAAAAGATGACATCTGAGCAAAGAAGAAAATGAAGAAAATTAAAAGGGGCAAGGGAGTGGAAGGAGGTGAAGTCAGAAGGAGCGGGTGAGGGTGGGACAGGCCATGGAGGCCATGTGTGGCCTTTAGCCTCCTCCCTAAGGGAAGCAGGAAGGATCTGAGCGGAGGAGGGAGAAGATCTGACTTTCTTTTTTAAAGGAGTACTGACTGTTGCGAGAACAGATTTAGGGAGAATGGGCAAAAGCAAGAAACCAGTTAGAAGCAGGAAGCCGGTTAACAGGCTACAGCAGTCACCTAGGCAAAGGCGACGATGGCATGAATTAATAAGGTGACAGAAGTAGCAGGGGGTGGTCAGACTTTGAATACAGAGTACTCTGAAAGGAAAAGCAATAGGGTTTTTTGATGGATTGGATATGGGCTGTGAAACAAGGAACTTAAGACCAACTTCGGTTTGGCCTGACTAAACGAAGAGTGCAGTTGCCATTTTCTGAGGTGGGAAGGTCTGGAGGAACAGCTGGTTTTGGAGGGGAAAAAACCAGAGTTGAATTTTAGAAGGTTAAATGTGAAAGGCCTGTGGGAATGAAATAAAGTGGAAATGAAAAAAAGGCAGTTGTATATCTGAGACTTGGAGGGAAGATACGGTTATAGCTACAAATGCTATGAGAAATGATTAAGTACATGGTATTATAAGAACACACGGAGTAATACACTTGGCAGACAGACTGAGTGATGTCAGGGAGGGCTATTAAAAAAGAGGCTATTCTAAGTTTGTGAAGGGTAACAAAGAGTTAGCTATTTGAAAGTGAAAGGAGGACACTTAGTAGAAGGAATAATGTGTGCTAGGGCCAGGGGCAAGAGAACAGTCCAAGAACTAGCATAAAAGAGTGGTAAAAACGAGAAGAGAGAATTAAGCAGCGGAAGTTTTACATCATTCCTGAGCAGTTATTCCTCACTGGAGTGTAACGTTGTGAAAAGGGCAGGCAACATAATCAAATTTTCAATTTAGAAAGATCTCTTGGGCTACTAGAGAGAAAACATATTAGAAGAGCACAAAACTTAAATAAATTTTACTGTGACACTCAGTAAAAAAAAAGAGAGAGAGAGAGAAGCGGAGGCGGGGGGAGAGAGCAAGAGCGAGAGCGAGAGTGAGAGACAGGCAGCGAGTGCATGCACCAAACGTCATGCAGCAAACTTGCCCTAAAGACCTGAGATTGTGGAGCAGGGGTCGGGGCGTGAACTGGTCGCAGGATCAGTAACACTTGGTGAAAGAATGTGAGGCAGCAGGAACTAGGAGGAGTACGGCGATAACCAAATTTCTGATGTGGGAAACTGGGTGCATGGTATTGCCACTTACGAAGTAATAGGATCCCAGAAGAAAGTGAGAGGAAACACTCCTCTCTGGGACATGTTGAATGTAAAGAGCACACTTAGGTAGAGATGCCACACAGGTGACTGACACGTGTGTGACTCTCAGACGAGCGACCTGGAATGGAAGGAAGGATTTGGGACTCAGTAACATAAAGACAGTCAGGCAAGTTATAACCATAGATGTCACCTTGCAAGAAAAGAGAGCAGTGTGAGAAAACAATCAAAGAACAGGGAGGAATACCGAGATTTAACGGATAGGAAGGTGAAGTGGAGTCCGCCGAGGAGGCTATGGGGAAGCGGCCAGAGCGAGGAGAAGAAAACAGGTGTGTGGTGTCACAAAAGTCAAGGAACATAATTCAGAAAGAAGGGAATTTTGTAGGTCGCAGTGAAGTCAAATAAGAGAACTATTGAACATTTTTCCTCTCAGTTTTTTACTAGGTGTGTAACCTCAGGCAATCAGCCTTAGCTTCCTTACCTACCCCCAAATATTCTACTGTCTACTGCACCCGGTTGTTGTGAGGCTACATGGGGATGCCTATAAAGTATTTAGCATATGTCAGACACACTAAGCACAAAAATAATGCTTTATTTTTATTACTACTTTCTTATGCATGCCAGACAGGTAAGTCGAGTTACAAGGAGAACCGGGGTTGACAGTATGAACTACATGGAACCAAGGGAAATTGCAGTTTGAAAAAGGCAACTGGGAGAAAAAGAACTCGAATCTTTCCATTCTTCCACCTCTCTCTCAATGTTTCCTTCCTCCTCCTAAATGCAGTTATTAATGCACAAATTCCCAAGAGCCTGTCAAAGGGACCTGCTGACCATACCTTAATATTTGCACCAGGAACTCGGCTTGTGCAGACATCCACCACAGTCATCACGAGTCTGGCATAGAGATGCCACACTTCTAAGAAGGGCACCTTCAACTCATGAGCAGCCCACAAACAAATGAACCAATGTTCTGTAGAAATTAATCTATCAATTAGTGATTTCGAAAGTTCTTCCAGCAGTTTTTGAAACAATAGGCCAAGTCATGCTTATCAAATGAGATATTCTAACTCCCTGGTTCTGGAGACATTTGGACAACCAAACTGACTTTCCAGTTAGCTTCAATACTGGCAAAATGAGAGTCACACAGAAGTTCCCCAGATGGCATAAGCTTTCCTGTTAAGAATTAAGGTTCCAGCCCTGTCTTTGTGTGAGTGTGTGCAGAAGAGGAGGGGATGGACGGCTGGTGCTATCTAGCCTGGAGAAAGCAAAGACCTGGCGGGCGCCGGGGCACTGCTAAGTTTCACAGAAGCCCCTTCTTTCCGAGCCTGCTGGTCCAGGAAGACAAGACGCCTGCACCTGGGGCCGCTGGGAAGACCACAAGCCACCGCACGGTGGCTGCGATGGGGGCTCTAAGAGCTTCATTCCCATGACCCATGTCTTTCCTGGGCCCTCCAGCCACACCCTCCCTGAACTGGAGGATCCCTAATAACCAAAAGAGCAAATTCACCATTTCTGTTGTAACCTAACAGAAAACCTATTTCATGAGACTATGGAAACTGAAAAAATAACAGCAAAACACCTATCCTGGAGATTGTACATTTTTCTCTAAATCCTTAAGTTAACTCCTAACACTCACAGGTGTCCTAAGGATTCTGGTAAACGGTAAGTCAGACCCCTACGTTTACACCACAGCACACATCTCCAACCCAGAGTGAGCGGGACCCGAGGGTATGAGGCTAGGTCTTTCCCTCAGTTATCACATCTCACCCGGCACTGTAGAATTACTAATACCCCCGCAGTTTATTAACGCCCCTTATCCTGTACCTGCTCCATTTACTCTTGCCCAGCAGCCTATCAAATTCTCTGATGCCGCCTTCTCTATAATTAACACGGCTTCCTCATACTTGAAATTACTTCCCACAACTAGAGCTATCAAATTGCCTTTCGCCTTCCAATTCGTTTCCTATGAGAAAGAGTTCCTGACTAAATGAAAATGAATTCTACCCACCACTAACCTAGTCAAAATTCCAATGGACCACAGGAAAACAAAAACGATAAACAAAACAAAAACTGGTTAGGTGCTCCATAGTTTATAGAGCACTTTTTAAAATAATATATATAATTTGATTCTCGTTGCCCAGAGAGATTAAATAAGTTCCTTGAACCAAACACTGACTAGGTGACAGAGCCCTGAGGTGGCGACCAAGTCTGAAAGCATAACTAATACTATTTCATAAGGCGCTGTAATTTTATATCATAAGCCAGCTATTGTGTATTCACCTCCATTTCCAGACCTGGTGGCCACCCTGTAAATTCCAGATCCAGCCATAACCCATTTCCCTTGACACTCCCACATCTTTTATTCTGAAATGCTAAAGATGGCAACAGTCAATGGAAAATATCATCTTAAATTGGAATGCTATTTTAAATTTTTTATAAACCAGCTTTCATATTCCTTCATGTCAAAACCACCTTATGCATGGAGATTAAAAGAGGCAACTACTATTTTCTCAAGCCCATTATGTGAAGTGTCACTCGCTGTGAGGTCATCGAGCGCTTGCCTACCTCAGCTTTTACTCCTCGCAACAGCCACATGCAGTATTATCCTCTTTTTACAGGTACGGAGACTTCAGACTTTAACAGGACAAGCCCCTGGCCAGTGTCACAGTCGGTTTAGGCCTTCTAGCTGCGGCACTCTACTACCCCACTGAAATATTCTTTACACGCTCCCCAAAAGGCCACTCACTGAGCCTACCACTCTCTTCTTCCATGGAGAGAGTTGTCCCTCACTGCTTCTGAAAGCTGATCAGGAACCAATCTCTAGGTTGACCTGGCAAGACGAAAAAAGTCACTCAACCTGCATTACCTGAAGACAACTTAGACTACTGGCTGGCACAGAGCAAGAACTAGTGAAATGTTAGCTAGGTTGACCACCATTATGGAAAGGACTTAAATATTTTAACAAATATACACAGAAAACATCATATTAAAACCAGAAAAACAATTCCTTCATATTCACACCACTGCCACTTTTAAAATATACCACAGACCAAAAGTTCTCAGAGGGTCAATGATACTGGCTCCCCTAAAGTTTTTCCTCTTTCTAATGTAACAGTTCCACATAATGACATTCATTTCCTTAAGTAGTTCTTTAATATTAACACAACCCCTCCCTTATAATGTCAAATCAGTATGAGTCACTTTTCACTTAGACTAAATGTCCCCAAACCTTTACCTTTCAGAAAATTACACTAAGCTATGTAAAAGATCAAAAGCACACTCTATAACTGAAACTGAACAAGAGTATTCTTAATTCCAACTGAAAATAAATCCAACGAAATATGCCCGTCTTGAGGCATGGAGATGTCAGGAAAAGAGCCTTGAGTTACATGTCAAAAAGCCTCTTGAGACTGAGCATGTCCCTGTACCTTCCCTCTGAGGCTCGGACTCCACCACACCTACCTTACCTAACATGGAAGGTTACTGTGATGGTTAAAGAGGTCAGGGACCCAAGAGGGCTCCTTCCCCCTCACCTGGCACAAAGAAAGTTGGTTTCAGACTCTTAAAGGACCCGGGGACTGGAGCAGAAACTGATGCCATTTCCAAATCTGGTTCAATCAAACGACCCCAGGCAAATACCAAAGCACTAGGGAGGCCAGTAGAGAAGTGAATTCACTATTATCCAGGTCTAGTCTAAGTCCTCCAGGACGTTTGAAACACCAAACTGATACCTATACTACAAAAGGGTTTTGTTATGGTTTTATAAAAACTGGATGACAATGAACTATTTATGATTAAATCACTGTTAAAATTTATTCTTTAACTTAGCATGGAAACCTAGGCCGCTGAGCGCCGTTTCTCTGGGAAACTGTATCCCACAGCTCCGTTACGCAACCCGAACACTAGAAGCGGGTTTCTCTTTCCAGGGCCTCAAGCTCGGAGGGACTCGGGGACTCCCTTCTGATCCTCTTGGGCGGATTTGGGAAGTCATTTTCACTCTTCAGTCCTGTGGCCAGTCAGATGTGAGATGTCCAATGATGACTGTCAGGATATAATAACTACATAACCACCTTTCACTTTTTTGGGTCATATTCCTATTTACAATCTCATTTTATCTACAATTGCCCAGGGAAGTACCCAGAACAAATACTACCATTACTCCCATGGAGAAACGAGGAAGCTGAAGCACAAAAGTTAAGTAACTTGTCCAAGGTCACGGCCTGGCAAGACAAGGAACAAAAGCCAGAGCTTTATCTCCCAGCCCAACACTCTTATCAAACAACAAAGGCCTAGAAAAGGGGGAAAAGGAAGTAAAGGTGATTGTGATTTATTCAGGCTTTATTTTTAAACAAATTTTGTCTCGCTTTGTGAATTTTCATTAATTTTTTCTTCTTCATTGTCCCCTGATAAGTTAGTCACTAAAACCATCATATCAGAAAGTCTGAAGTGTATTAAATTATTTCCTCATTGTTATATATAGGTGCTCAACTTTCAAGTGTTTCATAATAAAATGACTCAGGGACTAAGCAGGCCCAATCTACATTAGTCACTTGTTGAACAGTTACATGACATGCATGCAAAGCTCTCGGGAGGTAGGCGGGAGACAGAAATAAACATCTACCAAAAAGATGATTAAATTAAAGACAAAAAGTGAATGTAAAACTTACACATTTTTCCTGCTAGTTTAAGCTGTGGGGTGGGAGACCAAATGTGAGGAAACAAGACACAATTCACCTACTACCGTATGTTCCGAGTTGAAGTGGTGCAGAAGAGTCCACCAATTTTAATCGGCACATGGTAGACATTTTTGTGGTAAGGGAAAGAAGTTAAAAGTTAACAGGACAGAACACTAAGACTTTGCCTTTACATAGCACTTTTACCTCTCAAGTGCTTTCACATACGTTATCTCATTTTTTAATCAAGAAATCACTCTGAGAGAGATAGGGGCAGATATAACTAAGTTCATTTTGCAAGCTTGCTTAAGGTTACACAGCTATTCAGTAGACAGGAACAGAGGAAAATTCAATAATTACATTGAACGTTGACACCAATTTACTACTGTAATGGGATCATACACATTTGATGTTACAAAGGCAAAGCACTTTAATTACATAATCCAGCAGAGCAATTCTATTACTATTATAGAAAAGGTGGTAGGACATATTCTAATTACATCCATAATGTAATTATGAACTATGGCTTAAGAATTTCTAAAAATATAAAGAAATAAAGAAATAAAACTAAGCGTACGGTATTTGTGCTGAGGCTGCTAAAAACACAGTGTGACCTCATGCATCAGATTTAATGTCTGAATTTGCAAATGGTACTTGCTCTATGCACCCCAGGAATTAGTCCGTTTAGAGTTTCTATTTAGTATTTCCTGTGGGTTTTTGGGCTTCTGTTTCATGTTGGGGGCAAAAATACACCTCAGGGTGATAGAAAGTAACCTGGTGGGTAGAGAGGGCTTTCTTCTCGGTACCAACATGCCAAGAACCACAAATAGCTGAGGCAACTGGAAGGCAGGCAGTGAAGTATGTGAGGCCTCTCTGGATGTCTGGAAATCAACCATGTGATGCAATCATCTTAAACTATTCCTGGATATTGTTTCCAATTTTAAATAACACTGACTTGGTCTTTCTAAATATCACTTTCTATTAGAAGACAACTAAATGGCTATTTGAAGATGAAATAAAGGATAGAAGAAATAATTAAAAACTGTTCATAAGAACAAATTGTATTGCTCTAGCCCATGATACTGGCTCCCTTAAAGTTTCTCCTCTTTTTGATATAACAGTTCAACATAACAACATAAGGATTTCCACTATTTTAAAGAATGCTATGTTATGTGACACAAACTTTCCTGGGGTGGGGGGGTTAGAAGCCCAGAGAGAAATAAAATTCAAAAAACCCCACTGGTTAAAATACCAGGTTGGCCACGACACAAAACAATGGGAGATAAAGTGTCAGGATGACCAGAAGCTTGATGCTTTGAGAGAAACAGAGTAAAAAGAAATCCGCTCCACTCCCTCAATGACAGGTCCGGGGGGCAATGGCTCCTACCAGTACGACTGCAAACTCCTGCAGGGCTTGAAAAAATAAAATCCCCGATATTCTTCCCATTTGTACTCTTTCCATTCTTTCACTTGTCAACAACTGAGACTTATGTATTTAAAATGCAGCTGACAACTTGCATATGACACATCAGAGGACTAAATCCAAAGCATTCTTCTCTCCCAACATTTTTCAAATGGGTGTTACTAATAATGTAAACAAAAACTTAAAGATGGAAATGTAGCTCAAGAAATATTTCTGTCTGTGCATGGGAATGTGTAATTATGCTCTTTATTGAAGTATTTGCGCACATCTTTTAAGTAATTTTTGTTTACATTATCTAAGAAAACATCAAAAGTTATTCCTGAATTACCAAAGTTTTTTCTTAGTTGTCTGATTCTTATCTCTAGTATGACCGTTCACCCCCAATTGACATTACCTTACGTTAAAGGACGTAATCTCTTTCACAACCTACAGACTTAAGGAGACTTACTGATCAGGGGACTTCAAATCCAACTGGCCAAATGCTGTGCTGCTCAGTGGCCTCTTCCTGAGCCTGGTCCCAGCATTCTGCCCAGTCCTTTTTGGTTAACAGCACTATAAACAGGACTAAGTTCCCGCCAACATCAGAAGACCCCTTGTAAGGGAAGAGGCCCTTCCTTTCAGCTCTTAAAAGAACAGTCTCTGGTCTTATCCTCGTATTTCCTGTTGCCTACTCTACTCTCCACATTTTAACTCAAAATTCCCTTTCAGGTACTATTTAAATTTGATCATAGCAAATGACTTCTCCTTTACAGAATTCTCGGGCTACTTTACAAAATCGGTACGACAGGACTGTTTCAGGTGCTCTCATGCTATCACTTTTCATTGTTACCAGAACTCAGGGACCTGTGCTTGAATCCCCGCTTCAAGGAGAAACTGAGGCTCAGAGTTAATGAGCAGAAAGGCCAGAATTTAAACAAAGGCTCTTTTCCCTTATTCTGAATTTCTGAAGCACGTTTTTATTCTCTCTGCCAATCTGTTTCACTGTTGATACTATTTTGCGTACACATGCCAAGAGGCTTTTGTTTCTTCGCTGGACTAAGCATGCTATTGGCACTAGCTCAACAACTTCATTAGGAGATTAATACGCCAGCAACTGCTGCCCCCACACTTTGAAAATGCGCCCATTTTACAGTGGACCTTGAGATGTGGTGGTCCACCTCCCCACTCAATCTGTTTCCTCAACAACTGCTACTGCTGCTTACAGACTATGCTCCATGTTAGAAGCAAGCATGAGTTTGCTGTATTAAAGGACATGGGCATCATTTAAATAATTCCAGTAATTAGCTGCCAGGATTGCCTGGTGCCAAAGGGACCAGGGTGTTTAATGATACTGGCACCCCAGCGCCTAAATGGAGCGTTGTGGTGAACCGGGCCTCTCACAGGTCTGCAGGCTTTTCCTGCCCACACTGCTGCCGTGTCCCCCTTGTGCCTCTTCTGCAGCCCCCTCTCTTCCTTTCCTTGAAAACATTTCCTTCTCTCTGCTCTTCTGAATGAACACTCCACACAGGGGTCTTGAAGGGAAGAGTTCGCTTCAATCACAGCAAAGCAATGATTGCATGTTTTAAAAAAACTTTTCCTTCCTCTTTCACTGCTGGAATAATGAGTATACCATACTTTGCTGTGTATAATGGGCACATTATACTTTCTTTGTCTGAATTTTTGAGGGAAAAGTAAGGGTGTGCATTAAACACGGGTAGCACTAGGCCACGGGTGTGCATTATGCACAGAAACGCATTATACACGGCGAAAATACGGTGGTCTTTTCAGAAGCCTAGCTGTTTCCCCAGATGTTGCTGCTGCTGTTCTTCTTCTTCCTCCTGTTCCTCTTCCTTCCTCTTCTCCTTCCCCTTCTTCTTCTTCTTTTTAAATAATAATGGCTACCATTTACTGAGTGCCTACTACGCACCAGCTGCCACACTGGACGCTTTACATATGTTCTTTTGTTATTCTATCACAGGTGTCCCAATTTTTCCCTTTGCCCTCCTCCACCCAGCTTACCCCCTGCTCCCACAGTCAACCCCCACACCACTGTCCACGTCCATGAGTCATTCACACAAGTTCTTCGGCTAGACCCTTCCCCTACCTTCCACCCTTATCCTCATGCCCCCTCACATCTGGCCTCTGTCAGTCTGGTCCACGTTTCTATGCCTCTGGTTCTATTTTGCTCATTAATTTATTTTGTTCATTAAGAAGTTCCTTATATAAGATCATATGGTATTTGTCTTTCACCAACTGGCTTATTTCACATAGCATAATACTCTCCAGTTCCATCCGTACTGTTACAAAAGGTAGGTGTTCCTTCTTTCTGCTGCATAGTATTCCATGCTATAACTGTACCACAGTTTTTTGACCCACTCATTTTCTGATGGGCGTTTAGGCTGTTTCCAGTACTTGGCCATTGTATACAGCACTGCTATGAACACAGCGGTACATAAGTTCTTTTGAATTGGTGTTTAGGGATTCTTAGGATACAGTGCCAGCAATGGAATTGCTGGGTCAAAAGGCAGGTCCGCTTTTAGTTTTTTAAGGAAATTCCATACTGTTTCCCCCAGTGGCTGCGCCGGTCTGCATTCCCATCTGCAGAGCATGAGGGCTCCCTTTTCTCCACATCCTCACCCGCACTTGTTGTTTACCGATTTATTCACGATAGCCACTCTGACAGGTGTGAGGTGATATCTCATTGTGGTTTTAATCTGCATCTCTCTGATGGCTAGTGATGTTGAGCATCCTTTCATATGCCTATGGGCTCTCTGTACGTCCTCCTTGGAGAAGTGTCTGTTTAGGTCCTTTGCACAGAAACACCTCTTAGGTCATTTCAGGTAGGGAGTGTGATACACTCCCCACTTCCCTGGCTGCCGCGAAAACTCACCCACCTCTCAGCCTCCGCTGTAAGACAGGGGGTTGAGACAATTCCCAAAGCGTATTCTATACAGTGTCAGACCATCTCCCAGAGAGGTTTTCTAGTTAAATAAGTTTAGGAAGTCACTAAATGACCTAGCTTCCTTTGGAGAATCACAATGCAAAAAGCATGTTAAAGGTTTTATTGTCTTTAAGGACATTCTTTTAATCAAGCATTCCCCAAGCTTATTTGACCACAAAAATCCCTTTTTCCCAATATACTTATGCACATCTTGATTAACTAGCATATCATGTAGCAAAGTTTTGAAAATGCTGCCCTGGAGGCACATTAAGGTCAGTAAAGTGTAAAGATTTTGTAATTTTGAATAAAATCGAATATAATAGCTACAAAACACAAAGATGGATTTCTATAAACTGCCCATGAGACTCAGCCTCAACAGGCCAGAATGTTCACCTATTAGCAGCTACGTTACCGGGTAACTTAAGGACATGTATCCAGATTCTTTCCTACAGGGGCAACTCAATGAGTGAAATACTACACCTGGACCTAACGCTCTCTGCATGTTAGACAAAATGCTACCAAACACGACCCTAATTTGGAAATAACTACAGAGGGAGTTCTAAAGCACTGGAATAGAAATTAATTACCAGTAATCACCAAAACAGACATATCCTGGCGCTGGGGCCAAGTAGCTAAAAAATGAATACCTGATGTTACCTTCCCCCCACCCCCTGGTTCATTTCTCTATGTCAGCAACATCCATATAAATGAAAAGGTTCATATATAGACCATCTGGAAACTTTTGACAAGAAAGGTATTAAGAGACAGCACCCCACTGTGGGGTGTCAAGTGTGTACGACAGAGTGGAGAAGAGGCTATTCTCCAGTACTTTCCAATCTGGCTCCAAGACAGTGTCACTAATTCCACTGTCATCTCTCACCTTCTTACTGTTCTGCCGACAACAGTAATTTCTCTGATGCTCGGGTATCTTCTGTCCTCAAATTTGACAACCCCCTAGTAGTCTCTTCTTCCTCTTTGGTCAATGATTCACAATGTGGGTGCATTTCATATTTAATCAGTAGATGACCATATCCAATAAATTACATCACCTGGCCTGAAACTTTCTTCAGATACTATAAATTATTGGGTTGGCCAAGTCTGCATGTTTTTTTCTGTAAAATAAAAGACACATTTTTCATTTTCACCAATAACTTTATTGATTTAGATATTTCGAATACGTTGATTATCTCCCCTGTGGTGTAACACTGACTATTCTCAATTAATGTCTCCATTTGATCACTATCAGCTTCAACTGGTCTACCTGACCGCGGAGGATCATCCAGTGAGAAATCTCCAGCATGAAACTTCGCAAACCACTTTTGACATGTTCAATCAGTCACAGCGCCTTCCCAATACACTGCACAAATCTTCTTTTTTCATTTCAGTTACATTTTTACCTTCCTTGGAAAAATAAAGCATAATATGCTGAAAATGTTGCATATTTTCTTCCATCTTCAATATTAAAATGGCTACACAAAAATTCATCAACTTTGAAAAATTTTTCTTTTTTTCTTAAAGCATGCTGATGTGACAGCTGTCACAATACAATCTAACAAAATTGTTTCACTACTAGAGCCATCTTATGGGGGCAGGGAGAGGGTACGACAAAACATGACTACAGGTATTTTTGGCTAGCTCAATACCTGCTTCCTAAGTGAGAAATGCTCCCCAAATCTGGTTTAACTAAAACGGTAACTCTCAACTTGCAAGATACTCCCTAAGAGTGGATGTTAAGGTAACTTTAAAGAAGATTTACAAAAATCGAAGCTTACCAGCTGATGGAGGGTGAAGGGTGAGGAGGCACAGGGAAGTAACAGGTCAAAAACATTCTCAACTAGTTGCGTAATGCCAAGGCTGAAGTAAGCTATACCTTTGACCCACCTTGTTCTTTTATTATATCTAAGATTGTGCTGGTTTCAACAGCTTACACGAGGTATATTTCCACTGTTCTACCTTTCAGCCAGATTATATGTTCAGGTTAGCTATCAAGTAAAAACCACAGCACACGGGGGCATACCCATGAACAGATTTGTAAGAAACAACACAAGTGTACCAATTTAGCCCTTAATTGCACCTGTTAGGTTAAGAAGAAAAATACTCTCCCTCCCCAGGGTTTTGGTGGGAATTGTTATAAAACACTGACTTCAAAACAAAAATGAATGTGTAGTAACTATCCAATTTCAATGCTTTCAAATCTTACATAATCTATAAGCTACACGTAGCACCGAAGGAAGAGAGGAAAGTGAAGAAAATACAAATGCTCTGGATTTTCCAAAACGTTAAGATGCTGAAACAGCATACACTGAAAGAACAATATAAGAGTGAAATCAGACTATTCTTTTGAGATTTAAAGTTTGTTAAAGTAAAGTTATGCAATTAAGCACAATATCAAGATAAAAAAATAATAAACGACAAAGCATAATGTGAATCTCAAGCTTTAGTTGCTTTTGCTGAATTCTAGGACCAGACTGCCCATCAGAAAGCAGAGAGGGCGGGTACTTTATCACCACCTGCCAACGATGTGTGAAGTGCTGCCGCAAGCCTGCTGGGCCACTCATCATTGGGCTTTATGGCACTGTCCTTTCACACTATGAGAATTAAGGTTATAAAAAGTGGTGAGGACCACCCAGATGACAGCCGCTGGACCCCTTACCACCTCTTTTTGAAAAAATGCACACCTGAAAATGGATTTGGGGATTCCCTGGATTAAACTGGTTTCCACCCCCCTGGAATCTGAGGCCCACAGGATGGGACTACAGGTTTAGTCTTACAGAATCAGGACTGCACAGAATTACCGCTGCTTATTCACATGATAAAAAGTCTCATTTTGAGAGGGATGAGTGAAGTGGTGTGCCTGGGGTAGTGGTCTGAGAAGCAGAAGGTCAGTGGTGACATGGTTCTTCAGTCAGCTGCTGCCACGACTTGCACGACTAGGCACAGCTCCTGGTGCAGAGCAGCACTCGTGTCTGTGATGAACGGATCCCTGACCAGGCTCAGGTAGGTTATGCAACCGCTCTCTATACTTGAAACTTTCTGTATATAAAAGCAGGCTTTCTTTGGCATAACTTTCTCATATTCAATCTTTGGATCGATCAAGGCATTCTCAAACTCTCACACTGAGACAATCAGAAAAGAGACCTTCCATTTCATGCAAAAGTCACATAAACAGAGAAGTTCTATGTCACCATTCCCATGCTGAGGCTCATCCGACTTTCACCTTGTTAGATGTCATGTCCTCAGGAAGAAGTCCCCAACCCCCCAAGGATATTATGCCCCCTTAGTTTTCACTCCCCTTGAACGCTGTGCTTTCCCTTTGAGCACACACCGCAGTGTAAGTAACGCATGTATGGATCTGTGTTAAACGTCTGTCTGCCTCTCCAGGCTTCGGACATCCTGAAGGCTGGGGTCAGGTGGGCTTGGCTGTTGACCCTCTGTGTCTTGCTCCTACAAGTATCTGGCACACAGAGGTGTTAAGTAAATATTTCTTCAATGAGCATTTGAGAACAAAGAGCCAACCAGTGGAGTCCATTCCATATACCCAAGTAATAAAAGCTTAGAAATCAGGTAAAGGAGCATTAGGTCATCAAGTGTGACACTCAGAACTTCACTCTGCTCTCAGCATGAAACTGAGTAAAGCGTCTCCCCGCAGCGACAGCGAGGGAGAGAGCAGCCGCACCACAGTTCCTCCGCGGGCCATTTCACAAACGCTCCCATCACGCGTGTGGCCTCACGGCTCAGAGTCTCCAGTGAATTCAGACAGAACTCTTTGTGCGGTTCGAAGCAAATGTTTTAAAGAGTTGTGCCAGGTATAAAACCTAGTTATCCTGAAAGTTTTTATAAATGGCTTATAGACTATCTGTTTTTTGGTTCGGTTTTTTTTTAAAGCACTACTGCATAGTACTGCCTTACAAACTACCTGGGACACAGTCCTTTTTTTTTTTTTTAATTTTCAGAGAACTGAAATACATACTGATTCCAAATAAAATCTTCGGGCTTTGGAGAATACATCGCAGCTCTATTTTCTGAAAGGACACAGAAAGGCAATCTGAGAGCTTCTGCTGAAAGGGACTTCCCAGGGACTGTTGGTAAACTGACCTACACTTCTAAGTTCCAAAATAAACTTCTCAACCCTTTTCAGAGACATAAACCCTCCAGAATCCTGTGAAGATGAGAACAGGAGAGAGAGATTTATTTAAATGAGAAACTCTAAAGCTCTCTGATGACTCGTTTTTAATGTACTGTGACTTTATGAAAACTCATAAACAGAAAGACTGCAGGAGGGATCGGAACCTGGGCATATGATACAGTGATGGGAGTGCCCAGCTTTTAAAAGTCTGTGACAGCACAAGGCAAACAGGGGTGATCCGGGTTGCTGTAATCTGTGTTCCTTCTTCGTAATCGGTCTTAAACAACTTCTTTGTTTTAGAGATCATGAACACCTCATATTGTAACTTAACTAGCTTACAGCTAATCCTATGATTCCCAGTTCTAGGCTAGTCAGGTCAAAGCCAATTACAGTTTTATTTCAAAGCCTTGAAATAAAGTGGACAAAGTACTTGTTTTTCAGAAAGATTTTGTTCCATCTTCCTAAGGAATGTGCCTGGAAATCTGGGTTTGCAGTAACGTGATATCTTAATATCTCTATCAATTTTATGAATGTCAGTGTCTGATACACACATAGTATTTTAATCTGACTCACATAATAATCTCGTGAAATAGGCAGGCCAAGGATTTTATAGGTGAAGAAAATGAAGTTCCAAAAGGTTTCGTTTCCTGACTCAGGATCCTAACTTAGCAGATGGAAGAACTAAGGTTGGAAGGGTTTCTGACCCCGAGATCTTTGCTGTTTCTAAACAGCTACACTATTCTGACACCTCTCAAGCTACTGCTCATTTCTTATCCCTCGCCAACACAGGCAACACGATGGCAACGTCCCTAACTTCAAGCATGTAAAGACTACATCGTATATTAAAGGGTATAAAATCTTTCTCAAAACACTGGTCATGGCCCCGTATGGTTTCAAGCCTTAGAAACCTTCTAAAATTACGGTTTACTATTCTAGGCCTTATGTCAAGCAACATAAAGGCACAGCTTTTCATCAGAAAAGAACAATAAGTATGTTTTCTCTTCTTATGAAAGACCAGGGACCTTCCTCACAAGCACAAGAATCACTAAGTCCAGTTGCTCTGCAGTCTAGTGTGAGGTTAGCATCAAAAAGTGGAATGAAACTCAAAGCATAATCTTTCCTGTTTAGTAGGGTCCTGGTAGTAGGATGAGGCCTCAAGGTGAAAGAAATGCTGTAACTACTAAATGTGTAAGGGGAAGGGCTTCTTTGACTTTGATTTTTTTTTTTCTAATGAGTGGCTCAGTTTTTTGAAGGGGAAAGAGTTCCTTTCTTCATTTAAAAATCCCTTTAGTAACTGTGAATCCTAGAGTTTAATAGGAAAAAAAACCACACACACATACACACATTAAGTTCTTTAACTTCCCAAATCTGGATTTCTTATCTATAATATACCCTGTGCTGTTACATTTGCACAACCTCAAAGTTAAAAATAGACAGGCCTATCAAATAACCTCCATAGAATATAAGGGCCAAAGCAGGATTGATCTATATAACAGGGCTAACTCTGATCTTTGGCAGCAAACATACTTTATTCTATGGTCAGCCTTGTTCTTTTAAGGCAATGGTTTTCAACCATGGATACATATCAGAATGAGTTTTTTAAAAAACAGGTTCCCCCAATCCTGCTCCAAAACAATGAAATCAGAATCTCTTTAGGGAAGAGACTGTCCTAGGAGTCAGCTGGAATGGAAAACCTCTGGTCTAAGTGCTTTGTTATCCAGTTTCAAATGCCCCAACATCATGTCACTTTCATATTTTCCTATGTGAGAAATACTCATAGTACCAGGACTGGCAGCCACCATGCGTCAGAAACATCAGAGTTTTTACAAGCCAAATGAGTTTCTTACTTGGATATAAGCAGATATTCTTAAGTTACTCATAAATAATACGCTTAATAAATACTAATCAAACACAAATCAAAAAAAAAATTTTAAACCAGAAAATAATTTTTAAAAAAGTTTTTATAACTTCACAGAACTAGGTAATGCTCACTTAAGCATGACTTAAGGATTAAACCATATTTAAAAATTTATCTTCCACTGAATAGTAGCCAACCTCGTAAAATGTTTGATTTCTGGAATTTTCCCATAGATCTAAGTAGAAAAGGCAAATAAAAAAACCAGAACTACGAGACATCCTATTACACAGGTATATGAAATAAGTTCAAAGGGGAGTTTCCAGTACTCAGAGGACAAAGGACTTCTCAGAAACGTTATTGCAATCGTGTTGCTCATTCCTTACTCAACCCGGTCCTGCTGAAAGGAGGTTGCTATGTTCCCACCTTCACTGCCTATCTGTCCTGTGACAGCTGGAGTCAACAAAGTCTGGCTTCCGGAAAAACCAAAATGCCAAGCTTCTTTATTTTTAAACTTGCTCTGAAACTCTTCCATATTATCTGATTCTATGAATTTTGCAACAGCTGCTTATTACTTAAAGCTGGAGAATGAGGGCCTAAACCTCATCTAAACTGTACACTTAAGCAAACAGAACAATGAAAACCAGTTCCATTTCCATGGAATTTTTAGAAAAATCTTCTCACACCCTAAGGAGACTTATACTAGAAAGTCAGACCAAAAGATGCATGAAAATCTAAGATGGATGTTATGTCCTACCTATACTTTAGGTGGCCTAACTGGGAAAATATTTAAGCTTCCTGATTAAGAAGGAATTAATGGCTGCTACAGTAAAAATAAGGAAATATTAGAGAATTTTGATTTTGTGTTTTTATTTCTAGGTCAGAGTTGTAAGCAAATATAACCACAGGAGTGGTATACACTTACATGATTTATCGTAGACTGAACAGCCTTTACATAATGGTTTAGTTCCCGATCCATCATAACAAATTCAACCATCGCCTTATCCATGCTGTATTCACTACTCACTTCAGCTGAAAGAAAGAAAAGAGCAATTATGATTTTCCATTTAAAATGCCACATCTGGAAAAAGTTGTACCAATATACGTCTATCAGTCAACGCGCTACATGATTTTTAAAGGTATACATGTTTTTTAAAACCTTCTCAACATGTATGTGTTTCATTCAAAATGCGAAGAACACACCTTGTTGAAAAAGGCTCAAAGGCAGAAAGTTGGACTCAAACTCAGGAGTCCCAGCCTCTGTCGCTCACTTGTATGACCTTTAATCAATCACTACTCTTCTTCCAGCCCCAGTTCCCTCACCCACTAAAGCAGCACACCAGTCATCAACTGGCACATGGACCTCACCGGACTGTTAAAGACCAAATAAGGAAGGTTTCCACTTCTACCAACAGTAGGTTGGGTTATGAGAACCAACCCTCCTATTGAAGACAACTAAAACACAACTGGAGAAAAAAGAAATCTTAAAAACAAAAGAGGCACAATATAGTAAAAAACAACCAGTGCAAAATCTAGGAAAAAAGACATAAAAGAAAAGCAGAGCACCAAACAGAGTCACATCATCAGCTAGGTTCCCTTTCTCAGAACAACGTGAACTGGAAGTAATCCCACCCTGTTCCTGGGCTGCAGGAAGGTTGGCCTTGGCCACTGAGCAGAACAGAGGGAAGAGAGGGAGAAAACAACCTGTTTCTGAAAAACCATGGCCACGAGCCAGCCCTGCTGGGTTTGCAGCCTGGTTCCCCTCACCTAAGTGGTCCTGGAAACCTAAGGACTCCCAATCTCGGTGCGGTGTGGGGTGGTCTCAAAGTCAAAGTGCCCACAGGTACTCCTCCCTGGAGGAGACACTTTCATTTCAGCCTCAAGAATCTCAACAAATAACTGTTAAGGAAAATGAGCAGATTACAGAGTGCGGCCAGGAAGTACGGTAGTAGTGAAGTGGAACCTCACCCTAAAAACACAAGAAAACAGGCCACCAAGAGTAAGAATTGGCAGAAACAGATCCACAAATGTTACAGATGTTGGGATTATCAGTCAGAATATGAAACTACTATGCTTACTATGTTTAAAAAATTAAAATACCCTCAGGGAATAGGAGATTGGAAAAGTGAGATAAGTTTCTTAAAAGTGTTTCAAAATTGTTTTCTTACACTCTAAACACAAAGGAAAAGAGAGAGAACACAGGATAATAAAAATTTCAACATTAAAAAAAAGCTGAATGAAAGGAAAATAGAGCTGACCTGCATCACATTTGAAAATGCAGGTATTGAAAGAATCTTCATTCAAATGTCGGTATTTCTTGTCTACTCTGAAGAACAATATGACAGATCATCCCAAAGTCATGAAATAATGTAAAATCCACTTACAGTTGGCTTTTTAAAATGACTTTCCTAGGCTTTAAAATTAGTCTTTAATTTTACAATAGTTAATTACAAACACATTCCATAAAATATCTGTGCTAACCTGCTTCTGGGAGAACACCTCTTGGCTTTTAACACCTAAACTTTGATATAATATTGACAACCTCCCACTGGGGTCACATGGGTTAATTCTTGAAAGCGCTTAGAACTGTGCCTTTGACAAGAAAAACGCTATGAAAAGTTTTGCAAAATAAAAGAAATAGGATGATGGTTCTCATGATCAGGGTCAGACAGCAATTTCAAAACCAAAGCCAAGGAGACCTGTAAAGGAGAAAGTAGGCAATGCCTGGGTCAGCGCTTGACAGCACAGAGCCTCAGGGAGAACCTTCGGAGGCTGAGCCCGGGGCCCCAGGGTGCCTGGGCTAGCTGAAGGGCCTGCCTGATGAATGCACGGTGCGGCCTAAGGTAGCAGAGAGAAAACACCAGAGGAGCTCAGGAAGTTAGTCCTAAAAGTAACTGAGAATGACACCACACCTGGAAGTGAAGCTTGGTCAGATAACTTCGGGCTAAAGTCAATGTCTGGGTCTGCTGCAGGGACCACAGACTGCACACAAGAACTAACAGAGATTCCATGGCGGTACCTGGAAGAGAGGCCATGAGAACGTCCACATCAAGTTGCTATCTACCTCCGCTATTTTAAGATTATTTTTGTGATTCTTTTTATCCTTGTTAACCCTTACTTCCCTTATTACTGCAAAAATAACTTCTTTTATAAAATGTCATTTGGGTTCATGTTTCAGAAACACTAGGCTAGGGAAGACATAGAGAATCTGTGTCTTTTTCTGCTAAAGAACTAGTAGGAAAAGAAGGGCATAGTGTTGCATAAAAAAGGCCAGCAGGCCAAACAAATCCCCAAAGAATTTAAGAATTCAGGCGGGAAAAAGGATTAAACAAATACACAGGGAGCTGGCTGTTGACCAAAAAGGGGCTGGGGTAAGGGTGGGGGGACTGACTAGCCAGAGGGCCCCTGCTCCTTTATTCCACAGTCTATATTCCCACTATCAAAAGTCCCCTACTCTTACAGGAACAGCCCTTCCTAAAAATCCACGTCAACCAATCTTTACCCTACATGTCCCTCAGGTGCCGGGTTCACTCCCCACCTGCTTTTATACTATGTCAGCCCAGAGGGATCTCACTTAATTCATCACGACTATACTCGATACTTTGGCACTTTTAACAATAAACAAGCTTGTCTTTTTATATGCATTCATCTCATTTCTCTAAACAGATTTTAATCCATTATGGGCAAGAATGATGCCCTAGTGTTCTTGGGATCCAACGAAGCAACTGTTCCTTCAATATTCTTTATATGGCCATTATTTAATAAACTTTGAAATTAAACTTTCACCAACTATAAACTGTCCTTCCTCAGATATTCAATTTAATTAAAATATAAAGACAAGATATAAATTCATTTGCCTATATATTTTCATTGTGATTTTCCCAAAGGAAAGAGGCCAGCACCGGTAAGGTGGTGGGGGATGGGGGGTGAGGGGAGAGAGCAGGGAGGAAGAGACTCACACAAAAGATGTTAAAATTCACAGAATGGCAGTCCCAGAAGGGAAAGTATTTCTATACCACACCTCTGCAAGCCTGGCATTAGAGAAAAGTGGTGCGGGTGATAAAGCATGGAAAGTAATGACAACGATGACAAAAATATATGCAATAATAACCGTAGTGGTAGCTAACAATTGCTAAACACTTTATTATGTGCCAAGACTGTCCAGAGCACACCATATTTACATTAAACCTGACAACAACATTAAGCGATAGGCAGTTTTAGCTCCTCTTTACAGAAGCGGCGCTGAAGCACTGAGCAGTTGGAGTAACCTGTCCAGGGCAGAGCGGGCTCCAACGCAGGTTTCCTTACGGCAAAGTCTGTACCCCTGCCCGCCTAGGCTACGGGGGCCTAAAGCCAAGGCCTGCACCGCTAACTCCTCCTGAATGGCCAGGGGGACGGGGGTGGAAATCCCAGCCTTGAGCTTCACGTCAGCTCTCTGGGGATCCCTTCCAGGTAGGACACTAGCTAATGCCACTCAAATGCTGTCAGACCTGGTCCTGGAAGAGCTTTTCCAAATCCCTTATGTAGAGGAAACTGATAAAAAAAATAATAATTTTCCCTTTTAGAAGGTTACAGTTGACTTGAACAACACAGATTTGAACTGCACACTGTACATGTCCACTTACAGATTTTTTTAATGTTTACTGCAAATGTATCTGCTCTTCCTTATGATTTTCTTAATAACATTTTCTTTTCTTTAGCTTATTTTAAGAATACAGTATAAAATACATTTAACATGCAAAATATGTGTTAATGTTATTGATAAGGCTTCCGGTCAATGACAGGCTAACAGTACTTAAATTCTGGAGAGTCAAAAGAAATACGTGGACTTTCAACTGCATGGAGGTCGTCAACCCTAACATCCATGTTACTCAAGAGTCAACTGCACTAAGCTTTTTTTTTTTAATTGAATTTATTGTGGGGGGCGTGGCATTGGTTAATAAAATCATGTAGGTTTCATGTGCACAATTCTATAATACATCATTTGTGTACTGTATTGTGTGTTCACGACCCCAAGTCATTTATCCCCCCATACCCTCTTCTACATCCCTGCACTGCCCTATCCCTCTGGTAATCACCAAACTGTCATCTGTGTCTATGTGTTTTGTTTTGTTTTGTTTTTGCTTAATGCTTCTCACCTTTTTCACCCAGCCCCATAATACGTCTCCCATCTGACAACTGTCAGTCTGTTCTCTGTGTCTGAGTCCGTTTCTATTGTTAATTTTGTTTATTAGATTCCACATATAAGTGAAATCCTATGGCATTGGTCTTTCTCTGACTGGCTTGTCCCACTTAGTATAATACTCTCCAGTCCATCCCTGCTGTCACAAAACGTAACATTTCCTTCTTTTATACAACCCAGCAGTACTGCATTGTGTAAACGTACCACAGCTGTTTTATCCACTCATCCACCACCGATGGACACCTGGGCTGCCTCCGGACCCTGGTGATCGTAAATAACGCTACGATGAACAGAGGGGTGCGTATACATTCAGCTGTACTGTATTTTCCCAGTGGTGAGGAGAGAGGCCTTCCACATCAGCAAGGCTAACTCGAGGTGCTATCAAAGCAACCAAGTCGCCCACTGGATGCTGGGAGGGTAACTAAGTCAACTCTAGCTGCTTAGAAGCCAAACCTGAACTAGGCCAAGAGCGTGGCAGCAACAGAGATGGAGGAAGCAGCCATGGAGGGCAATGTTCCAGAGGATGGGGAGAGTCCTGATACACTGAGGGGAGCCCAGCGTCAAAGCCATTTCTATTTTTCAAGCCTTGAACTGCGTTTTTCAGTCAAAAGTAGGCTCTGGAGAGTCTACGGATTTTTCTATTTCTTGGATGTGCCTTTCTATTAGCATGCATTTATGACAGTCAACCCTTGTTGGGTTAATCATATGAACTTAAGTGATGTACTTGAACATTCATTTACAAGCCAATAAATACATGGGCAAGGCTCATGGAGAGCTCGGCAAGTGAGAGCTCTCCTGCATGGAGAGCTTACCTGCGTAAGACATCCAGTGTGCTACTTACAAAACAGTTAGGAAGTCAGTGCAATAACTAGCTGAAATCTATCTCCCTGCCCCTGCCCCAGCACATCAAGACCAGAGGACACAGATAAACCCTGATTTACATTATAAAATTATAGCTCTTTCAGTTAATATTCTAGTAATAGGGCTGCCCTCCTACAGATCTGCATGTCTGTACTCAGTGATCCCAAGCACTATGAGCTGCTAGAAGTATACAAAGATGTTTAAAACTGTTATTTAGACCAGGAAGGGCCACAGCATTCAACCCATTCTTAAAAGATGGTTTCCGTTTCATTTTTTTTCCTGTTCGGTGGCAAATCCTGGAAAAATAATCATAATCACTAAAGGAAGGCTTCCTTTTAGACTGAAGTACTTTGGTAGTTATATACCATAAAAAGTATCTGAATGGATGAAGCTGGCCTGCATATAATTTTCCTAAAGTGAAACAAACCTATAATTATGCAATCTAAGCAGCCATGCTATTCATTAGACACGTCATGTGTTACTCAATGTCGAAATGCACTAACAGCAATATTGTAACTGTTACTCTCTCTTTTTGAAGTGCTGAAAAGGCATTCAAATTACATGATCAGTAGAACATTAAGCAGAAATGGGTGATTCAGTGTTGCAATCAAATTCAACTGAAAACAAAATTCATGAGAATTCAGTGAGAGTAAGTTGATGGCTGAGGCAGGAGCAAGTGTGAAAGCAAAGTGGAAACAATACTGCATGTCTTGAATATGGAAGACTGGCGCAAAATGAGGGAGAAGAGGTTGGTCTGCAAAAGGACCGGGAGGGAGGAGGCGCACTAGCTATTTTTACAGCTGCAGACACAAGACGAGCCCCAGTCATCTGACTAAAAGATGTTGGTAGTAAGGTTGTAGCAATATGGTAATTCTTACGCAGCAGAGCACGGACACATGAAGAGTTTATCCGGGGTGAGTTCCAACGCTGTCTGGGGTCTATTCACATTTATTTGTTCAATATAATGGCCTTTTCTAGGCCACAGGTTAAAAATGGGGAGAACAACCTTTATTTCGGCTTCTCCAAGTTCAGGTGGGCATGGTCACCAGAACAACCAAGCTTGAGTTCCGGGTCAGCCAGAACAGAAGGTAAGTCCGCAAGAGATGTAGCTTTAGGAGCAACTATTCCAAATGAGGCCTCTCCCGAGCCACAGCTGTTCTTCAGCCCACAGCCTGAGGCATGCACTACAAAGAAAGAAACTCTTCCCTGAGGCCCAGCCTGGAGGTGTGAGAGGCACACCTGAAACATGCCCAGAGCAAGTAAGTTCCCTGTCAGGCCTCAGGTCTTCAGGAGAAGCCCTCCAGTGAAACCAACACGAAAATGACGCTTCCCGTCCCCTCCCCTTCCCCCTAGTCTGTCCATATACATTTCTTCGCTACCTCTCTGTAACTGCCCCATGTCCTTTCACTTTGCTCTGCTGTTCCCTACGATCTCAGGCTTTTCCAGAATCCTCCCTAATCTCCAGAACAGAACCAAATGCTTCGTGCTTTATAAATCCCCAAAACTTCTTTACGCTTACAACTAGGACATGTGAGCGTGTGTGTCAGGGGGGAGACAAATTTCACCTAAGTATCTTTTCCAACCTTTTGTCCCTTGTTCAACTGCACAGTTTTGCCCATGGCCGAGATGTTTTCTGAAAATCTGTCCCAAACAAATAAAAACTGCAGAATCAAGTGTTGTTTTATCCTACACAAGCATATGTGAACGGGAGCAATTCCGATTATACAGAGTGATTAAATTCAACTCTGTGCATTTTATTAGTAGAATACCAGACTAAGACAAAGCAGCCATTGAGTGTTCTCATGGGGTTGCTGACTCCAATTCAACATGAATCATACACTCGGAAGGATCTGGTAAATATTCAGTGCCATAAAGTGCCTATCATTCTGGCAAGCAACAAGGAACGAAAGGACGCCTGACTGTATTAAAAATTTCCTAGAGATTATGTGTGTGTGTCTGTGTATACATATCAGAGAGATTTTATTTTCTGAAACAGAGAATAAGTATTTCCTAATCTCTTCAAGTTAAAGCTTGATTTTTCTATGTTTTGTAAGCAAAAAATTTCTTCTTTTTGAATAAACTCAAATAAATGGCAGCATAAACCATACCACCTTTCCTCCCCCTTGCAAAAGACCCCTTCCTCTGAAAAGAGGGCTCCATCTGTCTACAGTAACACAGATCTACGCGCACACACCTACCTCTATGAGTGGCTGTGTGTGTTTTTCCTGGCGGCCTAGTATTAGGCAATCATTATATACTCATCGGGAGTCGCGTTTAATGACTGAGCGCTTGAGCAATATTTAATATAAACTTAGTTACTTCTTACTACACTGTACTTTAGCCATAATTATCCCTCCACACAGATATTAGTGTGGTAAAATTAAAACTGAATCCACATTTTATAACTGCTTCCCACCAGAAGTGATAGTGGAGAGCATAACAGTGTATGGCACAAGCTAGTAAGCAAGTGATTCCTTTATAAACAGCAAATATCGGGAAAATCTTCAAGAAATATTGACCTTTATGATCATCTTTACACACTGTTACAATCTGCTTATAATAATAAAGAAGAGGGAAGTTATATAATATAGTAACTCAAAAAGCCAGCTCTGGAGTGAGATTACATTCAAATCGAGGCTATATCACTTGCTAACAATGTAGTCTTTGGCAAGTCACCTTACTAGAGTCTCAGTTTCCTCTTCTGTATAATGGGGACAATCACTAACTCACAAAACTGATATGAGGACTAAATGAGAAAATGTGGGTAAAATGATAAATAAGCACAGGATCTGGCCCACAGTAAATGCTAACAAAATATTATCTTTCATTAAAATTATTACAGAATGCATAACTAGTCTGCAAATGTAACTACTCTTAATGCTAAAAGCATTTTGCCCTTAGAATCAAAAAGTATCAACTGAACATCACTACCATAACTGTTATTTTTACTAACTTGAGCCTAAAGCCTGAGTGGAACTCACAAGACAGCAAGGCTCAATGAGCTTTGTAAACAACCCCTTCCCCGCAAACACACACTAAGTCAGAAACTCATTTACCTAGCAAATGTATATTTAGCACTTAATACATGACAGGCAGACGGTAAAAATGCTCTGAAGCAAGAGGGAGTGGGCAACACTGCCCACAGAAGGCAGGAAAGATTTACAGGAGAAGGCAAATACAGACCGTGTCTTGAAGGATGAGTAACTATGTGCCAGATATTCACCAGGCTGGGGCAGAGGCCACAGATGCCCTCATGTCTCTCCACAGGGGCCGGCTAGGGTTTAAGTGGTCAAACAAAAACACCGGGCATGAACTGAGGAGACACAGATTAAATCTTCACTGAGCCCTGACTACGTGCCAGGCACTTTGAACATGCTACTCATCCTAGCCTTTGTTACAACAATGTGAATTAGGTATAATTAAACAAAACTTGAGATAAGAAAACTGATGCTCAAAGAGGTTAAATCATTTGCCCCCAGGTTACACAGTTAATAAATGGTGGAGGTTTGGAAAGACTTCATATGTACCTTAAAGTTAGCATGGAAGACATGTGCTATAGTGTCTGAATACAACCCCAAAATAAGTAAAATATACTTCACACAGAAGTCATTGAACAATGAGCAACTACTGCTTCTCTAGCTAAAGGAATTCACCTAAACATTAACTTCTCCTAGGAGAGAGAAAGAGAAAGGGAAAAAGAAAGGCTGACTGGTTGACTTTAACAGTTCGATCTCAGAGTAATGGAGACCATCTTTCATTATATAGACAGATACTTCCTGAGAGCGAGAAGTTAACAGTCTTCAAACTACCATGGTAAAGTTGTAACTCAAAGTGTTGCTTGAGGTAAATTCTATGAAGCGTTGAGCTCACAAGATCACAGAAATCAATCTCTGGATACAATCTAATGTCTACGAGTCATCAAAAGCAAGACAAGCCCTGGTTGGTGTGGCTAAGTGGTTAGAGTGCTGACCTGCGAACCAAAAGGCCACCGGTTCGATTCCCTATCAGGGCACAGGCCCGGGTTGCGGGCCAGGTTCCCAGTTGGGGGTATGCAAGAGGCAATGGATCAATGTTATCTCTCACACATAGATGTTTCCCTCTCTCTTTCTCCCTCCCTTCCCCTCTCTCTTAAAATTAAATTTTTTTAAAAAGCAATACAAATCCTAGTTATGGGCATCTATCATTTTAAAACATAGCCACAGACATCTTTTTGTCTATGTGAATTCTTTTTCTATACCTTTCTAACCTATTTCATCCTCTCTTGTCCCTGATAGACCAGAAAGAAATAGTGAATTCAAGGCAGCAAGCAAACTTCACAACAGCATTTCCCTGACAATAACTGTGTTTCTCTCTGGGCTTCAAGTTCTTGGCTGCACCCGAGGGCTCTCTAGCGTGAGGTTCAACGGTCCAGGAGGAGGCTGAAGGAACAGAATCTGGCTTTGACTTCTGGTTCAACACCAAAGTGCCAGCATGAATGTGTGGCAGCAAATATCAAAAGAAGTGAGGCTTAAACCTCATGTGATCATTAAGAAAATTAAAAGAAAACATAAGTAACATGCTGTCTTAAACACAATAGATTCAATAAATGGAGCCTATCTTGCTGTTTAACTAAGTGTACTTGGTAATATTCCCCAATACACATCTTCTATTTCACTTAAGCTAGTATCCAATCATAGAGTTATCTCACCCACTTTTAAAAATTAATAAAGCAAATGGCTAAGAAACTGATTAAGCATATGGCTGAAAAATCCAAACAGTTCAATAACGTGGTGTCTCCAATCCCCAAACCTCCTCCTCAGAGGGAACTATTGTTATGAGGGTCTTGGGAATGTAATCTCATGGAGATATTCTACGTATAAGGCATCTTCTTTTTAAAAGGACTACAGGAACTAAAATACTTATAGAAGTGGCAGAAATAAGGAATATAAAATGGCCAAACTGTTCCCAGAATGCCTTGCATTGAAAATCATGTGGCCTAGTTTTCAGTAAGTGCACTTGAATAGAAAGTTCGGAGTCATTCTAAAACAAAACATAAAAGGCAAACAAATATATCTGGAAGCACAACGTGAACATATTAAGAGCAACAAAGCAGTGATGCTAAACAAAGAACAGAGCATGACGGTTAGAGGGGGAACTTCACATTCACTCATTTAACCAATGTTTACCAAGCACAGATCACTGTGCTTGGAGCCCTAAAGGGAGCAATAAACAAGGTAAACACCGAACCTCTGTCAAAGAGCTTTTACAAATGATTACTCCATGCAAAAATTTCTAAGAGGACCTAATGACTATCTGGCCTTTGTCTGGTTCTCAGTATGATGGGAAAGCTGTTCCACTGCTGAACAGCTAATTATGAGATTCCTTCCAAAGAGAGACTTGATTCAATTCTAGGTGAACTACTAAACTAATAAAGTAAACTACTTCTGTAATGGGGATTGTCACCCACTAGTGTTGTATCTGTTTTGGGATGACAATTATAATGAGTTGCAGAGTAAGAAATAACTATTAATATTCCATGGGTAACTGGTTCTGTAACACTGCAGTAGTATTTATAAAATGGGATGTTCCAATCAATCTCATCCCACACACAGGATCCAAGTTTCTGCAACCAAACAGAAACAAGTTGTATGCAAGGCCTAAACCTTGAAGTCCTCTTGGACTCCTCCCTCTTAGGATCCTCCGCCTCTAACTAGTCTCCAGGTTCTACCAATTCGGCCTGCTCCAGTGGACTGCTATCTCCTTTCCAACTTTAGAGGTGCCTTATTGTCAGTCTCTATTGTTTTCTCCTCAGGTTCCTGATTTGCTTCCTTTCGGATTTCCTTTTCCAACCCCTTTTTTCTCCAACCCTTCTCCCAAGTCATTACCAATTCTCTTTCTCAAGGACAAGTCTGACTTTACTCTTTTGCTTATCAAAAGCCTACCATAGCACTTTTACTTCCAGCCAAGACAGAATAACAGGGAGCAAATTTATCCTCTTGACTTAAGCAATTAAAATACTTCAAACTAAAAATATAAATAATGTTTTGCAAGGCACTAGACATCATACAAAAGAGGGGAAGGAGAATGGTTGGAAATGCTTGAGGTAAGACCTGTAACTGCCCCATCCTACTTTCTTGAGGGAATTTCCAGGCTACAGGGCACAAATATCAATCAAAATCGCACCTTTTTCTTTTTTGGTAGAAATTGACAAACTGATTCTAAACTTCATGTGGAAATGCAAAGGATCTGCAACAGTCAAAAGTGCCTTGAAAAAGAAAAAGTTGGTCAACTAACTCTACTTGATTCCAGTAATCCTTAAGCTTAGTACTAAGATGAAGACAGATAAATACATCAACAGGATGGAATAGAAAGTCTGGAAATACAAACAAACATATATGGACAACTTGACTTTTTTTTGTCAAATCTTTTTCATTTGACAAAAAACATACAGGCAATTCAGTGTAGGAAAGACAGTCTTTTCAACAGACAGTGCCAGGACAACTGGCTATCATGTGCAAAAAGAAAAACAAAAAAACCTTTGATCTACCATGCCTTGAGCCACATACAAAAATCTAGTCAGGATGGATCACAGACATAAATGTAAAACCTAAAATTATAAAGCTTCTAGAGAAAATGAAAAGGAACTTAGGTTAAGCAAGACTTTTTAGATATAAGACCAAAGGCACACTCAGAACAAATTGATAAACTGGATGCCATCAAAATTTTAAAATTTGGCCTCTTCAAAATAATTTAAGAGTACAGATTGGGTGAAAATACTCACAAATCATACATCTGATAAAGAATATATAAAAAGAACTCTCAAAATGAAGTAAAAGTTTAAAAAAAAAAAAGGTCCAATAATGAAGGGAACAAGATTTGGATAGGTACTTCACCCAACTGGTGAGTGTTAAATAAACACATAAAAAGGTATTCAAGATTATTGGTCATTAGGAAATGCAATTAAAACACTATTAAGATACCACCGCATATTTATCAGGGTAGCTAAAATTAAGAAGACTGCCCATACCAAGTGTTGCCGAGGATGTGGAGTAACTAGAGTTGCCTTAATGTATTCTACACATAGATTCCTAATGTTCAGACAACTGAGAAAGTACACTTTAACATATAATTTAACCATAGTTAATATAATTTAATCTTACCATGATTCAGAACGGGCTTTGAATATTGGGTTGGCTAAAAAGTCCGTTTGGTTTTTCTGTAAGATGGCCCTAGTAGTGCTTAGTTGTCTTTAATTTCATTCAAACCAATTTTGTTAGATTGTATTGTGACACCTGTCGTGTCAGTGTGCATTACAAAAAACTTATCAAAACTGGTGAATTTTTGTGTAGCCATTTTAATATTGAAGATGGAAGAAAATATGCAACATTTTCAGCATATTATGCTTTATTATTTCAAGAAAGGTAAAAATGCAACTGAAATGCAAGATTTGTGCAGTACATGGAGAAGGTGCTGTGACTGATCGAGCATGTCAAAAGTGGTTTGTGAAGTTTCATGCCGGAGATTTCTCGCTGGACTATGTTCCATGGTCAGTTAGACCAGCTGAAGTTGATAGTGATCAAACAGAGACATTAATTGAGAACAATCGACACTATACCACATGGGTGATAGCCGACATACTCAGAATATCCAAATCAATAAAGTTATGGGTGAAAATGAAAAGTGTGGGGCTGGCTGGTGTGGTTCAGTGGACTGAGCTCCGGCCTGTGAACCAAAGGGTCACTGGTTTGATTCCCAGTCAGGACACATGCCTGGGTTGCGGGTGAGGTCCCCGGAGTGGGGCACGAGAGGCAACCACACATTGATGTTTCTCTCCCTTTCTTTCTGCCTTCATTCTCCTCTGTCTAAAAATAAATAAATAAATAAAATCTTTTTTTTTAAAGTGTGACTTTTATTTTACAGAAAAAACTAAACTTTTGGCCAACCCAAAATTATCTCTCTCTGTGTCATCATTATGGTTTTACTAGCAGTGAGTTAACAGAAATTACTTATGTAACAGATATCAAAGAAACCAGTGTTTAGTCTATATTAACCTCATGAGAGTATGATTGCTTTTTATTATAATTTGTTTTCTCCAGTTCAGTGGTTCTCAAAGTGTGGTCACCAGCCCATCAGTATCAGCATCACCTGCGAACTTGTCCGACATGCAAACTCTCAGGCCCGACACCAGACAGCCGATTTGGAAATGCAGGGTGGGGACCAGGAATATTTATTTTAACAGGTCCTCCAGGTAATTCTGAATCCTGGTAAGATTTGAGATCCACTGTTCTAATGCATGTTTTAAGGTAAAAACCCAAATTGCCTTTTCTCTGAGATTCTCCTAAATTTACAGAATTTTAAGACAAAAAAGAACTGTTACTTCAAATCCACATTTTCAACAAATCCCAAACTCAACCAGCTGTCTCTATTTTTATACTACTGAATTATTTTAGGCCTTTTATTAAGTTAGAAAACCAAAACTGAATGTAAGGTCCCATAAACAATGCATTCTACAAAAGCCTTTATTTGAAAACCAGCTTTTCTACTTAAATATCCTAAGCCATTTACTCATATTTATTTTTGCAACTGCTCCCAACATTCCTTCCAAATTTACTAGATTTGCTTCTAATTTCAGCTACAAATTTTCACCCTCCAGAGAACATCTGTGCAACTTTTAATTAGGCTCATCTAAATGGAACGGATTTTAAAAATAACTCAAGTTATAAATTTTTAATTGTTTCATAAAGATACTTAAGATAGAAGCAGAATGAAAGTGGAAATGATATTGTACTGAATCAGGACATCTGGGGCTGTCAGTAATTTGTTCAGAGGCCTTGAGTTACTAACTTAATCTCTCTGGGGCTCAGTTCCCTCATTTGTAAGAGGGAGACCTTTGAGGTCCATTTCAAGTCTAAGAATCTATAAATGTGTGATTGTGCTATTATGCTCTATGGTATTGTACTTTTACAGTAATATGATGTTGCCAAATTATTTTAAGACATATACTTCTTCTTAGGGTTCAAGAACATCACTATAACACTGCTTGCTGAAGCACCAAAATGACAGTGTGGTTTTAACAGTCTCTGATTTATTCTCTCTTGGATTGCTGAATATCTATCTGAAACTGTGGGATTGCACGGCATAATCCCCAAAGCTCTCACTATGCTCACTATGTAAACAACATGGACTCTGGAGGCAAATGCCTGGGTTTGAATTCTGGGTCTACCACTTAAGAACTTTTTGTGATTTGGGGCAACTTATTTAAACTTTTTAAACCTTCAATAAGCCTCAGATTTTTTTTTACTATTATTAGTCCAAAGTTGGCTGTCTAACCAGAAGGTTTCAAAACTGATCTGCAGTTCAATTTAGTAAACATACAAGGCAAACTAAACCTACTTGTGCAAGGCACCTCACCATTCACTCTAGGGGCAGGGGTTCTCCAACTTCAGCAGGTGTCAGAATCATTTGGAATTTTTGTTTCAAATGCAGATTCCTGTGCTCTGCTTTCAGAAGCTCCAACTCTGGAATTTTTATAAAACCATCGTGGGAGTATCTAAAGCAGGCTGTTGAGGGCTGCAATCTGAGAAACATTTATGTAGGGTTTGAAAGAGACAGAATCCCCCACCTTTTAATACTTACAATCTCCAAGACTCTTTTCCCTTTCAGAACTCACTGAAGCTGCCACAGGGGTGCTCCTGTGGGCTGTGTACTGCGTACACCTAATATGGTCCTTTCACACAGATTCCCTTTGCCATCACTTTAAGTTTCAATATCTGTGTCCTGACGCAACTCTTTACCTCCTATTTGAGATCTGCCTAATCCTCTAAGCCCCAACACCTCTAAACCTGTGGCCACTGAAAGTTCCTGATATTCCTGGCCTCTGCACACAGAAGGTTCATTAACCCCGACTGCTGACCTATAAACCTGACCATGGCCTCATTCATTGTCCTGGTCTCAGAACTGCACTTCCAACTCTGCTGCCAGCAAACATCCCTGTATGTCTTCAGTACAGTACATATTTTCAAAGGGATTGCAATGTGTCAAAACCCATATAAATTAAATTCACAAAATTTTTAATATATACAGAACAACAATAACAACAAAGCAGCAATGAGGGATAGAATGTAGACTATGACAAAGGACTTGAACTATATTACAGATGTCTGACACAACCTCCCTGCAAGGAGTGGAGAGAAAAAGGAACTGACCTGAGTAACCCTGAGCTGTTTTGACTCCAAACTATAAGAGTGAAGACAGAAAGAACTGTACAAATAAATGCTGTATGCTCACTGATGATAATGTTTGTCGTGGAGGTATGAGTTAACAATTCTGAGACTGCTTTACATGTATCTCGAGGTCAAAGAAATAAAGAAATGGACGATGGATAGTGGGGGCCAGGTTTCTTAATGCTAGAGAGGAAGTTATTGGTAAACTAATGAATTAAGAGTTTGACCATGTGGTACTACGAGATCAGTGTTAAGGACATCAGTATGAACACGTTTGCCTTAATATACATACAGATAGACAGGTACAACAATAATGACAGGTAAGGTACACACATGTTAGCACACATACACATGCTTCCCAACTCCGTCTGCTGAAAGGGCCTAGAAGCAGCGAGATTCCGGTGGCAACAAGCGCACCCAGAGCTCACATCTTAGTTTCTAAATATCACTTCCCGCGAGAAGGAACAAGGGCTCCTTGGGGAAACAGTGAATTCTGGAGCTGGGGCAGGGAAAACACAATTCTTTAAGAAGAATTTTTTAAAAATGTAAGTAGATATATATCCCCCTGGAATGTGGAGCTTAATTCTTCTTCCTTGCGTGTGGGTGGAGTTACTCACTTGCTTCCAAAAACCAGCATGCAGAGGGGAAAAAAGAAAAGCACCTTTTTAGTAAAGAAACTTGGCAAACACAACTGGGGCAGGTGACGAAGGTCAACACTGCCAGTGAGTCATGTTGATGTCACATACTCCCTGGTATGATGTGATGAGAAGGGAAGCTGACTTCTATGATACCCTCTCCAAAAATAACATACAGTCCAACCATGATGAACCCAAATGGAGGGACATTCTACAGAATACTGAACCAGGGTTCCTCAAAACTGTCAAGATTATAAAAAAATTTTTTTCATTGAAAAATTAAAAAACTGAAACAGACTATGAAGCAAGCAAGGATATGATGACTAAATGCAATGTGGTATCTTGGACTGGATACTGGACAATGTCTTAAAAATGGACATTAGTGAAACCCAATAGAGTCTGGAGTTTACTATTTAGTTTCGTCAATAGTAATGCTGTGTCCTAGCTTCGACAAATGTACCACAGGAATGTAAGATTTTAACAACTGGGAGGACTGGGTGAGAGTACATGGGAACTCTCTGCATTATCTGCAACATTTTATCACTCTAAAATGATTCCAAAATAAAATGTTTATTTTTTAAAAAAAGGAGAGAAAGCATACACACAAAATGAAGTGAAAGAAAGACTGCAAAAGGAAGTAAGTGACACTGCACTTAGAAAAATCTGTACAATTAAATAAATAAATTTTAATTCTATTATTTGGTATAAGGAACTTGACTTGCATGTAACTAAGGCGCTAGTTAGACAACATGTTCTGGCAGTTTTTTCTCTCAGGAGTTCAGAAAGCCAACGAAACACACACACACACACACATCTTTCCTCCATACCATCTTCAAAATGAAAAGATTGAAAAGGGTTCAGGTTGGCAAATAAACTGAAGTAGGAATCAAGAAGCACATCTATTAGTTAGTTATATAGTCTCAGACAAGTCACTTCATCTCTCTGAGCCTCAGTTTCCTGATCTGTAAGTAAATTTAAAAAGAAGTTTAAGGATTCTTTCAGGACAAAGATATAACAGTCTACAAAGGTGATTCGCAACCTCCCTGAAAACAAGTCCTTCTATATTTCCTCCTACCGTCCAATACCTCCTTCTCAATCTCTTCTGTCTGCAACTTTACCCATCCCATCAGGACGCTGTCCCAGACCCTCTTTTCAATTTGCATACTTCTCCCTAAGAAACAATATTCATTCCATGGCTTCCATTCCCAGGTAGAGACTATTTCTAAATCTATACCTTTATGCTGAGCTCAAAGACCAACTGCATGTTGGTTATCCCACTTGGAGACATGAATAAAACTGAATTCACTCCCCGCCTCCACCACAAAGAAAACGTATTCCAGTCCTCAGGATCCCCTCTGTGGTAGGCATAATAATGGCCCCCCAAAGATGTCCATGCCCTGATCCCCCAAACTTGTATGTTACATTACATGGAAAGAGGCAATTAAAGTTACAGGTGGAAATAAGGTTGCTAATCAGCTGGCCTTGAGATGGAGAGAGAAATTATCCTGGGTTATCTGGGCACAGCTAATATAATCGCAAGGGTCCATGTTTGTGAAAGAACAGCAGGAGAGCCAATGACAGAGTGACGCACGATAATACAGACTCGGCCAGCTGCTGCTAGCTTTGGGAAAGGCAAGAAAATGATTCTCCCCTAGAGTCTCCAGAAAGAAACACGGCCCTGCCGACATCTTCATTTTAGCCCAGTGTGACCTATTTCAGATTTCTAATCTTACCTTTGCTCTGTAAGAGAATAAATCTGTGTTGTTTTAAACCACTAACTCGGTGGTAACTACTGCAGCACCAGCCCAGTAACACACCGCATTAGGATACAGGAACTAACATGGATGGTGAAGTCAGAAATCCGAGTTATCATCATTTGTGTCTGCTTTTCCCTAATTTGCATACTTAATCAAGTTTCATCCATTATTCCTCCTTCATCTCTTAGGGATCTATTTCTCACCAGCCCCACAGCACCTTCTGAGTCCAAGTCACTATTATCTAACATCTGGGGACTATTGCAACAGGCTCCCAACTGGCGGGCCCACCTCCAGGCTCATGCCCACAAAAACCATTTCCCACAATACAGCCAGAGAATTAATGAAAAATACAAATTACCTTATTCTCCTTTCAAGAACTTTTAGTAGCTTCTCATTGCCCTGAAGAGAAGGTCCCAACTCCTTACTTTGACTTACAAGAGCCCACGGCCCCCGTTCTCGCCCCTCCCTGTTCTCTCTGGCCTCTGCTCAGGGCGCAGGGGCCATGTCTACTGTAGCCACTGCTGGAGCCCCCAAATCTAGCACAGTTAGGAAACGGTTTTCATTTCCTTTGGTCCTTATACAAACGCTACCCTCTTATGGAGAAGTACAGCTTATTTTCTTTATCCATGAATTAAGGCTGGCCTTGTGCCTGCTTTGAATAATTGGATACTTCTGAGTCCGGGCTGTAACAGGTCTGGCAGCTTCTTCGTTCTCCTTGGAAGAGCTACCACGCTGGGAGAAACCCAAGCCACACAGAGAGGCCACTGGAAGGGGAATCCTAAGGCTCTGGTCAGGAATTCCAGTCGACATCCAGTCAACAGTCAGCACCACCGCCAGCCAGGTAGGGGAGCCATCTGGCAAGTTCCAACCCAGTCGAGCCCCCAAATGGCTGCCATCTTAATTTACATTGCAAGGAGTAAAAGAACCTCCCAGCCCAGGTCAATCGGTGCACTGAATCATGAAATGAGGACAAAAAAAAGTTTGTGGTTTTAAAATGTTAAGTTTTAAGGCAGTTTGTTTCATAGCCATGTGGACATATGCCAATGTGGGTTCAAACCCCACTCCTGGTACCAGTTTCATGTATTACTATTATTGCTAAGTTGGGGTAACAGATTACCCCAACGAGCTCTACCCCGTGATGTGCAGAATGTAGCGCAAGCTTGGTGAAGGGAGGACGTGCTGGGGTCCGCTGCGGCAGCAGTCACTCCGGCACGTGATAAATACTACTTCTAACAAATGTAGGAGGGCCCGTCCTATTTCTAAATCTCACTTCTTTTCCAAATCTAGATTCAAAATATTTTTAACGAAAATGAAAAGTTAAATCTCGTTTTCATTAAGAACATTGAATGAGTTTAACGTTAAACTCTAACAAATAAAATCAAATTTTGGCAAATATATTTCCTCTTTTGGGAAATCTATTCCCACGGTCCTCAATCTGAGGCCAACCAAAACCATTAAACAAATAAAGAACAAAAGTATATTAAAATCCCTGGTCACATGGCAGTCATTAGCCCTGAAAACGTGAGGGGCAGATTATGTAAAATTTTGCTTATATTTTGAGAGGCTCACCCATTGGTGATATGGCCAAGAATGATAAGAATGAGACACAAAAACAGTATCACTGAGGTGAAAATGCAAATATCTGTTAAATGCAATAATAAAAAAAAAAATCACTGGAACATACAATCAGTTAACCAAAAAATAAAAGAGGAAAAGAAAGAAGTTGCTTCACAGTTGAGCATCTGAAACAGCTCTTAGACCTTGCATGGTCATCTCTGATATCCATCGGGTCTGAGAGAAGGTTTCTGGGTATTACAAGGCTTTGGTATATGAATCTGTTAGGGTTCTAGGGTTCATTAGAGCCAACTACTATTTGTATTTTGCTTCCCAATTATTAAGTACCTAAACACAGGTGTACGGTGCACTCAGAATATTATAAAATTAGGAAGAAGCTGCAGCTAACACTACCCGTTTCAATATTGTTAAGTTTCAGCCAAGATCCAAGTTGAACTCACAAGCTTGGCAATGAGAGAACAAAGATAAGGCAGATACAGGGTAATTCCTTCAAGCTCAACAAACTCCAAAACAGCCTAGGAACTCTGGAAGGTTCCATTCCAAGGGAACAGCAAGCACTAACAAAAACTGCATCTTCTGTGTGACACGTTATATAATCTTTATTAACTGGTTTAAATGCCTATTTTAGCCTGTCCCACAGGAGCTCTGATCCTTTTTGCTTGAAATTAAATCCCGTACTAATTTTTCTGAAACTAGAACACATTTCTGCTTCTTAGACCTTATCATAAATGTCTTTTTTTTTTCCTATTAAGAAGATAATGCCCATCTTCCCTCCCCCACACAAACACACTGGGCCCTCAACACACATCTCAGTACCATTCTCCATCCCAACAGAAAGGTATACACTTTCAGCTGTTTCCCCACCAATTCTTACAACCAAAGCAAGTGCTTATAGCCTGATGGGCCAAGGAGAAGTAAATCCTGCATACCAAAGCATATGAACTGTTTCAGACGAGGAACAACCACAAAGAAAAGATAACTGTCCGTATTTTACATGCCAGGAAAAGGAAGCTCAAAGAGTGAAGTTGATTGTTCTAACTTGCAAAGCTAGTAGGGAGCAGAACTTGCATGTTAACTCATGGCTATCTGTACAATATTAAATTTGTACAATACTAATTCTGTACACTACTAAATTTGAGCCAAGAACTCCAAAGGAGCCCTCTTTCTCACCTGCAAAGGGTCCAAATAATTATTAACAAAAACAAAATAAGGTTAGTGTTATGTGCCAAGCACAATGGGGAGTACTTTACACCCAATATTTAATTCCACTTAAATAAAGTGGAAATAAAGAAGGTGTCTGTGGGCACACAGCGAGATACTCATTAGATATTAGTTGCTATTTCACAATGCTGTCCCTAGATTACAGATGAAAAAACCAAACCTACTTAGAGCCACAATGCTATTCATGGGCAGAGCTGAGTTTGAACCACATTACTTGATTCCAGAATTCCTAAAGTCCTAGGTTATTCTGCTTAGGCAACTGAAGTATTGTGCTGCCCTCTTCGGCGAAAAGGAAAGAAGAAAGCAACCGTGGCCTTCCTACATTAAGAAACGTTACATCTTCTTGATGTAATATACACGCGGTGGTAAAAATCTCAGAAAGGCCCAAACTGAAGTTAATCTTCAATCTGAACGTCTTGCAACTCCCTGTATCTGCCAGGTGTTGGGAAACAATTCTTAATAGGTCTCACACATCTCTGTACATTTTGCAAGCAGAGCAATCAAGGGCCCTTTTGTTCCAGACTATCTTTTCAAGGACATTGGATAATGAGCAAAGCTTTGGAAGGCTGAGATAATGCTTCCCTCCAAAGCAGAGGGCAGTACACTGAGGATAATGTCATCCTTCAGGGAGAAAGTCAGGCAGGTTTACGGCCCATCAGAGAAATGTGGGTTCCTTAAGCTCTCAAGGTTCCTCAGCTGTGATGCAAATCCACTGCAGAATTACTCCGGACCCTTCCATGTCACCCCCATAAGGGCCTGGGGGTTGAAGGGGACAGCAGACAAACCTATGGGAACATGATACTCACACTGCTTGAATGTGCAATAGTAATAAAGACCTTTGCCTCTGATCCAGAAGCCTCCTGTCTGCTGGCAGCATCCATAAAAATTGTGGTGGCTAACTTGGTGGCTTCCAAGTAGGGTAAAACCCGAGACCCTTCACAGAGCCTGACACCAAGGCCTTCACATCCCTTTCCACCTTTGCTTTCCTCAGAAGTAACCTCTCCCAGGGAGCACCTCCCCACCTTCCATCGCCACCTCCTGCAGGAACCTTCCCCTCCAGGCCCTTGGCTAGAATAGCCATGAACCCCCAATGCTTCCTGAACACAGGTTTGTATCACACACCTTTAAGGCCTTATTCCGTTTGCTTATTTGTATGCTGCGCAGCTTAATCTATCAATGGCCTCTAAGCTCAAAGTTTATCTTCTAATACTCATTCTGGGCTAATGAATGGAGTCTTGAGCGCCTCCTCTCAGAGTGAGCACGCTATACTCTCCGTAGGGGTGCTGGAAGGACACTGCACAGGGGAGCTCTGCAGCCAGCCGTACACAGGGCTTCATGATGGAAGGCTGCAGGCTTCTGCCCTGAGATCAGGAACGAGACAGGAATGGCAGTTCTCGCCACTTCTAGTCCATGCTGTACTCCAGGTTCTAGCCAGGGCAATTGGGAAAGAAACATAAATAAAAAGCAACCAGGTCGGAAAGGAAAAAATTAAAACTATCTCTATTCATAGATGACGTTCCCTTGTATATAGAAAATCCTAAGGAATCCACTAAAAATATATTTATAAATATAAATATAACTAATAAACAAGGTCACCAAAGATCAACATGTTAAAATCAATTATATTTTTATACATTTGCAATGAATAACCTGAAAATGAAATTGAAAACAATTCCACTTATAATAACATCAAAAGGAGTAAAATGTTTTGGAATACATTAACAAAAAAAGCATAAAGCTAACACTCTGAAAACATTGTTGAAAGAAAATTTAAAAGATCTAAATAAATGTAAAAATAACTCTACATGGAAACAAAAGATTTAATAATACATGTATTGTTAAAATGGTAATACTCCCCAATTGATCTACAGATTCATACAACCCCATCAGAATCCCAGTTGGCTTCTTAGTAGAAATAGGTGATCCTAAAATTCATATAGAATTACAAGGGACCCTGAACAACTACAACAATCTTGAAAAGAAAGAAAATTGGAGAACTATAATTCTCAATTTCAAAATCTGCTACAGAGCAACAGCAACAAGACAGTGTGGCAGGGGTACAAAGACAGGCATACAAAGTGCCATCAATGGACTAGAACTGAGAGTATACAAATAAACTTATGTGATCAACTTACTTCAACAAGGTACCAAGTCTGTTCAGTAGGGAAAGAATAATGCTGGGACTACCGGGTAGCCACAGGCAAAAGAATGAAATTTACCCTTAATTCAAACACATACAAAAATTAACTCAAAATGGACCTAAGAGCTATAACTAAAAAACTCTTAGAAAAAATAAGTTTTTTTAAAAAAGATTATTTTTTGACTAAAAATAGTCAAAACATTTTCATAACCTTAGATTTGACAATGGATTCTAACATTTGATACCAAAAGCACAAGCAACAAAAGAAAAAGAGATAATTGGACTTCATCAAAATTAAAAATTGCTATGCTTCAAAGAACACTATCAAGAAAGTGAAAAGACAGTGCACAGAACAGGAGAAAGTATTTGCAAATCATATATTTGATAACATTCTTGTATCTAGAATACATATTTGTGGAACTAACTTCAGAAAATGTACAGTGCTTTAGAAAGGAGGAAATCACATGAACTTCAATAAGGATATGCCTAACTCTAGAAGAAATTTCAAGAGTTACTACAAATCCATGGTAGAGAGGAAGTCAAGGCTCATATTATACTCTTTTATATGAAGTTAAAAACTATTTTCACCCTGGCTGGAGTGGCTCAGTGGACTGAGTGCCAGCCTGTGAGCCTAAGGGTCACCAGTTCGATTCCCAGACAGGGCACGTTCCTGGGTTGCAAGGCCAGGTCCCCAGTTGGGGGTGTGCGAAAGGCAACTGATAGAAGTACCTCTCGCACATTGCTGTCTCTCTCCCTCTCTTTCTCCCTCCCTTCCCCTCTCTCTAAAAGTAAATAAATATTTTTTAAAAAATTATTTTCTACTAGTAATTTAATGAAATTTGTCAGAACAGAAAAAAAAAAGATTATTTACAAGAACATTTCTGTTATTTTCTCCATAATCCTAATCCCTTTTAAGGTTATCACTTTATATTTTGATTTTATAAAATTTAACCCATCCTTAGCCTTACACACATCAAGAGAGACTATCACAGAATGACTTACCTACACCAGGAATCTACTGGTCAAATCAGACCCATTTGCATGTTTATATGTTGTTTATGGCAAAGTTGAGTAGTTGTAACAGGGACAGAACTTGGCTGGGAAACGGTATTACCTGGCCTTTTTCAAACTCGCATCTAGTGATGGGAATGCAGACTTATAAACAATTAGATGCAAAGGAGTGCTCTGTTGTTTTGATGAATGAAAGCACAGCCGACACAGAAGAACCAGAGAGCGCCATTTGGTCTGGGTGGGAGAAGAATGTCCAGGAAGGGATGATACTTCAGCTTCTCCTGGAGAGATGAGCAAGTGTGCACCGAGCAGCCAGCAGGGAGAGGGCGTTCCAGGGAGAGGAAGCCGTGGGAGCAAAAGCACAGGAGTCTGACAGAGCCCACGGCAGGACGCGAGCCGGTCTCTGTGACTGGAGTACAAAGAGTATACGGAGGGGTGTAGCCAGTGACAGCATGATCATTCTTGTAAACTATGCTCACTGGTTTAAAATGGGTATAGAAATTAATAGCTACCATTTTTCAGAGTAAATGCCAGATGCCTTGGTCATGGCCAGAGGCGTGATCGGGCTAGGGCGATCTACCTACACAGTAGAAACGACTCATGGTAATCAAGATTTTTAAATATAGTCCTTCCCGTCAAAGCCTTCTGTTTGAGGCCCAGGGAGGGAACTTAAGTCAGTGATGAGCATCAGCAAACTGTCTGCATGAGGAGCTCTTGGTGGAGACAGAGCTCAGCAAAGGGCCGCCTCTGCACCGCACACAGGCAGGGTCGAGCCGGGGTGGGTAAGAGGTGATGTCAGAGCTTACCGCAACGGACAGGGGAAAGTTACACTTCCAAGGACAATGGGCTGACAAAGGCTCTGCATACTCATAGTAAAACATTCATTATGTCACCTACCTACCCTTACAGCATTGTTGTAGTATTAAACGAATGAATAGCCACAAGGCACTTAGAACATGGCAGGTAAACACACAAAAAGCTCTGTCTGACTGCTATTGTTAGGTTGCCTAGTAAGTAGCGCCTACGAAGGATGTGTGCCAACTGGACACAGAATCAGGCTGTTAGGTCATAAGGTCAAAAGTCATGGATGGGACAGGGAGACCCATAATCTCCTCATTTGAAACATATCAATTACAGTTATGTAGCTTTCCTTATATTTGCATATATTTGTCTTATCTGCTGACTAAATTCTTAGCTTTTTGAGGGCATGAGCCAATAAATATCAGTAACTGGTCAACACAAAGTATTAGCAATTGTCTAAGAACAGTGAAAACTGCCCAAACTCAAATAAATGTTTTAAATCAGTATTCTACAGTCAAAGGAGAACATTACCTTGCCCAGGCACTGCCCCAAAGAAAAGGAAACCTAACTCTTTGTCTCAAAGTAAAAGCCCCCACTGCTGCCACCACCAGTTTAGAGAGAGTAACTAAATTTTATACACATCCCCCCTCATCTACTGAGTACTGCCTATAACTTCTCACTGCGTATAACTTTTCCAATCCACATTTCCTTCTCTGCACTTGTCAGCTAGCTTCTTCTGGGTCTGACACTACAAAAGTAGTAATGAATACAAAACCATAAAATGTGTCTACTGTATGATCTTTCGGTACATTTAAGAAATACTGGATAATGAACTAGTAATGAAACCATTTGGAAGCAGCGGTCCTTATCGCAGGCGGTGCTGGAAGAGGTAGCGCTGACCGAAAGGTAAATGAAGCTTCCTCTCAACTTTAGGCAGGGAAGTGTCTGATTCTACAAGGCATTCAAAGAAATTCCTGTGAGCAACACGCCTCTTGCAACTTGGTCACATGCAAATATGAAGCAAGAAGCACATCTGTTTGGAGCTTGCCCCAAGTGCCTCTAATGCTTCTCCAAAATGGGTCCATAACTCCCACCCGCAGAGCAAGCCAGTGCCTGAAGCGGCACCCAGGGACAAGCAAATAAGAACATTTCCAAGGTCAACTGCTGACAGGCCTAATCATTTACAGCAACTAGAGTATATGCTGGCTGCTGAAGAGTCTTAACCTCTCTGCCTTGCCCAATACCATAAGAAACTAATTTACCACATCAGCTACAAAATATGAAAGTTCTGTAGGTGTGGATTCAGATAGCATGACATTTAAAACAGAAGCAAATATTAATAAGATCCCCAGAAGTAAGCGATTTTAAGCTGGTTAAACAATTTCGGAAAAACCCTAAAATAGCAAGCATACCAGCGGCAGAGGAAAGACAATGCCAAAAAAAAAAAAAAATCAGTAAGTGGTATTATCTTGCTTTTCCAACTGGTTCAATATGAATGCTCACCAAAACTGCTAAGAAGTGGCAAAACTAATTGCTTTTAACTACCCTTATAATTTCTTGCCTTCCTCTGGCAGTTACTGAAAAGCGAAGTGTCTCCCGCACCTGCTGCTCTCTAGTACAAAAGCCATTTGCCACATGTGGCTATTCACCATATGAAACGCGGCTGCTCCGGGCTGAGGTGCCCTGTAAGATTTTGAACTTAGTGCCAAAAATATATAAAAAATCAGAAAGCAATGTAAAATTAGCTCATCAATAGTTTTTATATTGATTACATCTTGAAAAATACTTTAGATAAATTAGATTAAGTAAAGTATTATTAAAATTAATTTCACCTCTTTCTTCTCACCTTTTGTAATGAGCATAGGAGAAAGTTTTTAATTACACCCCTGGCTTACGCTGTATTGTCATCACTGGACAGTGCTGCTAAATGGAAATAACACTTCGCATTTATACAGAACACGAACATATCATTTCAGTTCTAGGTACAGAAGAGGGAGAAATAGGTCTGGATAATAAAATAATCTCTCTGTAATAATCACATTCATCTCAACTGCTGTTCACCAACCTAATAAAAGCTCCCTTCTGCTTATCACATGACAAAATTTTGTGTTCTTTAAAAAGGAACCTGATGTTTGAAATATGATCCTTAAATTCTCTATCTGCATGAGTGGACATCTTTGCCTAGCATTACCCCGGTCTTAATTCTTTCCAGTGACCAAAGACATGGGATAAAGTGCCTGTCTAACTTTAAAACCTGATTGAGTGACTCCGATTCAGCTCGCCTGTAGCAGTCATTTCATACTCCATCAGGTCACTGAAACCTAACCCATGCCTTGGCTCCAAAGACAAAAAAGCTGGATCCATGCAAAGATTATTTATTCTCAAGAGTCGAGAAAAACCCAGGTGGCATTCAGATACTATCCATCTTCTATCTTAAAAGCTAAGATATGACTCAGTCGCGTTTCAGAGAGTGGCATGCCGGTGAGAACAGGACAGCTTCGCTAACAGCAGAGCGGAGCAGGCAATTATTTGCCCACATTTCACCATGTGGAGGAATCAAGCTGCATGTGTTGGAATGGCTGCAAATTCACAGAGAGAGGCTGCACCCAAACGTGAGGGGACGTGAGGTGAGGCGAGGCGAGGCCACAGTAGCCAAAGCTCTCCTCTCTCAAGCTCTTAAAAAGGAAACTATTCAACTTTCTGACCAAGGAAGCCAGCAGGAAAGGAGAGCTCATCTTAGACTTGTCCCAGACACAACCGGCCCCCCGGCAGAAGGAAAAAATGACATATTTATATGAACAGTAGATGTAAATCTTTTAAAAGTGGTTTTGAAATGTAATCAGCAACAAAATCAGGATCCATTAACTTAGAATAATAAATATGAAATGTATATTTCTATTTTTTGACAAGGCCTATATATATCTCTGGTAAAAATGCAACTGAGTAACCTGGATAACTGAAAATAAAGCAGCAGAAATGAGGGGTATATTCCTCATTCCTGGGAGAATTCGTTCATCTTAAAAGGTAACTTTAATAGTCCTACAGTTTCTCTGGTCTGATATGGGGTTTATTAACTATATGGGATAATGCAGGCTTCACCCTACCAAGTCCCAGTAGTTCAGTGATTGAACCCTGCAATGAACAAACGCGTCATTAAGGCTGACGGGTACCTCATAAGAAGTGTTCTAGTGCCCCCTGGTGGCGTGTGCTTCCTTTCAAAGAGGAAATGATGAATGATTAGACTAGGGTTCTCAAAGTGTGGTCCCTGGATCAGCAGCAGCATCAGTATCACCTGGCAACCTGTTAGCCTTGTAAACTCTTGAGGCTATCCCACACCTACAGAAGTCCCAGCAGTGGGGCCCAGGAAACTGTGTTTTAATAAGCCTCTGAGTGATTCTAATGCACCGTGAAGGTTGAGAGCCACTGGATTAATCGGTCCTTACACAAAAATTAAGTGCAAAGTCTTAAAATAAAATTAGGTCCATAAATTAACAAAAGTGCTCAATTGCTAATTTTGGAAATCAAATTTTTTTCAACATTCTGATCCAAATATCTGTATGTAGAGAACAGTCTTAAAAGCCACTTACTAACACGTTTATACACCATCAACACCTAGAATGAGCAAAAAATGAGTCCCAGCCTCTGAAATATCACATGAGCTGCCTGAAGTCTTTGCCCTAAGAAAATCCAGTTCAAAGGGAAGACCAAGCATTTACAAAACAAAATATGTAAGTACAAAAAGCCCTGTGAAACAAAGAACATCAGGAATGGCATGTTACTGTCTGTATCTTAATAGGGCGGCTCACCTAAAAACCCATGAAAAGCCAAGGAGGTAGAACATTGGTGACTTTTAAAATCAAGTCATTGACCCTAATAGTAATAGACACCACCATAAAGTCCACTGCGTGTATCTTCTCTGTGCAACTATGTTATGAAGGAATTAAGGGAAAAGCAGGTCTGATGAAGCTTTGCAAAATTTTTAATATTTTATTTAGGTCTTAGAGTAGAACTTGCCCATAAGTGTCAGATGCATGAGCAGTAGAGGAGAAATAATGGAGTTTTTTCCCCTTATATCTGCAAAATAGCTGAGTTTTCCTAGAGAGCTGGATTTTTTATATGCTATAGGCAATGCCTTTATGCTTTTAGCATTATAGATACCATAATTATGTAGTTTCAATTGTCTTATTTGTTACAATAATATTTTGCTTTTATGATTGGCTCCAGTTATTTAAAAAAAAAAAAGAAAAGCTACACAAGAAATGCAAAAATTAGCTCCCTGTGATTACTGTCATCTTTATGGTTGGTCACTGTGACCACCACCACCACCACCACCACCACCATAATCACCTACTTCGAATTACTGCTTCTAGTCAATAACATGATTATGGCATAAAGAACAGAAGCTAAGCCAAAAGAGATACCTTCCCAATTAACTAGAGCCATGGCTGACTATAAGAAACAATACCCTAGATGGAGAAATATACTACAACATAATGAAAACCCAGAATGTGAATCTTCCTATGAAAATAAGCCTTAAATATGTCATGCTAGTAATACGCTCGCCTATCAAATCATTAAGTAATTTTAAAAACAATTTCAACATAAAAGATGTAAGTAAAATGATTACTCCTCTTTCATAAAATAAAGTGATGTGTGATAGGGTGATATGAGTAATCAGAATTTTATTTTTGTCTATCATCATTAAAATTTTAGAATGACTTATATCAGGAGTAAAACTAGAATATTATCCCCAAATCAGCCAGAATCAGAACAATTCACTCAACTAAGTGCTTAACATTTGCAAAATTTTAAAAAAGATTTTATCTATGTATTTTTAGAGAGAAGGGGAGGGAAAGAGAAAGAGAGGGAGAGAAACATCAATGTGTGGCTGCCTCTCATGTATCCCCACACTGGGAACCTGGCCCACAACCCAGGCATGAGCCCTGATTGGGAATTGAACCGGCGACCCTTTGGTTCTCAGGCTGGCGCCCAATGCACTGAGCCACACCAGCCAGGGGAACATTTGGAAATTTGAAAGTTCAGTACTCATGAGGACCACAAACGCCCCTGTAATTTTTAACTTGATGGCTGTTGTTTATTCATCGTTAACTCTGAAGTAACTATCACAAAGTTAAAACTATTTCTTCCCTGGATGGAAACTAAGTTGAGATTAGAAAGGAATTAGGTTTAAAAAGTAATGATTCTTGCCCTGACTGGTGTGGTTCAGTGGTTGGGCATCATCCCGTAAACCAAAAAGTCACTGGTTCGATTACCAATCAGGGCACATGCCAGGTCCCTGGTTGGGGCATGTGGGAGAGGCAGACAATCCACTGATGTTTCTCTCACACATTTATGTTTCTCTCCCTCCCTTTCTCCCTCCTTTCACCTCTCTCTAAAAATAAATAAATATAATTTAAAAAAAAAAAGTGATGATTCTTAGCCAGAATACAAATTCTGGATACATGAAAGAACACATTTATCATTCAATCAATTCACTATATCCTTTCTGGACTGCAACTGGCTGGAGGACAGAGAAAACATGACAGCCATTTTATTTTTTTCTGCCATTACGAATTCAGGAATAGACACAGTAGGGTGAGCGCAACGGCCCCAGAAGGTCCCAACTTCTTCCCTCCATGATGACCACATTCAACTCTGCCTTTACAAAGACAAGAGCCTGAAGCCAAGGAGTGGCGACCTGTGGCTTCTGAGGGTGGGAATGTCCAAGGGAGGTTGTAGAAAGCTTTACTAGCAGGAAAGACAAAAGCTTACAGGCTGTTTCAGAAAAAAAAAAAATGCAACCTCATTTTGGAATTAAGGAAAGAAAAGGAGAGAAAAGGGCAGGAGAGGTGAGGAGGACAGAACAGAAAAATCGGATAATGTTACTTCAACAAGTAACTAAACTTTTCTCAGCTAAATGTTACTTCAGTGTGATCTGCCTGCTGCAAGTGCCATTTGATAGACACAATCAATTTTCAATCAAGTGTAACTTTGAAGGGCGGAAACTATGGAGTCAGGCCAATTATGTTCAAATCTCAACTTTTCTGCCTACTAACTCTGCGACCTTAGGAAAGTACTCATTTTCACCAAGCCTCAGTTTGCTCGCATACGCAGTGGGGATGACAACAGTTCCTACTTCACAGGATTACTGTTAGGACCAAATGAGGCAGCACATGTAGAAAAGCACCATGCCTACGCACGTCGGAAGTGTGTCCAAATTCAGCTATGGGTATCTTTATCGTTATGACCATCGTCTTCATCCTCCCCATACCCCAGCCCAGTCCAGCGAACATCCAATTACCTGCCTGACCCTAACACCTGAAGTCCTCCTGCCCTGCCACTCCACAAAGCCACAGGAAGAAAAGCAACACACACAGAAAAACTGAGAGGCCTCCAATAAGGTTTCTTATCTACTGGATCCTTGAGCAATTTAAAAAGTCCCTCACAAATATTTAGCAAGAATCTGATAAAAAACTTTCAATCCTCATGCATATACATCTTCCATGGAAGAGCATTAAGCAAACCTCTGAAGTCCATCTGTGGACAGGCCCTGGCAGAGGGGCACAAGGAGAAAGGACACTACTCTGAGGGGCACTGGCATTTCAGGGAAGGGCCATTCCTCAAATTCACAGGGCTAAACTTAAAGGGCTTACACAAATTCAACTGCTTAAGGATGATGTTAACAACAACAATTCTGGTAAATTGGGTCTGTACGTTACATTTAAGAAAGCAGAAAAATATATAATAAATAACTCTGAAAAATAAGCTCCAGTTATCTGAAAAATCCCCTAATGTAAACAATTTAACTTCCCAATTTGGTCAAATAAAGAAGCTATTACTAGAAAACTAGCAGTTTTAAAGAAAAACTAATAGGGTGGCAGTAAGAGCCCAGTCTCCTAGACACCACATGCTGTTAACACAACACAGGCGAAAGTGACCATTTCAAAGAAGCTAGAAAAATGAATAAGGACGATCACCTGGTACAGGAATACACAACTAACAGGAACCCACAGCGGACACATCCACACTCCTCAGGTTCTTGGGAGCAAGGATCCCCTTCACCAATAACTTAACACACAGTGACAAGTTGACAAGAGAATTGTGGTACAAAGTGAGACGACGATACCTAAGTGGCCACTACCGCCTGTTTTAACGAAGCTCATTCATTCTACTTTCAGGGGAAGCTGGGCAACCCAAAAGGCCAACAAAAAGTGTGGCTATAAAGCAAAGAAGAAAAAAAGAACATTTCTGCTTTGAAGGTCACTCACGAGCTCTCCGTCCTGATCTCCTGCACTTTAGTTTCTTCCAATCCATTCACTGTTGTCCAACAAAATAGTCCACTCAAATGCAAACCAAATGACTAAAATAATAATAGATAACATTTACTGAGTACTTCAGTGTCAAGTACTGTTCTACATAATTTGTATGGTTTCATTTCATCGCCACAGTATTGCCTTTTACAAATGAAAAATCTAAGACAAAGAGAGGTTCTAGAACTTGCCCATGGTCACAAAAATAGTATGTGCTGGAGCCGGGTACGAAGCAGGCATTCCACCTGCAGAGCCCTGTGCTGTCCTGCCTCTGTGACAACGCGGGTGTGAAGTGCACTGATGAAATCCTCTTCATCGCAACTGTAATCTCTCAAACTTATTTTCTTTTTCACCTGAGCTACTGAAATAACCTCATTAGGCGCATGAGGTCTATCCTTCCCCCACAGCATCCTCAGAGCTGCCATGAGGGCTATCTTTCTAAAACTGGATTTTACCACATTTCTTTTCTACTTTAAATGGCAAAGCACCACCTTTTAGGCACTCAACGGCCACTTAATGACTAAATAACACATACATACCTTTCTTCCCAGGTAGACTGTAAACAACTTTGAAAAAGCTTTTATTAACCCTTGTAGCTTTGGCTAACGTGTTTGATGAATTATTCATTTAGCTAAGTTGAATCCTAAAGCCTTGAACAGGCTTCCACTCATCCACCTTTTTCCCTCTTCACATCACAGGCCCTTGTTCTAGGTTCTGACCCTTAAATGTACTAACTGCTGGTTATCATTTATGATAGCTATTGAATAAACACTGTGCTCAGAACATATATTACCTTATTCAATCCCAACAATCTTAGGAAGTGTGCATTTTTATCCCTGTCTCACAGAGAAGAAATGAGAAATTCAGAGACGTCCTCTAACTTAGAGCAAGTTACAGAACTATGGCTAGGACTCAAAGTCCTTGCAACTGAATGGTTATATTGGCTCCGTCTCCTCTAGGTCTTTCATCTACTGTGGCAGGCTGAATCACCTTCAAAGTTTCTTAAATACCAGGTGTTCTGCTCTCTGGGTCCTCGGGCAACACGTCAGTCTGGTGTCACATTCAACCCGCTCTTCTAACGAGCTCTGGTTGGATTACTCTGGGAGGGGGTCATCACAGGCACTCTCTCCAGAGGGAGTTTCTCCTGTCACCCACTGCCGGATCACAGCAGTCCAATTCACTCTCATAACGTGTGGGTCTCAGGCTGTGGTCCCCGAGAAGCGTCTGTGAGGCCCCCAGAGTCAAAATTCGTTTCCTAACAATTGTAAGAGCTGCAGGAGAGACCACATGCCCACAAAGCTGAAAATATTTCTTATCTAATCCCTTATAGAAAAACTTGGCTGACTCCTACTTTGGAGCATGAACTTTTCAAAAACAATGTTGACAATTCTTTTTAAAATTACATTGTATTTTGCACCAAAATGTACTTTTTAAAAAAGGAACTTAGTAGTGAAAATGCTTAGATACCTTCAAAGAAAATCCTGAAGATAAACAGACAAAATCCTGAAGGAGCATGCTCCAGCTCTTCCCTCCTATGATTTAAGATTTTAGCATGACTTATCCAGGGCTACCTTCCAACGCCAAATATCCAGAAATAGACTACTGTTGCCAGCCATGAATGGATAACTGGTATACTGGTATGGACCTAGCCATCTGGCCATAAATAACTAGAAAGCTGGACAAAATATATGAAACGAATGCTTTCAGACGGTGGGACAAGTGGCAGAGCTGAACTATGATTCCTATGAAAAGGGAAACAAGTGAGATAAGTCCTGCAATGGCCTTCCTCCCTGTACCAGGGAGGAGGAAGCCAAGGAGAGCACATAAGTCTTGAAGGACCAAGGAGCTACAGGCCGGAGTTCAAGAAGGCTGAAGCAGCAGGGTTTTGCAAGACAGAGCCCTGGGAGGGAGCTGTGCAGAGAAAGCACTGGAGGGACGTGCACAGGGATCCCCTTGGGCCTGACGCTGCAGGCGCAGCTGCTGAGGAACACTGCTGGGAGCTGTACCCTGAACAGCTCCCAGAATCACACAGCACTGGAAGGCACTCAAACTCCCTCCAGCAGAGCAGCGCTCTCACAGAACCCTCTGGAAAATCAACAGAGACTCCAGAAAGGCCAACCTCTGTAACAAGGCTATGTGCAAAACTGCACTCGACCCACCCTAACAAAGTTTAACAATAAGCCTGGGGACGATTGGCCCAAGCCACAAACAACAGCCTGCCAAAACGAATGTGAAAACTACATAAAGGAAGACAACAAAATCCAAACCCTGAACAACATAATGCACATAGTGTGCATGTTAAGCAGCAGCAGCAGATAGAGATAACAGAATGGGCAGACAAGGATACTAAAATAGCTATATAAATATATTCCATATAATCAAGAATATAGAAGAAAACATGAACATAATGAAGAGCGAAATGCTAGACAGAAATAAGATTCCATTTAATTCTTTCACGTCTTCTACAGCTGAAAAATCCACCACCTGAGATGAAAATTTCACTGAACAGACTTAACAGCAGACTAGATGCTGCAGAAAGCAAGACTAGTGAACTCGAAGACACAGCAATAGAAACTATTCAAATTAAAGACAGAGAGAAAAAAAGACTAGGAAAAAAAAATCAACTAAGTCTCAGTGACTTATGGGACATAATCAAGCAGTGCAACAAACATGTAATTAGAGTCCCAGGAAAAAAGACACAAAAAGTATTTGAAGAAACAGTAGCAGAAATTTTCCCAAATTTGTTCAGAACTTAAGTTCACAAATCCATAAAGCTCAAAGAACACCAGACAGAAGAAAGAAAATCATACCAAGGCACATCATAATCAAATTACGAAAACCAATGATATTAACAAGAAAACAAAAAAAAGCCCTGGCTGGTGTGGCTCAGTGGATTGAGTGCCAGCCTGCAAACCAACGGGTTGTGGGTTCGATTCCCAGTCAGGGCATACCTGAGTTGCAGGCCAGGTCCCCAGTAGGGGGTGCACAAGAGACAACCACACACTGATGTTTCTCTCCCTCTCTTTCTCCCTCCTTTCCCCGCTCTCTAGAAATAAATAAATAAAGTCTTTAAAAATAAAAATTAAAAAATAAAAGGTAGACAGTGGAAAATTTCTCAGCCCTGTTACCGCTCTTGGTAAAAAAAAAAAAGAAAACAAAAAGTTAACGCTGCTTCCCTGCCTCCATATATAATATAAGATAAAACACCTCTAATCCAAAGAAAGCAAATAACATCTTTCTGGGTGTTCTGACCCAAGAATTTTGGTCAAGTTCATCAAAGGCCTTCCTTTGGCAGTAGCATCTCTAGCATAAGCTTAGTCTGTCTATAAGGTAATCAGCATGAACAAAGTATAGTTAAATTACTGGAAAACAAATTTATCAAATGCATTTGTATGCTGGTAAGTTCGCGAACGCCACAGACTTTTGGTTGTGTGTTCATTGAGGTCAGGGAGCTTCATGCTTTAACCCATACATTTCCAGTGCAGTTTCTAGTGACTCCTAACTGAACACACACGAATGAGTTGATCTCATTTCATCCTCAGTACATCACCCACAGGATGCATAGAACTAGATGAAAAAACAGAGGCCCAGAGGGATTAAGTGACTGTCCCAAGGATACAGACACGGTGAGCAGCATCTCGCCTCCCCAGAATAATGCCACTGCACTAGTTACCTCAAAGGAGACACAAAAGAAATACACTTTCATTATTACTTACTCTGAGTTTCTACAAGATCCAAAGCAACGCTAGAAGCTGTGTCCATTCCAGTGTTGATGCAGTTTTGGAAGTTTTTTAAGGAAGAGAGAGCAGACTCTATGCCGCTGAAGGATATAAAACCAGTTGAGCCTGAATTTGAACTGGACCGTCCAGGCATCTTGAAGTTATTACCTAAGTTTTCAAACACAATGAAACAAAGTTTATGAGTCAGAATAACTGCACAGGAAAATAAAACTGCTTTAAAACACCCACATGAATGTATCCAATAACCCGCAGGGGTCACACTGTTGTGCACATTCTGTGTCCCTTGAGAGGATGCTAAAGCATTGCGTTGCCCTCTGGGCCATGAGCACAGATGCACTCAACATATGAAAGGGTAACTAACTGTCTTCAATCTTTAAAGGAGCAAAATATTCTCTTCCAAAAGATGCCCTGATTCTCTGAAGAAGTGAAGAAAAGCACAATTCTTAAAAACTTAAAACATAAATGGGTCAGAAAAAGTAGATTGCTTATTTGATGCATTTTTATAAAAAATAAAAATAATATAGTTTGAAAAGCTGTAATTTTCACTTCTCTGACTTATATGCACACTGAATTCTGAAAACTCAAAAAAATATATTCCTGAAAGCTCCTCTGAGTTGTAAGAGGTTCACAGATTTTCTGAGATCACAGATTCTGTTTCAGTAAAAGTGGAATTTCTCTACAAACTCCTATCTTCTGATAGCTCATCCACTATAATAGTTTCAGTTACTACCTTCGTATTAATGTTCCCTAATCTGTATCTTCAGCCACCAACTGTTTCAGCTTTGGACCACTTATGTAAAGCTGCCAACAAAGACATCTTCGCTTAATTCTGAAACCACCTGAAATTCAATCCACTGAAACAAACTAGAAAAGTAGAGAAAAAATTCACACAGGCTTAAAGGGATGGAAAGGCTCGCTGTATGGTAACAGAATAAAAGGTATTTGCTTAGAATCATGTAGACACAGCACGACTTCTGGCCCTGCACCTTTACTGAGTGACCAGGGCAGACTGCTTAAACCTCTCTGAACCTAAGGCTTACTATCTTTAAAATGGGAAGGAATATCACAGCGTGGTCCAGCACAGCGTATGCTCTTCATTAGCATTAGGACATGCCCTCCTGCCCGTCCTTCTTTACCTGGGGAACTGCCTCGTATCTCTGGCATTTCCATCCTTTCCATTGCCACCACCTTTATCTCCCATCTGAGTATGGTAGTTTTTAAATTACTGGTCCTTTTAATTAAATGTATTCATGCAACAAAAGGTATTGAGAGCCATACTGTGTCAATCATTTTTTTTAAAAGCCACATTAAAAGACTCATTTGAAAAAGACAAAGGGCCCTGACCAGTGAGCAGAGTGGCTCAGTTGGTTGGAGCATCATCCCATAGGCCAAAAGGTCGTGGGTTCAATCCTCAGTCTGGGTACGTACAGGAGGCAACCAACAGATGTTTCTCTCTCATGCAGATGTTTCTCTGCTCTCTCTCTCTCTCGTTCTCCGCCTTCCTCTCTCACTAAAAGCAATGAAAAAATGTCTTTGGGTGAGGGTTAAAAAAAAAAGACATACGGTATACAAAGGGAAGAGCACAGAGAAAATGCCTGAGTCACTGACTTCTATTTCTGAGGTGTTAGTTTATTAGGGACAAAGATCCATAACAGAACTTGTCAATTCAAATCATTCAGTTAAATATTTGGTATGTTTTGGAGCAGAGTGTATAAGGTTGTTGACCTTAGAAAAAAGAGCGACCAAGAAGAGGCCCTGTTGGCTAACCGGGTTTAAATGTGAAAACCGCCTAGCAGCCATTTCTAAACAGGGGCCGCTCGTGCAAACTGAGCTTCAAGGAGAAGCCTGCACTAAGCTCCGGGCCCCACACCAAACTGCCTGCCTGCACTATGTTCCTACCATGTGAGCCGGCCCTTATAAATAAGTTGCTAGCACTGTATTTTGACCAATAGCACTGAGACTTTCCCCAACCAATTTGAGCCATGCAGCTATATCTTCATTGGCCTCTTCGCCAACCAGTCAGAGCAGCTCCATTCTGACCCATCAGGGGCAGGGACTTCTCCCTATATAAGCCAGCTCCCCTCTTGCTCGAGAGAGCACACTTTCCCTACCAAAGACTTCAGACTGCTTTCCCCAGCTGGAATGGAAACACCGAAGACAACTTGCCGGAGCAGACCTTGGCAGAGCAGGTGGACTGCAGCAGGCTGAACCAGAGCAGAGCAGGGCTATCTAGTCAGAGAGGGGCCTCCCCCCATGGCAGCCTCACAGCCTGCGGTTCCTCAGCCGCGCTCGTTCATAACTGAGCTGTTTCCACATGCTCTTCTCACAGCCGTGTGGCATCACAATCGAACTGTTTGCACTAATAAAGTTTCCTTCTTCAGTGCACCCCAAATTGGGGGTTCCTGTTGGCACTGAATTGGTACCAACAACCATCTGTGGACAGGGGCTTAAGTGCAGGATAAAGAATCAGTCTAGTTGGTTCTGAGGTGGTCAAACAGGCTTTGTGCCTTTATCTATCTATCTTTTTTAACTTATCTTAAAAATTGAGACCTGAAATAAATAGGGCAAAATGTTTCAGCAGTTAACGCCAAATGATGGAACAAGGTTCTTGTTATGTCACTTTCCGGAACTTTCTGAGGTGTTAATATTTTATACCAAAAGAAAGAGAAAATATGATTTTGAATAACCAATGATGACTTTTGAATATTTGCATTTTGGTGAGAGTGTTATGTGCAATCTCACTTTATTACAACGAACAAATTGAGACAGCTTATACAATATAAATACAAACACATACAATAAGATAGGAAAATATAAATTCATAAAAATCAGAATAAAAAAACAGATGAAAGAGAGAGCCAGTACCTGAGAAAGTTAGAATGCAATCATGGCTTTAGGATTCTTTAGGACTCTTTAGGATTCTACACAGTATTATACTTGTAATACACGGTTGGCTGTAAGCATCTTGACAGTCATACAGGGTCCACCACAAATAATGTCCCTTTTTTATGACAAAATCATAAGCATGCAATTCTATAACATAACAATATCACACTCAAGCACACCGTATGACATTTTAGGTGAGATCTTCAAATTAAAACTATAAATTATTACACCCATATTATTACCCTACCAACCATACTCAAGCAGGCCTTACTTCTACTGGACTCTGTACAAATGGCCAATAGATATATGAAAAGATGCTCAGCTTCACTAGCTATCAGAGAAATTCAAATCGAAACCACAGTGAGATACCACCTCACACCTGTTAGAATGGTTATTATCAACAAAGCAAGAAATAACAAGTGTCAGAGAGGTTGTGGAGAAAAAAAAAGAACCCTCATTCACTGCTGGTGGAAATATAAATTGATACAGCCCCTATGAAAAACAGTGTGGAGGCTCCTCAAAAAATAAAGAATAGAGTTACCCTATGACCCAGAAAGCTTCTTCAGGTGTGTACACCAAAATTTTTAAAACTTTTATTTGTAAAGATTTATGCACCCCAATGTTCACTGCAGCATTATTCACAGTGACCAAGATATGGAAACAGCCGAAGTGTCCTTTGATAGATGACCACATAAAGAAGATGGAATACTACACAGACATAGGAAAAGACAAAATACTGCCATTTGTAACAACATGGATGGCACGTGAGAACATCGTGCTAAGTGAAGTCAGACAGAAAAAGTCAAAAACCATATGATTCCAATCATATCTCCATATAAAACTGAAAGGAACAAATGAGTAAGGCAAACAAAAACTCAGACCCTGACAACAGTATGGTGGGAAATGGGGGTGGGAGGGTTAATGAGGGTAAAGTAGGTCAAACACAGGGTCCTGCACAAATAACGTCCCTTTTTTTATTACAAAACCTTTTATTACAAAATCATAAGCACGTAATTCTCTAACATAACAATACCACACTCAAGCGCACCGTGTGACATTTTAGGTGAATGTTCAAATTACAACTATAAATTATTACGCCCATTTTGTTACCCTACCAACCACACTCAAGCAGGTGTAAGTTACTTCTGCCAGGCCCTGGATATGGTAACAGAAGGCAACCCTGAGTGGTGAACACACAATGCAGTATACTGGTGATGTGTCACAGAAGCATATACTTGAAACCTACAGAACTTTATTAACCATGTCACCCCAATAAATTTAACATTTTTTTAAAAAAAGCGAAAGTTACAGGATTCTCTTTCTCCATGAAGAAACAGCACACCAGGAAGTCGGGGGAAATAAGGTCGTCCATGGCAATCACAGCAGCAGGGGTCATGATATACGGGACAATAAGAATCATATCGGAAAATATCCTCAGTAATATCCTTACAATAAATGCAACAGGAAGCTTCCTGGGACTGCTTCTTAGATTATTCCTCCCGGCAACTAAGGTATTTTGTGGCAGATATCAGCTCGGTGCCCACCAAACCCATTTCCTCTTCAACCTGGTCTTACAGCTTGACCACAGCTTGCAGCTTTCCTTGCAGTTGGGTGTGGCCATGTGACTGAATTTTCAAGGAAATGATATATAAGCCATTTTTCAGGTCCCGTCCACAGAAACCGCACACTTTCTCCAGGCTCCTCCCCATTTTGATCGCTTGAAACAGGCAAGTGACCTTAGAAGCTATAGACACTGAAGATGGAGAACTGCTCTAGGGAAAAAGTCTAGGATCACTGTTTGGAGGAAAAGTGCCCAGTAATCAGGCTCAATGCATAAAAGAAACAAAACTTCAACTGTGCAAAGCCACTTAGACTTCGGGGTTTACTCAAAAAACAAACAAACAAACAAACAAACAAAAAAACCTGCATGGATCAAATGATATGGTTCAAAAATTCAGTTTTCTAGTCAGTGTTGATTCTAAATCATTTCAACCATCGCTGTCCAACTGACCTTTCAGTTGTGACAAAAATGTTCTATAATCTGCACTGTCCAATGTGGTGGCCACTAGACACATGCAGCTATTCACTACCTGAAGTGCGATTAGCATGACTGAGGAACTGAGTTTTTAATTCTGTTTAATGTTAATTAATTTAACTTTAGACAGCCTCATGTGTCTAGTGGCCGCTGCACTGGATAGCACAGTTCTAAAGGCGCAATATTGAAGTGTGCTACGTATATGACCCGGGAGGTAAAGCCACTGTATAAAAAGAGCGTATCTTCCTGGAATATCAATTTTACGTACAGGTAACATGAAACATGTTTACATTAAAAGAAACACTAGCGGCATCGTGGAGTAGAACACGGAGGCGATACAGAGTGAAGCACGCAGCCTCGGGAGCCAGCCTGCCTGACTTTGCTGCTTATGTAGCTGAATGACTTTAGGCAAATTAGTTAGCTTCTCGATGCTTCACTTTTCCTTTCTGTAAAACAGGGATCCTCTAGTACCTACCTCAAAGATTACGGTAAGGACTGAATGAGTATAATACATACATATAATAAATCACTTAAAATGGGAACAGACACTACCATCCACTTCATCATTATAATACTGTGAGGGACAATATGAAGCAGTGCTTAAGGGAATGGTCACCGGACACAGACGCCTGGGAATTCCATCCTGTCCATGCCACAGAAAGCTGCGCAGCCCTGGGGAAGTCGCTCATCTCCTCTACCCGCACTTTGCTCCTGTGTATAAAGCAGGAAATCTCATCTATCTCCTACCATTATTAAAGATAAATTAAATATGGTAGCTTTCTCAAACTTCTCTGATCTTCATCAGTGGAAATACTTACTAAAATTATAGATTTATGGATACTATCTCAGGCCTAACAAATGAGAGTCTCTAGTGGATACACTGAGGAAATCATATTTTTATGAAGCCCCCTGCCCTGGGGTTCTTAGGATCAAAAAATATGGAGAACACTGGGATAACTGTGTGCTCACTCCCCAGATTCCTATGTTGAGGCCCTAACACTCAATGCAATGGTATTTGGAGATGAGATCTTTAGGAGATAATCAGATTTAGATGGGTCACCAGGGTGCGTTCCTATTCATTCATTCATATTCATATTCTCTCTCTCTCTCTCTCTCTCTCTCTCTCTCTCCCCCTCCCTTCCTTTACTCCCTTCCTCCCCTCATGGGGAGGAATGTAAGCCAGAAAGACAGCCCTCACCAGTATCCAACCAGGTCAGTACCTTGTCTCCAAAGACTATGAGAAATAATTTTCTGTTGTTTAAGCCACCAGACAGTGATTTTTTTTTTTAAACAGTAGACCAAGCAAAGACACAGTGTATATAAGAATTAAAACAATTCAGGATAAATGAAAAGTATGTACGACATGGTAGCTATCCTTTTATGTAAATGCAAAACTCACATTATTCCAATAAAATTTTATACTTGCAGAGAGCTAGGGAAAACTTTCTTCTGTAATTCTGGAGTATTTCAAAGGAAAAGATTCAGACTGCGAAGTGAAGAGAATGGGTGCAGCAGAAAAATGGGGTAGACACTTTCCCCTCTTCCTCCCATGAAGGGCAGCTCACTACGTGAGTCACAGGACAGCGCCCGAAACAAAGGATTGTCTGGGCCCAGTGTCAACATGCGGTGGTTGAGAAACCCCAATTTAAACTAACCTCCTCTAGGGACCTCTCCACAGTAACAACAATCTTTTTAGTCCCTGTGCCTATGGTCTTCAAGAAAGTTTAAAATAGGGCTACACATTTCCTGAGTTTTTCCCCAGCACGTACTTTGCCTCCGCTAACAGGCCTGTCTTAGGGCCCAGGGGTGTCCAACTTTTTGGCATCTCGAACTGGAAGAATAAGAGTTGCCTTGAGTCACACATTAAATACAAAAACACTAACAAAAACTGATGAGCAAAAAAAAAAAAAAAATTCTAAGTAAATTTACGATTTTGTGTTGGGTCACATTCACAGCCATCCTGGGCTGCATCGGGCCACGGGCTGCAGGTTGGACACCCCTGTAGGCCGTTCAGACTGTCAAAACAAAATACTAGACTAGGTAGCTCATAAACAACAGAAATTTATTTCTCACAGTTCTGAAGACTGGGGAGTCCAAGATCAAGGTGCCCGCATGATCCAGTTCAGGTGAAGGCCTCTCCTGGTTCATAGCCCATGTCTTCTAGCTGTCACTGTAGAAGGGACAAGGGGCTCTCTGGAGCCTCTTTTATAAAGGCATTAAGCTCCACGCTCCTGTCCTAAGAACCCCACAAAGGCCCTACCTAATAGCATCACACTGACAGTAAGATTTCAACTTATGAAAGGGAGAGAGGACACAAACGTTTAGATCCTAGCAGGTCTATAAGACTCTCTGCAGATAGGAACAATCATCAGGTAAGGTAAAAATACCTCCCTCCTGTTCCCTCCTCTCATCTTTCTGTAGAGTTCAGTGGTAGGCAGAGAAAAACAAAAAACAAAAAAACAATTTACAGACAGTGTGCTGACCTCTTTTAAATCCCTGGGGGCCTGTATAAGTTTAACCGGAGCTGTCTCAAGATGCAAGGATGCATCTTTCTTTTTGAAGCCTTCCCTTGTCCATACAAGCAATTGCTTGTTCCCTCCCTCATGTTTCCACTGTCCCTATCACTCACGCTCACACAAACACACACACTCACTAAAACTCATCACAACTATTTGCTCACACGTCCGCCACTCCTTCGCCCTGGGGAGCAACTTACACTAGCACTCTCAATTACTCTACAGCATATAGAAGAGTTCACACAAAACGAGCGATCGATAATGGTTTGGGGACAGTAATAACAGTAACCACCCCTTTAGATCCCCTCCAGAGTTCCTTAAGCTGGTGCCCGGGCGCTTCCTTCTCATCATCTCTAAACCTCATAAACATTTACGTGAAAGAAAAGGACCCTGAGGCCCAGAGTTTATCGAAACGACCTGCCCAAGGTCCGGGTTTAAAACCAGATATATTTGGATCAAGAAGGTATGATCTTTTTCCCATACACCTAAGGCTGAGGGAAGGGGAGATGGCATCTCCGAGGAGGAGGTAAATCGCCGCAGGCTCACTGCTGGGGCTTGAAAAGGACCGTCGCCCAGGTCGACAGCCCCGCGGAGTGCCCGAGAGGGAGGCGCACCTCCCGCCGCGCTCGCTATTGCCATTTCCCGCGGCCGCCTTACCTGCCACCCGACCCAGCTCCGTCCGCTGCAGCCTGGCTTCCTACACTCGGACCCCAGCGCCTTCCTCAACTCGCTGTTGCTGCAACTGCGAGCGCGGGCTCAAACGTCATCAGTCGTCGCCCGCCAGTGGTCACATGACGCCCCGCCCCGCTCACCGCCCCTTTGGGCACGTGACCGCCTGGGTACTCAGGCTCGGAAGCTGGGATCCAACCGGCTCCAGGTCCTGGGCTGAGCGTGGAAAGGACCCCCGCGGAGAGGCACGGGTGGGGACCCCGGTGCCGACTCTGCGAGCGATCGGCGGTCCCGCTCCGCGAGCCCCGGGTGACAGGTCAGTTGGGTGGGGTGCACGCGCCCCTCTTCTCACGTCCCCTTTCCTTTCTTGGGCCGCGCTGGCGGAGGGGACATCAGTGGCGTGGGATGGGGTGTGGATGGGAGAACCTGGAGTGGAGGACTGAGGGGTTTCCTGGGGCGGGTGCTGCAGCCCAGGCTCTTCATCTCCACTTAGATGGACCTAATTTTCCACTCCGCTTTGGCGCTTTAGGAAGTGATTTAGGTTCAGCGGCTTGGCCCGCATCTGAACCTTCCAACTTTTGGGGAGCAGTGCTGTGTGGACGTCGTCATTTCTCCATTTACTCTCTAGAAAACTGAATGGTTAGTGAGTGTTTTTACAGTCTCACGGACCCGGGTGTGAATTATAGGTCTGCCATGGTCTGTGAGTTTGGGCAAGTCATTGTTCCTCTCAGCACCTTAATTCCCTCACCTGTAACTTGCTGATGCCGAAGTCTTTTGCATTTCGAAAAAAATGTTTTGAGGATTCAGATTTGTGGATAGACCACACAGTAAAAAAACAAAAAACCTTCCAGAGCCCACAGTGGAACCCAGTCTCCCGAATGCACAGAGCTCCCTGCATGATAAATGATGGGGGTAGCGGGAAGGACAGAGGTTTTACTGCTTCTGGCCACAGTACAAACAAACACCTTCCCCTCTTCCTTCTGACTTTTCCAGGATTTATGAATCAGACTAGAGCGATCAGGCTCATTTAAGAATTTTTCTGGAAAGAGATTCAGGTCACTTTTATCTTGATCAACATCCAGTTCCTCTTTTTTTCCTGATAGTGGATTGGTGGAGATCAGTACTTCCTTCTCTGTGGAACTGAGATTTTATGACAGGATAAAAATAGACCTATCTTTTGTTGTCCTCTGAGTAGAGTCAACAGTGGCTTGTCCCAAGACAATTTAATGTCCTTCGGAGTTGAGTTCTGTATTCACTGGGTAATGAATTGATAGGTCAATGTCATGCTTTGTTCTTCAAAGCAGGTTGTCTTTTGCCTAGGATCACTTTCCCAAACTGAAAAACACAATTTCATTCCAAATTCCTAAAGATAAAATAATAACCACTTTTCTGGGTGCCTTGTAAAAGACACTTAGGAATTGAGGGGATCTCTGTTTTCATTTCATACCAAATAGTAATACAGCTTGTATTGAGATTTTCTTCATTCCTAGCACCAGTAGAACCAAATGGAGATTTAATATAGCTTCTGCCACAATGTTTATTTGCATATCATTCTAGAGTGATTTTTCTTAAAGCTTAACTAAATCTTAACACTTTCTATATCTGAAACCACTGCGACATGGTCGGGCATCTTTAATGATGCTCTTAGATTCTGTTCTTTAGGACCAGTTTTTCAGCCAATAATGGGGTATTTACCAAATACTCTAGCCAGATATATTTAGAATGTTGCCTACAGTGTAACTCTGGGTAAGGATTTAAAGATTAAAATAAAAGACGTACACACAAAAGTCTTGATTTAAGTCATCATCCCAGGTCTAACACAACCTGACCACGTGCATGCAGGTGCTGAGTGTATCTGTCCATCTTTAGGGGATTAAAAAGAAGGCAGGTAATACCATTTTCTCCATGGGCCCATTAACTGTCCTATCTTCGTATCCAAAATCTGGTAACAAGTTAAACATGTTAATCACAGTTTGCTCTCCTCTCAGTCAAGTCTGGAGTTTCATGCTGCTGAGACCTGGGTTAGTTTGGTGGTCTTCAGAGGACCTCAGTAGGTGACATTTTGCCCATTGTCCACTATCTTTCTCCTTTTTATTTCGTATTTTTCAAGCCAGGCCATACCAGTGGCTTACCAAGCCCGCATCACAGAGACAACTGAAAGACTTGTTCATTATTTATGCCTTCATGTGTGTTATAGGCTACCCTCAGGAGAGAAAGTTCTAGACTAGTGTAGTGGTATCTCAACCACTCTCTGACCCAACCCCATCTCTCTCCCCTGATCTCTGCTTCTAACTGTTGCTCACTCTGCAGTAGCCCCCGCAGCCAGTTCCTTAAATTCATCTAGCACATTCCTGCCCTGGGGCCTTTGCACTTATTTATATTAACTTCTACCTGGAATACCTTTCCCCCAGATCATTGTCTGTTGTAAAATAACAAACTACTCCAAAATCTGGTGGCTTAAGACAATACCTATTATCTTATAGTAGTTTCTGTGGTCGGGAATCGGGGTGTGGCTCAGCTGGGTGCCTTGAGCTCGGGCTCTCTTGGCAGGTGACAGTCAGTCTGTGAGAGGGAGCTCTTGTCCCATCTGAAGACTCAGATGGAGTTGGGATCCACTGCTGCTCACACTCAGACACCCTGCTGCTTGCTCCTTTGCTTCCTCGGACCCCTGCTCAAATACCATCTCATCAGGGAGGCTTTCACAGACCACTTGGTGTGAAGTAGCACACGCTCCATCCTTTTATCGTGCCTTTTCTTCACAGCAGTTATCACAGCCTGATTTTATTTTATATATATGTGCGCACGTGTGTGTGTATACATACACACACACACACACGTATGTATATATAGTCTTCTGTTATCTCTTTCCTACTTCCAGTAGTATGTAGGCTTCATAAAAGCCAAAACTTAGTTTGTTCACTGCACTATCCTCAGGTCCTGAAACAGTGCTTGTCGCATAGTAGGCACTGGGCAAGTATCTGTCGAATGAATGAATCTGTATCAATAGGAATGCTTTCACTTGCAAATAATCCAAAACCGAACAGTAGATATACCATAAGCACGGTTCATTGAACAAGGATTACAGACGTAGGCAGTGCCACAGCTGAATCAGTGAATGAGTAACATCAACAAGAGTTCAGATTTTTTCTCTTCCACACCACAGCCTGCAGGTTCTTGGCTTTTTCTCTTAGGCTTGTCACCTCATGGTCTCAAGGTGGCTACTGTGGCTTCAGCCATCAAATATTCATTGGGCCAGATTCAAAGGCTGGAAGGAGGGGCATAACCAGGGCATAGAGAGGGAAGTTTCTTTCCACTTGCCTCTCTCCCTGTAGCAGGAAGAACAGATATTTCCCAGGAGTCCTACCATAGACTTCCTCTCATATCTCATTGGTCAAAACTGAGTCACATATCTAACCTAGCTTCAGGGAGGCCCAAAGTAAGAGTGCAGATAATGGGAAACACATAGGCGTTCATGATGTTGAAAAGTAAGCCAGGCTTCTGTGAAGCTGACAAATGCTGACCAAGCCAAAGTAACAGAGAGGAGAGAAATGCAACAAAGATGACACAAATTAACACTTCAAAAGATAATGATTTGAGAAAGAATTGGGAAAGGACTTTGCGAAAATGAATGATGCCTTGAAACTGTTTTGCAAAAATTGCCTCTTTAAAGGTCAACTATGAAAGTCAACTATGAAGTAAAAGATACTGCATTACCAAAATCACAGTTTGGTAAAATCAACCGTTGACTCATTCTCAGTTTGTCCATTGAATTACAGCATAGTTGTTGCAGTTTTACTCTAAATTTTGCTAAATATAAAACTCAACTTTCATCCATTTTAGTTATAATGTTTTAAGATACATTCCTAATCACACTTGTCTACTGCTTAGTATGAATTGTTTTTCTTACTTTAGAGTCAATGTGTAACCTTTCTCAGGCCCGTGCCACCTTTGACAATAAGGACTTCCTATACCTAACATATGAGAAAGCCATTTTTAAAGGTGTTGTCTCGACCAGTTCTTGTGGATTTTAGGACATATCTTTTCCAAGTGGCACAGTTCCCGTAAGGAAAATGTAATAATCAGTGCCCAATTGCAGGCACATTGGAGCCACACAGGCTCCGTGGTTCCTTCTCCCAAGCTCAGAGGTAGCTACATTGCGTCTTTCCTCATGAGCTGAAGTGAACAAAGGGTTGAAAAAGAGACCAAGAGTGTTAATTTATCAAAGCCCCTCCACAGGGAAAACATAGAGAGTGGAGAATAAATGCCCCCCATCAGAATTCTTTTTTCTCATTTGTTTGTTTTTTAGAGAGTTTAGAAGATAAATACTATGTATGTGTTTCACATGTTCCTTGAAAAATAGAGTTTTTTGTTTGTTTTTTTTTTTTGGATATAGTTTCTTAAATGGAGCAAACATCTGTCAGCAGACCTGGTTTCATCTAATGATTCACAGACCCCAGCTCTGAAGCCAGTCCAGCGTTCCCAGTGGCCAGGCACAGAGTGGTCGATGACCCTCAGGATGCTGGACTTCCTGGCTGAGAACAACCTCTGTGGCCAGGCCATCCTAAGGATTGTTTCCTGTGGCAATGCCATCATTGCTGAGCTTTTGAGGCTCTCTGAGTTTATTCCTGCTGTTTTCAGATTAAAAGATCGAGCCGATCAACAGAAATATGGAGATATCATATTTGATTTCAGCTATTTTAAGGTAACCTTCCCCTATAGCATTTGAACCCCTGTCTTTCCTAGAAAGCATGCTTTGTCTGGGAACCCTGAGACTCTGAACAGTTGAGTCATTATGGAGAAAGAGTTAAATAGAAGAGATTTTTAAACCAAATTTAATATTAGCTGACTAACTGGAAAATAATATAAAGGTATTGTGTGAAGCCCTAACACAATATAATCAAATTTTTAAACAATAACTTTGGTATAATACATTTCACATTAAAGCATGCTTATTGAGGTTGCAGTTCAGACTCTTTTGTTTGAAAGGGATTTTATATCTGGACTTCTGTTATCCTCATTACTTTCTGTTGCTCTCCTTACAACGTTTGACATCCCTTTTAAGGCATAAGAACAAATTTTTTAAAGAATACCTAGAAATTTTTACCAACAAATATGTTTCTGTTGACATCTCCATAACTATGTTTTTATTCTCAGGGTCCAGAATTATGGGAAAGCAAACTGGAAGCTAAGCCAGAACTACAGGATTTAGATGAAGAATTTCGTGAAAACAACATAGAAATTGTGACCAGATTTTATTTAGCATTTCAAAGTGTGCATAAATATATTGTAGACTTAAACAGGTATTGATTGCTTTAGTAATAACTTATTCTGATAGTAAATATTGGAGAAGGAAAAAGGACATCCTAGAACATGTAAATCTTTCTGAGCTACAAAATTTACTAGATTGCACCATACATAATTGTCTTGTCCTTCTTGTGACACTAGCCATCTTAAGTATTTTGGAGTTTTATTATAATTTCCAGCTGTTGTAAAGTATTATAATAATCTTGGTCTATACTAACTCAGGTAGCTTTCAATCCTGTGGTTTATGGTCATATTCTAGTATATTATGTCTAAGAAGTAGAAAAAAAGGAACATATATTTGTAGCATTGGTAACCATAGCCTTCCTCCTTATCTCTGACCACACAATATTCTCTTCTTTTCAGCCCTTAAGAATTCATTACTCATTAGCTTTTAAACTATTCCATGTTCTTATGCTATTACGGTACTTCCTAAGATATTTGTAATTCATAATTCAAGACTAAGGAATATTCCATTTCCTTGAAGCAGCCACAGATATCAATCTGTGACCCTAATCACGATGAATTTCAACTCACATACTATTTGAAGACCAGGATGCCTAGTATCTTGCCTTATCTTTTAGAAAGCTTTACTTTCCTTCATCAAAGATGTTGTTAAAGTTTCCATTATCAATGAATAACTTGCTGTGGGATTTCATTTCTAGATACCTGGACGATCTCAATGAAGGTATTTATATTCAGCAAACCTTAGAAAGTGTGCTTCTCAATGAAGATGGAAAACAACTTTTAGTAAGTATTAGTGACCATTTAAAATAGAAATTCAAGAATGTCAAGCTTAGCATCACTTTTTTTCTAAGTCACAAATACATAGAGTTCCCTTCTTTAAAGAGAGGCAAAATAAACTGATAATAATCTTCCTGACAGATCTGTATCTGAATTTAGAGCTTAGTAGACTTTGAACAGGATTACAAAGAAATAAAGACTGTGTGGTGTTTCTGAACCTCTTCAGTGTAACCGTCCTCTCTTTATCTTTCGCATCCCAGACATCTAGCCTAGTACTTCGTACACAGTGATCGGCTAAGAAATGTTTGTTAAATGAGTGAATGACCTAGAAGTATTCGTAATATTGGGATTCCATTTTGGCATCCCATACAAAAGATCAAAACCAGGCCAACGGAAAGGTAGTCCCTGTGAGTTAAAACGTATCTCACATAAATCTTCCAAAGCTCACTCTGTACAGAAGGTGAGAACCCTTTCAGGGGAAACCTGCATTCTCCTTGTAATATAAAGCTTTTGGGAACGATGGGAGCAAAGTGATCTTTTTAACCATTATCAGCCTCCCTTTATGAGAATGTATATTCTTGTGAGTTTGGCCGTTGTCTTTCTCTCTTCGTAGTGTGAAGCGCTGTATCTGTATGGCGTTATGCTGCTGGTCATTGACCAGAAGATTGAAGGAGAAGTCAGAGAGAGAATGCTGGTTTCTTACTACCGGTACAGGTACGCCTGGCCAGGGCTCCGCACGACAAAAGCGCTGCTGTCGGTAAAGTGCAGTGGAGCTTTCCGTACTGCCTTTAGTGTGAACCCATAGCAATATGGTCTAAAACGCAAAAATAGAAGATTCTCTATCTCCTCTGAACATAATAGAGCAGTTGCTCTGTATTTTATATCATCATCATCATAATGGGTACTACATAACCTATGGATTATAGAGAAAATATTTTATAAGCCATAAATAATTAAAGATCTATAGATTGTCATGTCTGTGATGGTACCTCAGTTTTTTTGTTGTTAAAGGAACCTGAATTTTCTTTACCTTAAAGATAAATTTGGGGATTTGGAAGTCTAATGAATGTTCTTTTTTGTTTGTGTTTGTTTGTTTGTTTTTGTTTTTAAAGTTTCAAATGTTATTCCTTGACAGATGAGTAAGGAAATGAATGCAAGAACTTTCTGCTGTCGTTTTTAGGTTGATGGGTCTGAAAAGTTATTCCTCAGAGGTCAGGTTGAAAGCGAATTCTCATAGATATGCATGAAACAAACACAAAACAAGCAACAGCACACATCAGGATCACATGTTAGGTGTGTCTCTACAGAGCTGTGACTTCAAGAAGTAGCATCTTAAAAACAGGAGCCACTATAACCAACTCCGTAATTCCAGTACCTACCACACACAGGTTTCAGTTTGTTGAATTAATAAGTCAAAATCTGGATACAAGGTCAATGTGAGAAGTAGTCAAAACTCAGGGAAGAAACAGCCAATAAGCAGGAGTCATTAGGAACTCAGGCTAAAAATGTGTAGACTAGAATTAACAATTTCAAATTACAATATAGGACAACCTAAATAGGGCAAGGAGGGAGATTCTCAGCAGAGGGGGCATTGTCCAGGGACATCATATTTTCAGCAGCACCTGGCACTGCTGCCTCCTCAGCGGTAAATTAACCTTCAGCTACTGAGCTCACCGGTTCCCTTTCAGCTTTATGAGCGTGCGAGGAAAGTGTCTGCCCACACGCACAACCCCACCTCATCAGTTTGACCAGGAGCTTCCTTAACATCTCTGTTTTTAAAAATGAACCTGGAATGGCCTTACCTCTATTTCTGGAAGTACCTGGACAAACAAAAATGATAAGGAATGTAAAGAAGAAGAAAGTTTGTCTCTCAAGCCCAGCTTTGACAATCCAGCTTTGTCCCTTGGGGCACAACAGCTAATTCATTGGAATGTGAGGATCCATTGTTGAAATGACACTGAGAAATTGCAAGTCAGGGTTGTGATGGAGACTCTTAGGTCCAGTAGGAGGTCACCTTCATGTCTAAGACCCTGAGTCTCTGAAGGATTACTACAACCCACCACTCCAAAAATCACAGGTGTTTTGATTAAACCTGTGTAGAAGGTGTACCTTAACAAGAAAAAACAGTTAACGTATATTCCACTTTAAATTGTCATAATTCTTAAAATTATTTTTTTAATATAAAAAGTGTTGATGCAGGTTCACATTCTTTATGCCCAATTCTGAAATCAAAGAGCTATGAAAAATGGATATACATACACACACACAGGCACACAGAATAACCTTTCTGGCAGCAAAACCTGATTGAACCTAAACTCAGATGGAGTCAAAACCTGAGCAGAGCAAATATGATCTCATCTCACTGCGTGAATATTCGTAAATTTTACTACAGAAATATTAATGTGTGTTGATTGTGGAGTGCCCAACTGAGACCTTGCTGGACCATTCTACTGTGGATGGTCTACATGCCTTATTACTTTTTTATATTTGAAAACTGCTCTATTCTGAAACAAATCCAGACCCAGAGATTTTGGGAAAGGGATTACAGGCCTTAACATAGAACTGTACTTACATACAAAAGCCCGTCTTTTACATTTGCTGCATTATAACAGGCTTTTTGAAAGTATAATTTTGAATCTTAAGGATATAAATTGACGCATGATCTAAAACTAGATAAGGTCAAGAAATCCTTCTGCTTTGTTGGACTTTTGAGTTTCTAATATGTGTGGTTTGTTTGGCCCTTTGCTTCCTGTTGTGAACATGACTCAGTGCTGCTCGATCTTCTGCTGATTCAAATATGGATGATATTTGTAAGCTGCTCCGAAGTACAGGTTATTCCAGCCAACCAGGAGCCAAGAGACCACCCAACTATCCTGAGAGTTATTTCCGGAGGGTGCCTATAAATGAATCCTTCATCAGTATGGTCATTGGTCGACTAAGATCTGACGATATTTACAACCAGGTGGGGATTAAGTCTGTTAAGATCTTAGTTATTTAAAAGAGGGATTTCACATGCCTCCTCAGTTACTCCTGTCCTTCTTCCTCCCTCCTTCCTCCAAAAAGTAAAAGTAGCTAAAAATTGTTTAAGACCTTTGAGCTATGCTATGGGATGATAGAGGAAAGGGGGATGTTAATTTGCGCAGAATTAGAGATTTCAGAGACAAGATGGGGTTTGAACTATATTTGGAAAGAAGTAGTTATTGAGTGTGTGTTAGGTGTCTGTCCATGGGCTGGGGATACATCGCTGGCCAAGGGAGGCCATGGTCACTGTATAATGAGCTCGTAGCTGAGGAAAGCAGACAGACAGACAGCTAAAGGAATCACAATAAAACAAGAGGAGTGTTATCTTGGAGGAAGGAGCATTGTAACAGGCCTCCAAGGCCGCGCTGAGAGCGGTCCAGACAAAGGAGGCAGCACGAACAAGACTATGAAAACCCTGCAGCATTTGCAAGTAGTCTCACTTTCCCCTCCAAAAAGGATGCCAAGAAAATTGCCACTTGACTTCGTTTTCCTGAAGAAAACACAATTTTATGTGTGTCATATATACGTATGTATATATGTGTATTTTTTTTACTAGAAGAAAGTTGAGCCTATGGTAACTAGATTTCATTTATCACAGAGTACACTTGCTCTATACAGTTCTTTAGATAACCTGTTAGTTTTTTGTATGAATATGTTAAGTATAAATGAAAGAGTTTTGTGGGTTTAAAAAAAAAAACAACTCAAAATCAGGAACTACCTGCAGATAGAAGCTCTCTATAATATTTTTTGCCATTTATTGAGAATTCAGTATGAACCAGAATCATGAGAGGTTCTTCATATACCATCATCTCTATTCCGTACAGTGGTCATGCAGAGTAGGCAGTATAGCCCTCATGTTGCTGCTGAGAAAACCAAGGCTTAGGGAGCTCAGATAACTTTCACATGGTCATGTAGCTAAGTAGCAGAAGCGTAGTTTGAATTCAGGTCTGTATGACTTCAAAACCCGTGCTGATTTTTCACTCCCTGTCCTTACCCCTTCTGCCTTCTATGCAGTCCATTTTGTCCATTTCTCAAGGCAATATGTTTCAGTTTTCTCCTTGCCCATGACCTTCATTAGCACAGAGGTTAAGCTGTAGTGTGTTGTGTGTACACACCACTCCCTGCCGGGACCTCCCCTGTCCCTGGCTGATTGGAGCGGGCCAGTCACTTGACCCAAGATGGGTCATTCTCCTGTCTCCAGATAATTTGGAGTTGGGCCTGAGCAACAGTTTCTGGACACAGGTTTACTCACATCATCCAAAATTTGGAGTGTGGGGCAGCATCATTCTGCCATGTTAAAGAAAACCACCTGGAGAAAGAGCAAAAAGTTGGGCAAACACATCAAGGGGAGAACGTGAAGGCTTTTTGGTTCACAGCTCTAGGCCCTTCCAGAGACCTGGCCAGGCTCCATGTGATACTGCTCTGTCCGTCCTTGTAAAAATTTTCCCCCTTTCTGCTTATAGTCCTCGAGGCAGTATGTACTGTGTGCAGCCTGAGATCCCTAGAGCATGAGGCAATGGACTGGGACACACCAGCTTTGGAAAGACAGGCAGAAGGAACCCACCCAGCAAAGCACATTAAGAGGAGTGATGTCTGGGAAGCAGAGGAGGAGAGAATTCCTTTTCTGGGAGAATTTAAGTGAGAGAGCTAAAATGAGGCCATTGAATTGGGTGGCTGTGAGGTTATAAGCGACCATAGGAAATTCCATTGAGGTGAGGGTGGGGGTCAGATTTCAATGAGCAGATGAACAAACAGGAAGTGAGAAAACAGCAATGGTGAGTGTAGAGTCTGTCAGTTCTAAGAGATGGTGATGGGAAAGACAGAAATGGACAACTGGTGGGAGACCTGGGGTTACCACCTTCTTTTTTATAAGGGAAAGACTTAGAATTGCAACAGAGTTGAGGCCTGGAAGGAAGAGAATAATGCCATGTGGTTAGGGGGTAAGAAGGAAGGCCCTGGTTAGCAATGCCAGGAGCATTGCTCCCACTGTCCAGGGTCCTCCAAGGAGATGGACTTCTGGAGACTGATCTATCCTAGAACTAGGTCATATACTTGGTGCATGTAAGTTCAGTAGTTACCAGCGGCTGACTCTCCTGGGTGTCCTCTCCACACTGCAGGTCTCAGCATATCCTTTGCCGGAGCACCGCAGCACGGCCCTGGCAAACCAGGCCGCCATGCTCTATGTCATTCTCTACTTTGAACCTTCCATTCTTCATACCCATCAAGCAAAGATGAGAGAGATCGTGGATAAATACTTTCCAGATAATTGGGCAAGTATTACTGTTAGGTTGGTTTTTGTTTTTTTGTTTTCTCTGTAGTAAGCGGTTAGAGAACTGGCGCTTCCGTTCATTTGGCCTGTTACCCAGAGGCCATATGTTGTAAAAAGTGAGGCACAGAATCACTTAGATAAAATTGCTGTGTGTGTTGAAAATTTTATAAATCATAACATGAGGGAATAAATCAGCCAGTAAAATTTCTTCAGCCTATTCTTTTTTTTTCTTAAGTGGATGCTCTCAAGCTAAAACCACGTGTTTTAATATATCTTGTTTTAGCTACAGAGATTGTAGCTAAGTTACACAAACCTTTCTTTATTCTCTTTTATTTTATGAATCTAAACTAATGGAATTCATCTAATTTGTCATCCTAGGAATAGGAATTTCACTTTTATAATAAGTTTTATCTATAAACTAACACTGATGGGACTAAGAAGTTTTAGATTGCTACAGGGATTTGCTTCTAACTTTTTAATGTTTCACTTAAAAATATTAACTCTTAAAGGAATAAAACTGAGCTGACATACTTAATGTACCTATATATTAAATGGTCTCTGTGCTCGGAGGTTTTAACAAAGAACAGTAAGTTGGACCATGTTCTCAGGGAGCAGATTTTATTTCATTTCTTACCATCTGTTGAATCACAAACTCTCTGTGATGAGGGACCCGAATGGGGAGCTTTACTGGGGAAAAGAGCAAACTGCAGTCAGGAGCTGATGCTTCCTGGCCCCGAGTGGTCATTATCATGAGCAAGAACGGAGGATCTAGGAAGAAAACTCTTACGGTCTGGCTTCATTTGCCTACACTTAGAAAAGAGGTGTTGACTGTAGTACTCAGAAACACTTTCAGAATTAAGGAAGGTCCAAGTTCAGTTTCTTGGTACTTATACTCCTACCAAAGCAGTCTGGCACACTGAAAATAAAGGAATAAAAAAAAGATATGCCAGGCAAATGGCAACCAGTAAAAAGCTAGTGAGAAAATACTATAATTCAAGAGAATTTTAAAGAAAAACATTAATAGGGATAAGGAGGGATTGTATATATTATTTTTAAAAATAAATGTAAAACAGTGCCATTCTCCAATTTTAGAGCAGGAGACTTTCATTTGTTTTTGTTTTTTTTTAATACAAAAGGTTATGTTAGCATGTAATGGGCTTATTGTTATTTTAAATGAATTAAATATTTTTTAAATTTCTCAGTTTTAATATGTAATATGATAAATGCCAATAAATGCCAATATAATCCACCTGTTTAAAAAAAGTTCTTTGGGGTCCTCAGTAACTTCTAGGAGTGTAAAGACTGAGATGAGCCCTGGCTGGTGTGGCTCAGTGGATTGAGCATTGCCTGCGAACCAAAGGGTCACTGGTTTGATTCCCAGTCAGGGCACATGCCTGGGTTGCAGGCCAGGTCCCCGGTAGGGGCCATGCGAGAGCAACCACACATTGATGCTTCTCTCCCTCTTTTTCTCCCTCCCTTGTCCTCTGCCTACAAATAAATAAATAAAATCTTTAAAAAAAAAAGACTGAGATGAAAATGTTTGAGTACATTCTCTAGTCAAAGTCCAAGTCTAGTCAGAGTGTCTGCTTCCCTTTCCCCTTTTACTTTTCTTCATCTAAGAAGCTAACACACAGCAAATTGAAAGGGAAACCTTGTTTTACGTATTGTCCCATGAGTAACAACATTGTCATTTTTGTTTCAAAGTGCTCGTAAGGAAGAACACTTCCGTATGTATGTGGAAAATCTTAGTTTCTCATTGATTTTCTTTGGAATGGCATCTAAATTTTGAGTGGGCAGTGTCTTCTCTAATTTTGTGTTTTTCCAACCCATTGCCTTCAAGTGGGTGAGTATTTAGCAAATACTGAGTGAATGTCTCCTCTCTCAGGTAATTAGCATTTACATGGGGATCACAGTTAATCTCGCAGATGCATGGGAACCTTACAAAGCTGCAAAAACTGCTTTAAACAATACCCTGGACCTTGCAAATGTCAGAGAACAGGTAAGTTCTGGCTAATCCGATTTTCCAACAACTGCCTGCCTGCCTTAAAGCCGTAGGGAAGGAGCCAAGGAGACTTCCCAAGGCATTTGGAAGATGTCCACAAAAACATGAATGCAGTGATTAATGAAAGCTGAGTTTTGCAGAATAAGATAATTGTAGATTTTTGACATGTGTAGTGTATATATAAATGGGAGGCTTGGGTCCTAGGGAAGATTCAACAACCTACAATGAATCAGATTGACGTATGGTTTCCACTGACTTCATTTACTCTTGCTTAAAGGCTGTGTCCTTACGGATTGAGCTACTTTGACCAGTAACCAGAATTTTAATGTTTCTATCAACAGGATGAGTGTAGAAGACAGTAATTGAATGTACACATATGCCTGTCACTATAATTTAAATTCATCATTTCTGATGTACAAGATAAGCAACAAGACTAAAGGCATTCGCCTCCTTAAAGTTTAAATGGCTACATTATGTCTTTTTGATAGGGAACACAAGGTAGAAAGAAACACCTAAGCAAGAAGAAGAGTAAAATAATTTTATTGGGGATTATACTTGGTATTTCTAAACAATTATCTTCCTCAACCTGGCTGTCTGAATTTTTTAGTTTACTGTGTGGATAGAATAATATTGATTCAAAAACTTCAGCATGTTTTATTCAAATACATTGCATTCCATAAATAATGCACAAAATAATTTCAATTTTGGAATGTCTCCTAGAAATGTATTAGAGAAAGTGGTGCTTCCATACTTACTGGCATCAGAGCATTAATTTTTCATGACTGAAATCTTTCCAAAATTGCATTTTCTTATTTGTGACATTGTAAGTAGTTCTACAGAGTCTTCTAATGAAAAATCTAGTGACAGTTTTAAACTAACCTGACTAGGTTAATGACTTTTAACGTTTAACTCTTGCTTTAGATAAAGCAGAATGACCAAATTTCCTAAAGGTCCCACAAATTCAGTCTTGAATCAGTGAGGTGTGTTTTTTGTTAAGCTTTCACATGTTTGTAGAAGTCTCATCTTTTGCATATTTCTGTTCTGCTCTGCCTCTTTTGTTGATAATAGTAGGAAGAACAGATAATTTATCTTGTGCCTTTTGTGGTTTTTTTCCACCCAAAAACAGAAGGGAACCACCTGGTCCACTCCTCCACTTATATTTGAAGAAACCAATTCACAGAGATTAAACCCAAAGTCACACCAATACTTAATCTCAGCCAGGTCTAGATTTTAGCCTCTTAATTCTAAGTCCAGTACTCTTTTTTTTTTTTAATGCCCAATAAACCACTTGCCTTTGAGCCTTATCAACTATAGGCCGTATGTTAGTCATCTCATAGAAATGTTATCATCCATCTAGGGATTTATTTGAATGGGATTTGCTTTCAAGACACAGTTCCCTTTTTTTTATATGTAATTCAAGTGTTTTATTTGCAAAGGCAAGCAGGTACGCTACGGTCAGTGAAAGAGTGCACGCTCAAGTGCAACAGTTTCTGAAAGAAGGTTATCTGAGGGAGGAGATGGCGCTGGACAACATCCCACGGCTCCTGAACTGCCTGAGAGACTGCAACGTCGCCATCCGGTGGCTGATGCTTCACACAGCTGACTCAGGTGAGGCGCGAATGGGATCTCTGTCGCTCCGCAGAAAGGCTTTCAGAGCTAAGATCTGCTTCATGGTACAAAGTGGGTTAGCCCTTGGATGACAATCAGTTTGCTTTCTCACTTAGTCATTTGTGTCTGCTTGGGCAAGTCAGTGCCCCTGTGAACAGCTCCTTTGTCCGATGCCGTTAGGCACTTGAAATGGAGAAATTTACCTCCCATGTTCAAGGAACTTGTCACTGATCAAACTGGAAGATGTATGTATACATATGAAGAGTATAACTGTAGATCTGTGGTAGGCAGAGTAATGCCTCCCTGCTCATCCCTCCCAAAACTGTTCATGGCCTAATCCTCAGTGGGTGTGTTATGTTATGTTTCAAAGGGGAGTTAAGGTTGCAGATAGAATTAATGCTTCTGATCAGTTGATCCGAAAGTAAGGAGATTGTCCCAGTGGGTCAAATGCAATCACAAGGGTCCTTAAACCGGGAAAAGAGTAGCAGAAGAGTCAGAACTAGAAAGATGGCATCATGAAAAAGACTCCACAGGCCACTGCTGGCTGAGGAGTATGGACGAAGGGCAGCTTCTAGACGTTAAAAAAGACACGAGAGTGGATTTTCCCCTGGAACCTCCCGAAGGAGCACAGCCCTGCTGACACCTTGATTTTAGCCCACTGAGCCCCGTTTCCAGCTACTCACCTTAAATCTGTCTCACCGGAGCTGCTTCCCAGTTGACTTTGTTTTTCCCGTCATTTTGCCTCTTGTCCTAGTTCTCCCCTCCGTTTATAGTTTACTCGCAGCATGGGTACTGTGGCTAAAGTTTTTAATCACAGAATGGATCTGTTTTAATAAGCTGAGTTGGTCTTACATAAACTTCAGTTCTAACTTGAGGGTTTTACTACATTGACTCAACTATGATCTTTGCCAAAAGTTTTACCATCCCAAGCCTATAAACAGCTCAGGTCCTTGCTTTCTCCTATCGTGAATCCAGCCGCGGTTTTCTAGTGACTCAGCCTCATCTCCATCTTCCGATGACTGTCCCTGACAGCCGTGCCCACGCTCTGGGAGCCAGCGGGCTCCTGGGCCTGCACCATGCCAGGGACCACCGCGGCTGCCCAGCGTCCTCTGCTTTGATCTTCAGCCGTATCTGTTTTCCATTTCTGTGCCTGGCAATTGCCTGACCTGATTGCGCAAGGTCATAATTTACCAGAAACAAATGGTTTGCCCCTCTGGTTGGGAGTCATATGTGGGGAAGCCAACTGCTTATTTAGCTTTTATGGCGCTTCAGTCATGGTGTGCAGAAAGGAAAACATACTCTTCATACCCTGTCCTGTTAACCAGCTGCAGGCACTTCTCCCAGGCTCAGAGGCTTCTGCAGTGCCCTGCAGCTGTTGGAAAAACACACTCTGCGCTAACACTGCTGAGGCAAGGCTAGGCTAGCTGGCTGCTGAAGTCTGACCCCCACGTTATCACGGCTCAGCGCTTAGAGAGGATCAGGCCCGGAGAACACTGGGACCAAACCTGGTTTATACCAGGGAGTTAGTTAATCGTTAATGAAGTGATGTCCCCTATCCAAAAAATGAAAACAAATTAATATCAGGAGTTTTTTGTGTTGCGTCAGAATTAATATAGCCCTGGCCGGGTGGTTCATTTGGTTGGAACATTGTCCCATACCCTAAATGGTTGTAGGTTCAATCCCCAGTCAGGGCACCTATGTAGGTTCTGGGCTCAATCCACTGTCACAGCACGTACAAGAGGCATCCAATCAATGTTTCTCTCCTCTTCTTCCTCCTCCTCCTCCTCTTCTTCTCTCTAAAATCAATGAACATGTCTTTGGGTGGGGATTAGAAAAAAAAGAATCTATAAAGACAAGCCAAAATCCTTATACATTTAGTGTGGGGTTTTTTGTGTTTTTAAGGTTAGCAAATATGAAACTGAAAAATTGTCTCCATGTAATGAATGTCACCAGTTCCAAGGTAGTTGTGGAGAATGCATGGCAAATCAGAACTCTGCAGTTTGCCATGAAAACCGAGCCCTTCTCCAGGTTGTCCCAAGTCTCCTCCTGACGGAGTACCTTAGAAGTCAACATAGAAAGTGGCTTTCCACAAGCTTCACCATAAGTGAAGCACCAAAAACACCCATGCATTTGTTCTTGTCCCATGGTCATCCTATACATGTCAGGCACTCCGAGATGCTGATGGGAGGGCTAGGGAGGTAGGGATGTGCACATGTAATGCCAGTCACTCCCGGGGACCTTGAACCTCATCAGCTGTGAACTTGACTGTGTTTGCTGTCTTAAAGTTTTTTTTTGTTGTTGTTGTTGTTTACTTTATTTGCAGTCCACATAGCCTTTACTTGTATTTTTTTCCTTGTCCTATTTTCTTACTCTTTCATAGGCAGTAATTGGCCCCATAAACCAATTTCGGCAAATATCAGTATTTTTTATTCTATGTACTTTTTAAAGACATATTGTTTGTGTTATTTAAAACAGTTTAGCTTGGCAGCTGAGAAGTGGAGCAGGGAATCAGGACCTCTGGTGTTTTGTCCCTGGGTCAGTCACTGCCTAATTTTGAGACCGCGGCCTGGTTGCCCTAATCTCTGGGCTTAGCAGCTAGTCCAGAAAGCTCTGAGCATCAGTGTTGCCCTTGGGTTTTCACAAGGAGCAGACTAATCCCAGGCCTGGTTTTTTCCATTTGCAGGTACCACATCTTTTTGTGGGCTGCCCTGCTTCCCTGTTGTGTTAAGGGTCCCCAAGACCATCCCAGGTTCAATGGTTTACTAGGAAGACTCAACATGTAGTAGCACTTACAGCTATGGTTTTTTTTACGGTGACAGGATAGAAAGCGAATCGGCTCAGGGGAAAGGCACGGGGGGCAAAGTCTGGAGGAAAGGAGACCCAGTGGAGTCCTGTGGGTGCATTTAATGCCCACAGCAGTGAGGTGTGCCCGCCCATGGGAGCAGTGGCCAACCGGGGAGCACGTGAGAAACCCAGTGCCCGGGGTCTCTGCTGGGAGCCAGTCACAGGCAGCCTCTGTTTGGCACATACCAAAATCCCAGACTCTGCCCTGGCTGGTGTGACTCAGTGGATTGAGCATCGGCCTGCGAACCAAAGGGTCGCTGGTCCAGTTCCCCAGTCAAAGCACACACTTTGGGCACATGCCTGGGTTGCGGGCCAGGTCCCCAGTAGGGGGTGTGCAAGAGGCAACCACACATTAATATCTCTTTCCCTCTATTTCTCCCTCCCTTCCCCTCTGTCTAAAAATAAAATAAATAAAAATTTAAAACAAAAACAAAAATCCAGACCCCCTGAAGGGGAGCAGGTGTTCATCATAAGCATTGTTTGGACAAACAGTTAAGGCACAGAGGGCCATTATTACCAGTTTTCAAAATGGTGGGAACTCTTCCAAAATCCAAGTTCCCAGATGCCAACCAAGGGCCAACTGTGCAAACAGACCTTTCTGAAGATAGCAATCTCGGACCTGCTGCATTAGCTCTTCTGTAGATCTGTCCACAATTGACTGGCAGAGCTCAATGCCCTAAACCAAAAGCAACTCCAGACAGCCAGTACGTAAGGAGGCCACCCACTTAGGAAGCGGTGTCAGGGGCCCTGCCTATCTGTATTGGACAGTCGACAGTAAACCAACCCAAGAATGCTTACAAAATCTGGAAATGCTGTTCTGTAGCTTGTTTTCTTCATTCAACAATGTATCACAGATGGCATTCCATGTCAAATCCAGTCGTCATATTTAATAATCCAATTATACTTTCTCCCATGGCATACATTTACTAAAATTAATTTTACTATCTGTTATTGATATACATTTGCTATTTACCTTGTAAAGACTTAAAATGAAGGAGAGTATTCAAGAGTTCATATTCTGTAGATTTTTCCTACCCATTTAATAAATGGAAACTCTTTTTTCCTATTCTAGCGTGTGACCCAAACAACAAACGCCTTCGTCAAATCAAGGACCAGATCCTAACAGACTCCAGGTACAATCCCAAGATCCTCTTTCAGTTGCTGTTGGACACCGCACAATTTGAGTTTATACTCAAAGAGGTAAAAATATTGAATGAATAATTGCCAAATTCTTAGATTTTTTGTGTGTTAAAAAAAATTTTTTTTGAACATTAGGATTTAGTAGCAGTATCTCTGATTCCAGCTACAGATTCTGACTGTCTGAGATGATTCTTATAGAAAGAGGACAGAATTAGACATTGAACAGGCATTTAGGGCCAGCCGTCACTGGAGATGCAGTGATGGGAAGAGAGCACTGGACTGTGGAGGCTTCAGTCCGTGAGGCACATGGACATGACCCTACTGAAGATGTCGATGCAGGCTGAAGTGCGTGCTAAAGGAAAGGAACAGAGTCCTCTAGGTACCTGAAGGACAGGACCCTGGCCTCGCTTCAACGACTTCCCTGGGAAGAGAAGCTTCTGAAGGGACCTGTCAGAGTTAGCGGAGACGAAGTTGGGAGTGTGATGGAGAACATTCCACAGAGAAGACAGAGTATGTTTAAGTCCTCCTGGGTGAGGAGCCGCGTGGCCAGCTCTAGGACCCGAAAGACCAGTGGGCTGGAGGGGAGGGAGTACGCGAGCAAGGTGGCATGAAGTGAGCTGGAAAGGCGGAGGAGCCAGCCTGGGCCAGGCCTTGCAGGATTTAAGCCTTTATTTAAAAGCCATGATAGCTTATTGGAAAGGGCCTAAGTAGGCTGGACGATTTGTCCTTGAACAGGGTCCTCTCCTAAAGGCTTTAAAGAGTTTTGAGTTCACTGACAGAAATTCTGGGGTTAGCCTTCTCCCTAAAGAAGCATCTCCGGGCACAACAAAAATGGGAGATATCTGGAAATGCCCAGGTTCTGTAAACAGCAGCCTTCAGGGTTTGGATCAGGTGAGCCTAGGAACTCACCCAGGACTTTACTGCCTGTTCAGAACCAATACTTAACCTTGCCTCAGTCTGGTTAGGAGTGTACTGGGTGTTTCTTTAGCTTCTAGGTCAGTGAAAACACTGTGTTCTCCCACTGAGTAGCTCAGAAAAAGTAGATGTTGATTATTAACCTGACATTAATGTACGTGCCGGGTGTTTTCAGTGGCTTGTCTTTGTGTAACTTTATAAGATCAAAAAATGCCACAGTGGTACAAGGGTTTATTTCCCTGGGCTCTTACGAGGTAAAAGTGCATGAATACTGATTGTCCTCTTAAGAAATTCTTTATGTTTTTCATAATGAATATTGAAAAAACAAGCAATGGGATAGGGAGACTCCATCTGCAGATGAAGCGGTCAAGGTGGGGTGGAATTTCGTGGGGCCATGGCAGAGGAATCTTTGGTGGTCAGGCAGGATGCGTAATCAACAAAATACACACTAGGAGGAGGAACAGTGAGAATTATGAATGGAGCCTACCCTCCCCTTATGCGTGCCTAGGATTTATCAATGCCATTTGACTGGCAGTAGCAACAGAACTGTCACCCTGAGGCCATCATTGCACACTGAGTGGCTCTGAGTCCTTCAAACACTTACTCACAGGTTGAGCCCACAGGTTTTATAAATGATAAAATGGGATTTGGGATAGGAGATGGTCCTTAAATTAGGAGACACACCTTCGTATAAAAATCAGAGGAAACATGGTTTCAATTAGTATGTTTATAGGAGAATCAGAAAGTGATTCTAGAAGAAGGGTGGGAGGTAGGAGAGAGAAAAATATAAGTTAAAGAATCAAGGTGAAATGTCAGAAATGCATATTTCTCATTGTTTTGCTCTATTTGTATTAGGCATCACAGAAATTGTCACCTCAAAAGGACCTTGGAGCAGTAGTCAGCAAATTTAATTTCACATTAAAATGTTGATTCCTGGGCGTGCCCAGCACCTTCAAACCAGAATCTTCAGTGGTGGGGCTTAGGAATCTGAAAACGCGAAAGCCCTCCAGGGCGTGCCCATGCCCTATGACATGAGAACCACTGCCTCAGGGATGGTCTAGCTTTGCCCCTCCATTTGCATAAAGAAGTGAGGCTCAAGAGCTAGCATTAGGGTAATATTAACAGTAGGCCTTATATAGGGTCCAGCAGAAGTAATGCCTCTTGAGTCTGGCTGGTAGGGTAATAATACGGGTGTAAGTTTTAATTTGAACATTTCACCTAAAATGTCAAATGATGTGCTCAACTGTGATATTATTATGTTACAGAATTACACGCTTATGATTTTGTAATAAAAGATTTGGTAATTAAAAAAGGGGCGTTATTGGTGCCGGACCCTGTATTTTTCTAATAAACGCGATGCCACTGAGGCTTTCTTAGTAAACTGCTTAATCTGGATTTTCTCTTAAGTAAATAAACCTCTTCTGTCCCCACAACAGATGTTCAAGCAAATGCTTTCAGAAAAGCAAGCCAAATGGGAGCATTACAAGAAGGAGGGCTCAGAGCGGATGACGGAGCTTGCCGATGTCTTTTCAGGGGTGAAGCCCCTAACCAGAGTGGAGAAGAATGGTAATTGCTGAAGAGGAAATGCTGGTGTGCTTGAAATATATACACAGATTGTTAAAAATAGGCAGAGGCAAAAGTCCTTACCTTGTCATTCATTATATGCTAGGACATTACTCATGAAGCTCTCTTGGGCAACTTCTGTATCTCCTGTGGACTTCTCTTATCTTTGAAGTGTGAGATTAAGCTAAATCAAGGGTTCTTACTCTCTGGTTCATAGATAGTCTTTACAGTCGTAATCCCTAGCCCCACTCCACCATAGTATGCAAAATTAATGTGTCAGCTTGTGTGCATTTTGGGGTAGGAGGAAGGGCCTATAACTGTCACGATCTTCCCAGAAGGCTACCTCATCAAGAACATTAATAACTACTGTCATAGATAATACAGAAGATGATCCTTCGAATCTCGTTTGGTTCTTTTTCACTGTTGCATCTGCCATCTAGTGGCAGAAAAGGAGACCTACAGACTGTTTTGAAACTATAGAGTTTAACTTTAATTTAAATCTGCTTTTTTAAGGAAAATACATCAGTAGGAAAATTATAGTATTCCTTCAGATTTTTATATAAATAGGAACCTTTCTAATTACTTTCAGAGGACCACTCTGAATTTTAAATTGACAAATTGTACTTTTTTAAATGTTTAATTTTAACTATCAAGTCCATTTTGATAGTTATTCAGTAAAATTGCATAATAGTATAGCTTTTTATTTTAAAAAACTTTACTATTTGTGATCAGTAGGAACTTGTAATCACTTTATTTGGCTTTTGTTGATTTATTTGATGCAGAATGACTGTCTAAAATATATTTCCAAATTAGATTATTATTCCTATAGAGAAAGGTCAACCAGTTTTTAATGATGTGGTTAAGTTGGCAACATGTTTTGCAGGCAGGTCACCATATTGTGACTAAAAAACAAATAACAATAACCAGCTTGGTACGTAGAATCAGACACATTAATCTCTATTCTAATCCCTTTTAGTTTCTCATAAATACAACATTGTTTCAGAGGTCATTCAAAACATCATCTTATACTTTTTCTGGCCGCGTAGCATATTTTGGTTTAGGAAGCACTTTCTCAAATATTTCTTGTTTGATCTTTACAATCCTATGAGATAAAACATCTTTATCCTTATTTTGTATGTAAGGAAGCCAAAACTTAAAAATATAATCACTTGCCTATGGTAACAAAGGTCTAGAGCCTGGGTCTAACTCATTGCTTCAGGCTCCAAATCTTATCCTCTTTCTACTACTCCACAGCTGTTCCTCAGTCTACCAAAAAAAAAAAAATTGAAATTACCACTAGTGTTCCTCATGTCAATTATAGGAACTTAGATCATAAGCCCTTACGTGCTCTCGTTAAGTGAAATCATCCCACTGATTTAAAAAAAAAAAATCCTATAAGGAATCAACTTGGTGAGGTGAAAAGAGCAAAGCCTTTGAATGGGGACAGACAGTTGTAACAATCCTGGCCCCACCATTTAGTAACAGTGGAGCCTTGCATAGGGTTCTTAATATCCCTGGGCATCCGCATCCTCTGAGAAATGTGTCCTAATTCCTACCTCCGCAGATAGTTGTGAAGATTAAATAAGGTGAAGTTTAGGGCTTTGCCTGACACACTGAAGTACTGGGAGCATGTTAATGCCCTTTCCTTTCTCACCCTGTGATATGCCAGCTGGTTTGTGAATGCAGATAGGGACCCCTGATCTGGTCAGATGTCCCTGCAACTGACCACTCAAACCTCACACTCCTGGCACGTTGGTTTCCTCTTTCTCCCCGAGACATGCCATTACCATTTTTGCCCCAAAACCTCTGTTCATATTTGTCCCTCCAGCTAGGGACAAACCATCCCTCCTTCTCTATCTACCTGTCCAGATCTGTACCCCTCCTCACTTCTCCAGAAAGCTCCCCCCTAACCCTATCTGTGTCCTTCCAAGCTCCTCCCCACCGCCACTGCCACCTTTGCACATATCAGTTTACTGCTGCACTAGGGCCTTTAAACCTTTTCTGCCAGATACTGTAGACTAAGCTATTTGGAAGTTTCATCTTTTCTACCAGGTCACATGCTCCAGGCATTTCTGTAGTTACTGTTCAGATAGTACCTGAGAACAACGTAGGCACATAGCAAAAGCTCTGTGAGTGAGACCTAGATTTGTAAATGATAATTTAATTAAATTTGAGCCACAGCTACAAGAATTCTGGGATATCAGTATTGTTTCCTTGTTTCTGCATTTATAGAAAACCTTCAAGCTTGGTTCAGAGAGATCTCCAAACAAATACTATCTTTAAATTATGATGATTCTACTGCTGCAGGCAGAAAAACTGTGCAACTAATCCAAGCTTTGGAGGAGGTAAGGAAGGTCTTCTTAAATGACAGTTCTCAGATCATGAATCATACCTTTGACCCACCCAGCCATCTGCTCCTGGAAATCTAAGAAAAGAATTTATCGGCAAAAGCAGTATGAATTAATATGCCCACTGTAATATTCTATGCAGTGTCCTAAACCTGGGAAAATAAATGATCAGAATGAAGAGAATGGTAGCAAAAATTGTATTTCAACTGTGGAAACATGAAGTCTTGGAAAAATTTACAAACATTGAGAAAATTGTGGTAATGAGATAAAAGCAAAAAGAAAATTGCATTGTATATACCATTTTTAGGTTTATAAAAAGTATATACCTTGGAAAATGCTAGAAGTCATAGAGCAAAGTAAAAATAACTGTATGATAATCATATGCTTATAAGTTATATATTTTCTTTTTTTGAAAAAAGTTTATTGTTTTTTATCTACTTAAAAATGATTGTACCAAAATGAATTATTACATCTTTGCACTCTTAAAATTTTATGTTTAATCTTAAACATAAGAGTATGTTTAACTAGGTTTAAAATGGGAAATAAAAACATCAGAGTGTTGACCATAAACTGTATTATTTCTAAAACAACCTATACTCATGTGTAATTTTGTCTGATTGATATAATTGTACATTTTAAAGATGTAAATTAATACTTTTTTCATTTGGCAGACTTTCTTACAGGCTTGTTCTTAATTTCACGAGGTTTTTAGGATGGTCTCTGTTAATGCCCACAAAGTATAAGAGTGCACTGTTCGTGTTCCAGACCCCTAGCCATGCCAAAGCAACTACTCACTTGTACTGTTTCCAGTTTGGTTGCTTTTTGGGTTTTCTAGTTTATGGTAATACTATAAAAAACATTGTAAATTTCGGATGGCTTTTTATCTTTTCCATTATTTTGGCATATAGCCCAGGCCCCTTGAATTATATACATTAAAATTTCTGGACATAGTGAAATCATTTTGTTTTAAAGAGGACATCAAAAGAATTTAATAATATACACATGCCAGCACCTTGGTTGTGATGGAACTTGTTCCGTTTTTTAGCAATCCCACAAATCTTCAGAATTAAGAGGATTTTCCCATATATGTTTATTGATACTGAAATGGAGTATTCATTTATTATGTCATATGTTTACAGGATAAGAAGGACTGCTCAGTTTCTAATCCTACAAATTTGTGCATAGTTTTATGACTTGGCTTACACATTTCTGACATAATAATTTGAAATTAAAATTTTGCCAAGAAATTCTTAGTTAATTAGTGGGCTTTCTTTGGAGTGTTTTCAAGGAAAAACGAACACCATAATGGTCATTCAAGATTTTAAAAATAAATGTATTTGTTTATGTAACACAGGTTCAAGAATTCCACCAGTTGGAATCAAATCTGCAAGTGTGCCAGTTTCTTGCGGACACTCGCAAGTTTCTCCACCAAATGATCCGAACCATTAACATTAAAGAGGAGGTCCTGATCACAATGCAGATCGTGGGGGACCTTTCTTTCGCTTGGCAGTTGATTGACAGGTAATGTGGAGAGCCAGCCATTTGCCCTTGATGAAACCACTGTAAATGTCTTCTTACCACTTGTCTCTCTTCACAGTTTCACATCCATCATGCAAGAGAGCATAAGGGTTAGCCCATCCATGGTGACTAAACTCAGAGCCACATTCCTCAAGGTAAGCAAAGAGCGGCAAGATCACATTCTTAGCCACTAGGAAAGAGCCTTCATTGCCGCCTCATTCATTAATTCGGCTCAAGGTTTCATCCTTTTAGACAGTTGGATAACTTCAATATTTTTATAGACTGAAAGTTGTTAGCAGTTTTTCTTTGAGAGCATAGTTTCAAAAGATACCAGAAATACTCAAAGTGTAAATAAGCCAGATCATTTTCCAGAATATTATTTTTAAATGAAGAAGTAGATTTTTTTAAAGTTTTACCAGTATCTAAAAATGTGAATCCCAAGGGTCCTTTATTCACTTGATGTGAATTAAATCCTTTTACTTAATCATTTTTAAAAATTCTGCATGGCCCTTGCTCTCAAGGTAATTTCAGGTCATGACGAATGGACAAATAATTTACTCAGTGTCTCCTGAAGGAATTATCATACATATGAATTCCAAGGTACACTTCTTTCATATTTTAACATCTCAGTCATAGGGGATGGGTTTTATCATCAGTGGCACATTGTAGTTAGTAGTCAGGATGTTTTTTCTTTCTGAGAGGGACGTAAGTAACGGCACGCCTTACATGCTGTGACATCTTTGACTGGACTTAGTACAGTAGTCTGTCAGTCAGAATATCTGATTTCCACAGAGGACAGGCTGCGTTCTGTAGCACAGTGACTTTCAAACCTGAGGGTACAGGAGAATCCCCAGGGGACTTGTCACAGCACAGATGCTGGGCCCCGCCCCCAGAGTGTCTGATTCAGTAAGTCTGGGGTGGGAGCTGGAGAAGTGGCTGCTCTAGCAAGTTCTAGTTGATGTCAGTACTGCTGGTTCAGAGACCAGAGTTTGAGAACTGCTGCTACAGCAAAGACTTTTCGTTTTTAAAAAATTCTGTTAATGTCAGAAACTGTTAATAACATTGATGAAGTTCAGTGGTTTTTGCTCTCTCCGGTAAAGCTCAACAGTTTTGTTACATGTTACTATTTCTAGAAAGAGATGTCTAGGACTTTGCGAAACAGAAGCAGACATGCCTTTTTCCTTCCAGCTTGCCTCTGCCCTCGACCTGCCCCTTCTTCGCATAAATCAAGCAAATAGCCCCGACCTCCTCAGCGTGTCTCAGTATTATTCTGGCGAGCTGGTGTCCTACGTGAGGAAGGTAAGAAGTGCACCAGGGTGATATTTGCATTCTTGACAAAATGACTGCTGTTTTACATAGGAAAGGTATATGTGGGCGCCTATAAAACAGTACAGCCATGTTCCTGTCCCCGGTTATTATTTTTATTCCAGAAATCTGCAATACCTGAAAATAAATGTATTCTTACTGGTAATGTGGACGTGCAGATGTGTCTACTTTCAAAGAACTTTTACTCCTGTTTTTAAATGCAGAGGGTTTTAACCCCCATTTTATAGGGGTAGAAACAGGAACAGATTATAGTGGCTTCTTCAGAGTCACAGAGGTCATTGGTTAAAAGAACCAGATCTAGATGCGACATACCCTAGTCTGAACATAAAGTTTTAGGGGGATTTTGGTCCCTCTTTCAAGAACTTAACAGTGCAACGTGGAGCAGCACAGACCTGGATTCAAAATTTACCTGAGTCACAGACTAGCTGAGTGCTTTCCAGCCGTGTCACTTACCATCGCGGAACCTGATACAGCACAAGAAATACAGGCAATAACGCCATAATAACTGTATAGTGCCAGGTGGTCCTAGAATTATCAGGGGGATAAGCTATTTGCTATTTACTGGGCAAGGCATGTAAATGTCTAATCACTATGCTGTACACCTGAAACAAATCTGTTGAATATCAACTGTAATTGAAAAATAAAAATTAAATAATTAGTTAAAGGTAGCCACCTGCCTGTAAGGAAATAAATTAATTAATTAAATTAAAGTTTGTAATGTGGAAGAGATACATCTTTCTGCAGCAGTTCTGTGATGATAGCTTTGTATCTGGTGAGCAGTTCCTGTGTGAAGGACCGTAGCCCTGTGCCTGAGAGCAGCCATTGAAAAAGCTAAGTCCCTCAGCATCGCTTCCTGTAGACAGCTGGCTTCGTGCACACCGGGACCCTTCTTCCTGTCAACCTAGCATTTATCAGCTAAGAAAAATAAAAGAGGTGTTTGCCCTGGCCAGTGTGGCTCAGTTGGTTGGAGCACCTGTATACTGAAAGCTTGAGGGTTCGATCCCCAGTCAGGGCACGTGCCTAGGTTGTGGGTTCGGCCCCTGTTGGGCCATGTATGGAGGCAACCGATTGATGTTGCTCTCACATCAATGTTTGTCTGTCTGCCTATCTCTCTCCCTCTCCCTCTCCCTCTCTCCACCTCCCTCTCTCTGTCTCTCTGGAATCAATATATCCTCAGGTGAAGATTAAAAAAATAAAAGAACTGTTTAATTGTTTTTTATCTTTTCCCTTTCATTAAAGGTTTTGCAGATCATTCCAGAAAGCATGTTTACTTCTCTTCTAAAGATCATAAAGCTTCAGACCCACGATATCATTGAAGTGCCAACCCGCCTGGACAAAGACAAGCTGAGGGACTATGCTCAGCTTGGCCCACGATATGAGGTGCCTCGTCCCTTTGACTCGTGCCCTTTGATAGTTAAAACCCAAACCATGAAATACCACAGGTCTGTGTCACCTGCCGTACCCCAGGACCACCACACCGACTCTGATTTGTTTTGTCCTACTCTCAGCAATAAGTCCATTTGCTATTTTAGTGCGGTCACACCGTTCTTTGTCGCAGTGTCTTGGTGTCGTTTAAGGCCTTGCCGGCCTGAGTATTCTCATAGGCCCTGGAGATCCACCGATCACTTTCCTCTTGGATAGTGTTGGTGAATCAGGCCTTACTCCCCTTGAGCTACATTGCCTAGGCTTTTTACGTTCAGATTCCTGCTTTGTACGTCAAACACACGGCTCAGAATAACCTGTGGTCCAGTAACCATTTCCTACAGCCAGATTTTAAGTTCACTCAGTAACTCAGCAACCTGAGAGGCTGTTATTCCCGAAGGCCTCTGCTTTTCTCTCTCCCTGAACTTAAAGTCATGAAAAGTGAAATCAAGAGAAAATCGCAAAATGATGTCCAGTGTCCTCACATTTCCTTCTGTGTCAGTTTCATACCTTCTGACACAGCTCCAAAAATGACCTCATGAATGTAGATTTTCAAGCTTTGGGTTTCCACACTTATTCTGACTCAGAAATACAGTGTCTGTCTACCTTATCAATGTCTCCTGGTGTTGCTTGAAGAAAAAATGTAGATGATAGTAAGGGGAGATTATCTTCTTAGAGTCTCAGCGAGCCTTTCCTGCGTGGAAGGGGCCATCATGTCACTGAGTCCTGCCCTCCTTTTGTGCATGAAAAACTGAGGCCCAAAGAAGGGGAAGTGATTGGTCAAAACTTAAAGGACTGTTTAATGCCTTCTGACTCAGTTTCCCAAAATGTCCCTCAGTGATAGCCCAAAGCCTCCCTTCTGACCAGAACATGTGCACACAGGGTCCCTGAAGCTCCATGCCAGTTCCGTTTGTCTCTGCCCATTCCTGGACCATTGGCCAGTTATTTTAGCTAATAAAAGACCTACAAATAAAAGAGCTACAAATGATGGGTCTTTTTTTATCTGAGGTACTTCACTAACCACTTTTTATTTGTTGCAGGTTGCCAAGCTGACTCATGCTATTTCCATCTTCACAGAAGGCATCTTAATGATGAAGACAACTTTGGTCGGCATCATCAAGGTAACGGCCTTGAGGCTGGTCTGTGCGGCCTCACCGCGAGACTCTGAGTTTGCGTGACTGTGCTTCTGTCACTGTGGGAGGAGAGAACAAGATTACCGTCTTGCGTCCCTGCTGTTTCACATTCAGCTTCTGAGCTTAGTATTACTCATGTATTGATGGAGGAAGGGAGAGCTTTAATATCCTTATTTTTTATAATACTCGAGTTATTCAAGTCTAAAAAAATCCATTTTATTGTATTTTTATAATAAAGAAAAATGGTTTTCTGCCCTTAGACAAAATAGCTGGCTACTTCTCACTCCGTTTCTGCCACCCTTGTTTCTTTTTAGTACTTTTATATTGCACCGCAGGTGCAGAAAGCTGAGCTAATCGTGCCTTACTGTCATTGTCATCACTCATGCATGTAAGCTCCTCTCCTATTTTTCTCTATCTCACCTTGTGGATCCCTATGCCCATCCCCCACAGCACCCACTCTTTATGTTTGTCCTAAACATGCAGTTATCCTTATTTTTAGCATGCAGTGTTACTTTAGGTGTGCACGTGTGCTCTCATTCTTTCCTTAACTTTTCCACTAGTATTGCTTTTGAAATAAATGTATGTTGCTTCTTACTGCTACATAGAATTTCATATTTTACTTACCCATTGCCCTAGGGACAGACACCTGTGTTGCCTAATATCTCACTTCTGCTTCCCTTTATCATAAATAGTGTCAGGATAAACATCTCTGAACACGCCTTCACTGCACGCCTGGACGAGAATTTTTGAAATCTGCATACCCAGAAGGGGTCCCTGGGCCCCAGGGCACATTGATGCTTAATTTGTCTCAGCACTGCCAGAGCGCCTTCTGAAGTGACTGTTTGCTGTGTGTCTGCCGACATTCCCCGCCCCCACTTGTTATTCTCTGCCTTCTGATTTTTGCTCTCCCTGGGGGTGTAAGGTGGCGTCTCACTGTTGTTTTAAATTATAATCCTGTAATTAGTGATGTGCCCATTCACATAGCTCATTGTGCCTTTATTTACTTTTCCGTTTATCTCATATCAGTAGAATCGAAACATTTCTGATTTTTTAGAAAATGTATAGCTATCGAATTGCCAGGTTAACATTTATGTTAATAAAATCCAAGAAAATATAGGAAATGAATCTAAATAGATATAGAACTTTAGTGTGTGTTTTTCTGGAAGTGCATTAAAAGAAATACCATTTACCTCTGGAATTTTAATAGAATCCAACAGGCTTTAGTTCTAATGCCAGTTTAATTCAGTTGATATGCAGAAATTATACATGCAGGTTATCACTTCTGACTAATTCATAAGGTAGTGATAAATCCTTGGACCAGATTAAGCATCTTACATGGAAAGTGGCCCATGTGAGAAGGATGTGATAAAACCTAATAATTAGTGATAATTATCTAAAGAAAGACTGCTGAAGAAAAATGTGAGTCTCCTGCCACACACTTTCAGGTAACGAGGCCAGAGGGCTGCACTGGCACCGTTCCACCCAGGAGCCCGTCTCTGCCAGTCTAACAGCCTGTGGCCCTTACTAACCTCGAACCTGCTGATGTTAAGGGTCTATTTCAAACTCTTATGAAAAGGATAAGTGCATTAGAGTTAGTATGACCTAAAGCAAGTGCGGTATACACGGGGTTATGTGTTCATTGTTAGAAGTGGCCAAAAAATCATCATCATCATCATCGTCATCGTCATCGTCTCAGTATTTATCAGTAAGAAGCTGGCTAAACGCATCGTGGTGCACTCGTGCCACAGATTGCTCCGCAGCCACCCGGAGAGGGTTCGCCCCGGGAGATCTCCAGGAGCTAAAGTGAAAAAAGTAAATTGCAGAACAGCGTGTGCGCGTGTGTGTGGATTATCCCATGTAGATTTTTTAAATATGTATTTAAAGGACAAATACTTATGTATATAAATGAGTAGAGGAAGTTCTGGAAGATCCACAAGCAAATGGTAAACTTGCTAAATTTAGGAGAGGGGAACGGGAGGAAGGACGTGTATGGAGCGGGCTTCCTCTTTCCTGTGAAGACTCCGTAGGCTAGCAAAAGTCTAGGGATAATTAGAGGGTTCGTTGGAGACTTTCAGATTCATGGAGATACTTAATTCTTTTTCATTAAGTCTGCTCTCATAAGGAATACTTTTTTAAAACTTTATGTTACTTAATTGATTTTTTTCTCATTGATTATATTTATAGTTTACCTTTTTATTATAAAAGAGAGCATAGATACTAAAAACTACAGAAACAACTATGTAGCTTAATGGGTTATTTTAAGGTAAATAGCATTCATTTTCATCCACACTCAAGTCAAGAGACACAATTTAGCCAGATCCCATCCTGGCCACTCCTCCTCATGTGTCCTGACCAAATGTCAGTCTCTGTGTTTATAGTTTTATTATCCAAAAGTAAATCTTTCTAACTGTAGTTTACACTTGCCCGTTTTTTTCAAAATACACCATGTCTTTTAAGTCTGTGTAGTCTCCAGGTTTCTTTACTCTTTTTTTCTTACAATTTATCTGTTGGGAACCCAAGGCCTTTGACCTGTAGTTTCTCCCTGTCTGGATTAGCCGGGATGTTGTTCAGTATGTTTTTTGGGCTTTTGTAATTTCTGCAACTTTCTTTGCAGTTATCTTCCTTGAAGTTTAGATATAATTAAACCCAGATGGAACCCATCAGTTACCTTTATGACTTTTTGAAATAATGGTTCTTTACCAATTTGAAAAAAGAGACAAGAGAATTCAAAGGAGTACCTTAAAGCTTTTCAGTGTTTTATGGATCTGATAGGAGACTCTCTTTGGGGGAATAATAAAAGCTTTCTCATTGCAGAAAAAAGAATCAGCGAAATAAGCTTAGATAACAGGTTTGCTTTCATATTTTATCTCCCTAATTACAAACACCATTCCAAGAATGCAGAAAGAAAAGAGAATTGTTAAATCTTGCAGAGCGGCCCACCCCAAAACTTGAGTTTGCCCATATGGCTGTAGATGCTCTGAGATGACACCTGAAGAAACACACATTGAATTCAGATGCAGGCCCTTAATTCCACACCCCCTCCTGGGGATAAGAAAAGGAACTTTTTACTTTTAATGAAGTGATTAAAATGTGAGGCAACTTAAAGCTTTCCATACCCAGCTCCTTTGAACATCATGCTGTGAAATTATTATCATGAGTTTTACTGAGATAAACCAAGTCCTAAAGAGATGATGGGTTTAATCATTCTGCCCCATCTGCCCAACATCACAGACACAGGAAAGGGAAACCACCCCAGTCCTGTAGGAAAGAGGGAGGAAAACGCTCCACTCGGGGTTCCTTCGGGACCAAGCGTCTCCTCACTGCAGGTTGTTGCCCTTTGCTTTGCCCTCAGGTGGACCCCAAACAGTTGCTAGAAGACGGAATAAGGAAGGAGCTGGTGAAACGTGTTGCTTTTGCTCTTCATAGGGGATTGATCTTCAACCCGCGAGCCAAGGTACCAGGTGACCAAAAGGAGTCTGTCCTTTCTCTTTCTACCCATTCAGTTTGAAGAAATGGGCTAGAGCACCATTTTAAAAAAATATTTACTTATTTTTAAGAGAGAGGGGAAGGGAGGGAGAAAGAAAGGGAGATAAAACATCATCAATCTGTGGTTGCCTCTCATGCACCGCCTACTGGGGATGTGGCCTGCAACCCAGGCATGTGCCCTGACTGGGAATATGAACCGGCAACCCTTTGGTTCACAGGCCAGCACTCAATCCACTGAGCCACACCAGCCAGGGCTATAATCTACTTTAAAATCAGTTCTTTTTTCCTTCACCTGTTTAGCCCCAAATTTAAGAATTGAACTGTTGTTTATAATTCAGTTATTTCTTTTAGTTAAAAGAATTTGTTAACCCCAAAGCTGATAGGGACCATGAAGGCTGTAAGTTTTTATTTTGTTTAATGTGTTAAGGAATATGGTAATTTTTCTCAGGAGGAAAGAGAAATAGGCCTGAAATTTATATCTATGCTAGTTTTCACCTCAGCAAATTCAGTTGAAATGGTTTGTGTTTCAAGATAGATATACTCATCAAATGATGTGAGAGAAGTCAACATTCTTTTTTTATATTCTTTCGTATGAGGCTCCCTTTCCAAATGAATGGAATTTATCCTTGCTGAGTGCCAGACATCAGCTACCACTCACCCTAGGTGGGTAAGAAATGAGTATTTCCAAACCTGTCTTGGACTGGCACTGTGGTCTCTTAGCATATCATTTAAAGTCCAGTGTAGGTATTAGTGGTTGACAGTCTACTGCAATATAATAGAATTTATGTTTCCCATTTTGAACAGACAAGCGAATTGATGCCCAAGCTGAAAGAGTTGGGAGCTACCATGGATGGATTTCACCGTTCTTTTGAATACATACAGGACTACGTCAACATTTATGCTCTGAAAATTTGGCAGGAAGAAGTATCTCGTATTATAAATTACAATGTCGAGCAGGAGTGTAATAACTTTTTAAGAACAAAGGTATCTAAATACACTTTTAAATTCTTGCCTGCATTTGTTATTTCTGGCTTTTAAAATACATAGCCTAGACCTCAGAAATGCCAACAAGAAGGTTTGTTTAAACAGTAAAAATCAGTAAGCACTAGGAAGTCATGAATACCTTCATAGTACCTCTAGGAGCTATGAGGATTCCAGAAAAGTTTATATGACACCTGACCTCTGGGAGTTCACTGTCCTAAGGAGAAAGCCGATGTGATTACATGGCTACAGAATGAATCCATTTGTCGTCATTGTTACAATTCAAGTGAGCAAGAGTTCAGAGGTCAGCTGGGTTTCATCCGAGTGTATGTCTAAGAGCGGGATTGCTGGGCCATCCATGTGGTAATTCTATGTGTGACTTACCGATGAACCACCACTGCTTTGCACAGGGCCTGCGCCATTTTTATTTCCACCAGCAATGCCTAAGGATTCTGATTTCCTAATTTCTCACATCCTTGTCAACACTTGTTATTTTCCTTTAAAAAAAAAAAATTATACCCATTGTAGCAGATGTGCAGTGGCCTTTCACTGCAGCTTTGATTCGCACTGCCCTGACCACTGTGATGTTGAGCGTCGTTTCCCTGCGCTTACTGGCCGTTTCTAGACTGTCCTCCGAGAAACGTCTACCCGAGTCCTTTGGCAATTTTTTAATTGGGCTGGTTGAGCACCAGATTCCCAAGTATCACAGCTGAGAAGTTAGGTTTTAGTCAGTAGGTAACAAGCTTTTAATTAGGGAATTGATGATTCAGGTATTGAAAGATTATGTGTCTTCCAGCCGTATCGCACTAATACCTGTTAACCTACGAGCCAAACCCAGAAGTCCCTGTGTCTCTTTTTATCTTCATTCACCTTACCTTTTCACAGACGTTTCTTTTTTAATAAATGTGATCTGTGGCATTTTGGAGTGACCATTAATATAGTTTTAAAAGTTTCCTCTTTGAGACCACGCATTTATTATCACTCCTTATGCAACTTTATTCTTGAAAAGCTCTGTGGGAAAAGCATAACTAGGTTACCTTATCAAAGACGTACTAAATATTTGTTATTTTCTTCTAGATTCAAGACTGGCAAAGTATGTACCAGTCCACTCACATTCCGATACCCAAGTTTGCCCCTGTGGATGAGTCCGTCACGTTTATCGGTCGACTTTGCAGAGAAATCTTGCGGATCACGGACCCGAAGTAGGTGCACCTGAGCTCCACTGGGCCTTAAACACCACGGACAATCGAAGTCTAAACTCGTACTGCATGTAGTCAGGTCACACCTTTGTTCTTGCCACAGTTGGTTCCCTTCTTATGCGTTTATTAAAATTCACTTTTTTGAGACTGCGTATTGTCCTCAGTGTGACTGAGGAGACCCCAGGCCAAAAAACTGTAGACTGAAACAACCCTAAGGTCTGTTTGACCACTCGCAGTCTATTCTGCTCTTGCTCTCCAGTTAACATTCCACTCAACGTGGACCTGTGGACATCCCAGTATATCAGATTTTTTTTTTAATTACAGATTGCTCATCTGGACCTAGTAACCATTCCAGTCACTGGGTCTTGCCCTTGTCAGTTCATACCCTGACCTTTTAAGATGACCTAGTTTCTTAGCACAATGCCCAAGCGTGTTGGACAGTAAGAACTAACATTTTATTGAGCATTTATTGTGCTCTCCTCCCAGAACATGATCCACATTCTTCTGTTTGCTACTGTAATAAGACTCTTATGAGGTAGTCATTGTTATTTCCATTTTAAAGATGAAGTAACTGAGGAACAGAAAAGCTAAATCATTTGTGCAAGATCGCAGAGTCCAGAAATGGTGGACCCAGCATACGCATCAGGCCCTCTGACTCTGGGGCCCAGCTCTTAAGTCCTGTGGCGTCCAAGGGCAGACTGCACAACTTGGCATGCAGTGAGACACAGTGTGTATATATATCTATATAGATATATATATCTATATATATATATATTCATGTGGGCAAACATCTCGTATGATCAAAACTGCGCTTGACGATGTGTAAACTTCTTCCAAAAATTGCAGCAGAAATGAGTTTTGTCTAAAAGAGTAGTCGATCCAAAATGTTTTGTAGCTCCTCCTTTCTTGGCCCCCATGAGTTGATCACTGACTCCCTTCTGGAAAACTGCCCACCCAGTGCCATGCTGATGCTTGCAGAAAGGATTAAGCAGGGTTGGGGCTTTCCTGTCCTATACTGAGTTCGTCATCAGTGTTGGGAGCCTTGTAAGTGACACACTCAAAGTGCCCGCACTGGGTGATGGAAGGAGGACTCTTGGAAGCCTGAAAGCAGAAGCCACATGTAGTTCTGGAAATCATCTTGTTCCTCTAATTTCTAGGTCTGGAGGCTCTTTTAACCCCCTCCCAAATCCCTTTTCAGTGAAGTTCCTGTTCGTAGAATTGGGGACGTGTCATCTGTGGAGTCTGTGAGATCGCAGAGCCTGGGACTTCATGCCGCACCCACCCAATCAGACTCTCCAAGAGAGGGATCTGGCCATCTGTCTTTTAACACAACCTGCCAGTGATTTAAGGCCCCTACCCCAACATTTGAGAACTGATGAAGTGGTGGTTAAGGGTGTGGTGTTGGAAGCAGGCCTCTCTAAGCCTCAGTTATCTCACCTATAAATTGAGGGTCAAATGGTTTGTATCTCATAGAGCTATGATGAGGAAGAAAAAGACAACACATGGAAGGAGCTCAGCCCAGCACCTGGCACGTAAGAAGTGCTCCGTAAATACGGTTGCTGTCATCATCATCACATTCCTGAGCCTAAAAGGAGTCTTTGGTTGATGACCAGAACTGGGAAGAAAGAGAACGTGGCTTTATTGTCATACTTTCAAATGTCCAATAGGGTGCCAGGATTCAAAGTTTCTTTCTTACCAAAATGGAAATGACACCTGACTGTCTTGTCCACAGTCTCTGGAAATTTAAAGAAAAACCCCCATGGAGACACATCTGGGCTTTAAAGTTGGTCCAGCCTGATAACCCAAATCTAATTTTGTCCTTTTAACATGACTCCAGACGATAGCCCAATTCAGTGGAAATGAATCAGTCACATCAGGGAGGTAGCATGGGGCAGAAAAAGTTTTACCTTCCTGGTCCCTCGGGCGTCACTGTGAAGAGACAGAGGTTAGATACAGATGATAAAGAGGCAGATACAGATTGGCTGCCCAGACACAGAGGTTATTAAACACAAATCACGTCAATGTTGTTTTTCATGTCTGATGTCCCCACTCTTGTTGAGCCCCATATTTCTTAACAATGAATCCTCAGCTGCTTTTGGGTTTTGGGTGTGTTTTGTTTTTGTTTTAGAATGACATGTCACATTGACCAACTGAACACCTGGTATGATATGAAAACCCATCAAGAAGTGACCAGCAGCCGCCTCTTCTCAGAAATCCAGACCACGTTGGGGACTTTCGGGCTGAACGGGTTAGACAGGCTTCTGTGCTTTATGATAGTGAAAGAGTTACAGGTGAGCCCTCTGGCTTCGTGCGTGTTTTCTGCTGCCCCGGGTCAGATGACGGTAGATCGCCCGACTCGCTTCCATTCCTTCCCATGCTGACATACACATGAGCTTCCCGTTAGGCAGCTGAATGAGGATCAACTAGAATTTCTTGGCCAGCATAGTATTTTTATGGATAGATGTTTTTTTGTGAGTTCCATCTTGGAAGGATAAGACTTTTTCTCCTTAAAACCAGCAACGAACTCCTTCTAGAAATGGGATGCTTCTAGTAGGAACCGGAAGTCGCCGCTTCCCTATTACCCTGCTTCACAGCGCACTGTGATTTAGGCCCGCCTGTGCTCCACCCAACATTTAGTTAACCGAAGTACTTGCTCATTTTATTCACTATGTTTGGTTCTTCTATTTTGCCTTCTTGTAGAATTTCCTCAGTCTGTTTCAGAAAATTATCCTGAGAGACAGAACTGTTCAGGATACTTTAAAAACCCTCATGAATGCTGTCAGCCCCATCAAAAGCATTGTAGGTAAGTGTTCTAAAACTAGCCCAAGGTGGAGATAACGCTGTAACCTTTCCACATTCACTAAATAGAAAATTATATTTTAACCTTTCAGCAAATTCGAATAAAATTTATTTTTCCGCCATTGCCAAAACACAGAAGATTTGGCCAGCTTATCTCGAGGCTATAATGAAGGTATGTTGTGGAGGAAAGGGTGATAATCAATGCTGTTTTTTTATTATTAATTTCTTGTTGTTTTGTTGCTCAAAGAAAGCTACTCTTCTTTCCTTTGTCATTAAAACAAAAACACAGTACTTCAGTTTGTCATTATTTCCACAGTTCATTCTTTTCTTTATCTTCCTCTCTAGGGCTGTTCTTAACTATGCTTTTCATTGGCCTGTTGTTTTCCTTTTGCTCAAGGAATCTGTTTCTTTCTAAAATGCCTTTTAGCAAGAGGTACTTTTACACAGGAAATAGAAAATTCCCTCCCTCAGTAATTATCTGTCCTCACAAAACAAGTTCACAGACCATTTGTGTTTGCGTAGATGGGAAAAGCCAGGTTCTTTGGGGCACAGATTGTCCTTACACCATGACTAGAGCACTGTGTCTTTGGAAATGAACAGTAAAGTTTAATGAGGACATTACTTTGCTGGACAGAAATTAACTTTATTGTAGAATCCACTCCTCCACTCTCCTGCCTTGACACTGCGACAGTGGCTCCCAGGGACCCTCTGAACCTTCTGTGTGTCCTTCTCTCATCACATCATGACCCAAGACATCCGACAGCCCTTTATTGAACACTTCTTGTGTACAAAGCATCTTCAGTTGTGGAACGACACAGAGCTAAAGTCTCCTCAGAAAACCTACTAACATTCTACTAGATTTCCTGGTGCAAAACTGATTGATGGTTAAAAGAATCATGTAGCAAAGGAAAAGTCTAGAATGCCACAGGAACTCACAAAAGTTACATTCTCTTCTTCCCAGTTACAGAAGTTGCTCATTGAGGCAGGACTCATTGTTGTCTCGACCAAATTCACAATTTATTTCCCATAACTTCAGTAAGTTGCTTATGGAGGGTGGGTGTGTGTATGTAATTTGGAAACTTAGAATAGGTAACACAAGGAGCCTTTGGCTCTGCTAGGTGTTCTGTTGTTATACAGGTCTGATGGTCCCTTGCCAGGTGATTTTCGGACATTGGGAGCTTCTGAGGCCAAGGGTCTAATTGCTGGAAATCCTTCAGGGCGGGGTGAAGCGTGCCCTGAGGCTGTACAGCCCTGAGTCTCATCTTGATTGGAGGCCAAGGGGGTTGGCGAGTTCTTGGACGAGGCTTGGAAGTCTTCCACTAGGTGACCTGGTGGTTTGAAACCCAGTGGGTGTTTCAGACCACTGTTCATTGGTGATTCATTAGTGGACAAGTACTGCATCTAAGTCAGCGGTCTTTACCTAAGGTCCCCAAGGACAGATTTGTCATTTGGGAAATATTCTGTGCCTTCAGTAGTGACCACAGACACTGGCCACGTGTTGGTATTGAGCACTTGGAATGTGGCCTGAGGGAGAGGGGGAGAGGAACCGAATCTCTAATTTTATTTCATTTTAATCTATTTAAATAAATAACCACATGTGGCTAGTGGCTGCTGCATTGGTCAGTGCCACTCAAGAGAAATTATGAAGAAAGTGATCATCGAAGTATTTCAAAGTAGGCAAATAAACGGGTAGATGAGCTCCCAGGCTCCTTGGCCTCCCCAGTGTAGCGTCAAAGGCTTGGGGTAAGTGAGCACCAGAGAGAGAAGGTGCTGGTCACCAATGTTCAGTGTGCTTTAAGTAAAAACAGCTTATGTTAAACTCACCCTATTTCTGTTTCCAGTTGTAGATTGATGCTTTTAAGGGAATCCTAACACAGAGTATTTAGAATTAAGCAGGAATGACATGGACCAGAGGCAAGGCTGGAGGCATGCTTCGGAGTGGCCTGAGACAGCCCACAGTGTTCCTGGCCTTGCTCTATTCCGACTTTTAAATAGTATTTTTCTATTCACAAAAAGTTTCTTACTTATAAACAGCGTTTTTTACATCGACTTTTATGGTATTTTCTTCACATAAGTAGAATGATAGTCTAGTAAGAATAGTGGTCAAGAGGTCATTTAACACCTTAACTGTTACAAGTACCATTTCTAGAAATAACTTTTCTTTGTTCATAAAGAAGGTGCGTCTGTCTCTCTCTCCCTCTCTCCCCCCACTTTTAATCATCACCCAAGGTCATGCTTATTGATCTTAAGGAGAGGGGAAGGGAGGGAGAGAAACATCAATCAGCTGCCTCTCTTATGTGCCCCGACTGGGAGTCAAACCTGCAACCTTTTAGTTTATGGGATGATGCTCCAACCAACTGAGCCACACTAGCCAAGACGACCACTCTGTTTGTCTTCATTTTTCTCTCTCCCAACAACTCAGAGGAAATGTGTTCATTTCCACCTTACTGTGTTGCTGGTATTATAAAATGGCCTCCTTTCCTATTCCTCCTCTTCCCATTGCTAATCTTTTCAGAATACCTTTTCTAGAGTAGAAAATAAAAAATCTACTGGCACAAAAAGAGTATACTGTTGTTTTTATGATGCCAACAAGTTATGGAAACAAGCTGAAACCTATCTCAAAACACATCCCCAAATAATTTGCTATCACTTGATACATCTCCAAGTATCATTTATGCTCATTACTGTTTGGGAATTACAGTGATCAGCCATGTTAACATAACTCTCTATCACAAATGTGTTCTTTTAAAAGTCTGATGATTATATTTTGTTACAGTTGGCTCCCACAATCCTTTATGTGTTATTTTGTGCACATAAAAAAATTATTCTGAGACCATGTCCATATGCTTCACCAGATTCCAGAAAGTTCAGGGTACACAAACAAGGTTAAGGACGCTCGATTAGGAGTTTGCATTGTTAGCGGGGCCTCCTTGGTAGATTTTATGTGAATTATTTTTCAGCCCAGATTATTACATGATCTTTATTCCTGAGTGATGTGGAAGACTTATATTCACCAAATTTTAGACTATCAGAGGGAAATGGCATCCTCAAGACTTGAAAAAGTTCACCTTAGGACCAATAAAGGGCATAGGGGTTACTCCTAGCAGCTACTGTCTTGGAGAATTTATTCCAAAAGATCAAAAACAGAGCTCCAAAACAGACGCCTTTAATACTTGAAGCACCGAACATTAATGAGTCACTTTGTAAAACATTAGACTTCGGGGCTATTTTGAAGTCGACATTCCTCGAATGGTCTTTTGTGCTCTATCAGGGTGAGGGCGCCCTTAACCATGGAACCCGCCCAAGCAGCCCTTTAGTTTCCCCGTAGGTGGCTGTGATTCTCCAGTGAGTGCGTGTGCCTCCTCCCCGCCACTTCGAAATGCTGACCTGTTCTACCTGTTCTTTCTCTTGCTTGTTCACAGGTTGGGCAGATGCAGATTCTGAGAAAACAGATTGCCAATGAATTAAATTATTCTTGTCGATTTGACTCCAAGCACCTGGCAGCCGCCTTGGAAAATCTCAATAAGTAAGTGCCAGCGTTTGGAAGAGCCAACTGTGGGCCTGTGCCTTTCATTGTCAGCACCCCAGATTCTTCAGTACTGACTCTTTTAAGTTCTTGTTGGGTGAGAGGGCTCTCAGGGTTAATGGGCTTCCTTCCCGTGGGTGATCGCATCTGTGTTTCCTCAGTATTGTCCCTGGGGCGGGGCGGGGGGGGTTCTTTCTCTCTCTCTCTCTCTCTTTTTTTTTTGATTCATTTAGTCAATCAACATATATTGATCACTCAATACACACCAGATACTGTGCTAGGTACTTGCACAGACTGAGAAAGCAATTACAGTTGATCTCTGAACTACATGGGTTTGCACTGTGTGGGTCCACTTATATGCAGATTTTTATCAATAAATACTGTACATGTTTTTTTCTTCTAGGATTTTCTTAAATTTTCTCCTCTCTCACTTTGAGAATACTGTATGTAATACATACAACATACAAAACGTGTTAATCAACCGTGTGTGTTATTTGTAAGGCTTCTGAAGGTCAAGAGTAGGCTGTTAGTATTTAAGTTTGGGGGGGGCCGAGAGTTACACATAGATTCTCAGTTGCGCAGGGGATGGGTGACCCTAACTCCCATGTTGTTCAAGGATCGACTGTGTAACCAGAATCCACACCTGCCTTTCCACTGGACTGAGTCACTAACCACCCTGTGGGCGATCAGAAGTGTTTTAATTAATACTGGGCGTGGCTCTGGGCATGCACCCTGAAGTGCAGTCATATCCCCCACCTCCTCGGCGCCTTGCTCTCATTTCTAGCTTTCTACTTAAAGATAAATAATTCATGCTTCTTGGTTGCTAAATTGGTGCTTTTGACAAAGTAGGTATTGAAAATAGTTCATTCAGTTCATAAAACTTGAGTGGTCAAAGCATTTCATCTGGGTTAACTCAAGAAGATGAAGTAATTTGAGGTTAAGTTTTCCACATACACCCAATCACAGGCATGTGTAATTCTCAACTGAGAGTTAGACATCCAAACCCCCGTTTTCCAGATGAGAAACCGAGGCCCTAGAAGATTACATTATAGTCCATGTTAACTGCTGTATAAATTCAGTTAATCTCTAACACTTACCACTGTTTTGTGTTTGCTTTCACTTAGGGCTCTCCTAGCAGACATTGAAGCCCACTACCAGGACCCTTCCCTTCCTTACCCCAAAGAAGATAACACACTCTTGTATGAAATCACATCCTATCTGGAGGCAGCCGGCATTCACAACCCGCTGAATAAGGTTGATGACTAAAATATCTGATGGTGTGGTGGGGCAGCGTGTGGTACATGAAGGTGATTTGGCCCAGGTAGCCGATCACTATGCTAAAGACCTGGGAGAACCTGGGCTCAGGCGGCAGAGCCTCCATTCATTCAGGTCCCCACCTTTTCTAAGCCCTTTTTCCACATGTAATGGGAGAATGTGACTCCACCTTCCCTACCCGTGGGAACCCAATGATACCATGGTTGTCCGAGCTCCTTAAGAAGTAGAAAGGGCACTGCCTGTAAGAGGTTAGTGTTAGGTTTGTCTGAGGTTTGATACTTGAATTGCAACTAAATGGTGGCTTTGATCCTTCCTGCCCGAAGATGTTTCCCCGGGGCTGACAGTAATTACAATTAAAATCCAGAGCGGCAGACTCTTTCCTGCAATTCCAGTCTCCAAAATCCTCTGAGAACTGGAGGTTTTCCCACAGGTTGGGATCAGATCTCACTTGGTGGCAAAAACTGTTCCTGTGAATGTCGTATTTTGTTGACTTTGATTATAGGGTGTTAATCTAGACCCTTCCTTACCTTTGCAAAATCTGTAGAATGTGAAATTTTGAAATCTGTATGATCCCCTGGGTGTTTGGTTAAAAGATCATGAACCTAAATAGCAGCTTACGTTTTTTGAGTGCTACCCCAGGCCAGGCAAGCACTGCTACTGACCGCGACCACGGGTGATCTCACTGACTCTCGCAGCAACTGTGTGAGATGTGCCACTGCTGGTGAGGGGCCCAAAGCTCAGGGGCGAACCCCTTCCCCGTGACTGGCTAGGACCGGCGGGGCCAGGCAGTCTCCACAGAGCCCCACTCCCAGCCAGGACGCTAACCTGTACCAGGCTGGAGGCGAGGAGGGAGGTGGCCGTGGATGCCCCACTTTCTGCCAGGTGCACCAGGAGGGAGACCGCTCTGTGACCTTGCCCAGGGGAGAGCAGATGACAAGGGAGACACCTGCTTGCTGCTGTGTGGAGCTTTCCTTCTTTCTTCCACCCCCTTCTCACCCTCCCTCCCTCTGACCTTTGCTCCAGCTTCACCCAATGACTGCTGAGTTTGCTTTCGGGCCCCACTCATGCTCATCACCTTTTCCCCTCCCTTTGTTAATGCCCTTCAGAGGATTGTGGGGAGTGCAGAAGTCACTGCTAATCTCTCAGCAAAATTGTTCCTTTCCCAGAGGGCTAATAGTTATATAGCAGTTATGTTTGTGGGGACAGAGGCGGGGGGCGGGGCTGGGGTGTCCAGTGGTGTTAAAAAGAGCTCTGAGGGCAGCAAGTTAGTGGAACCGTGGAACCATCCTAGTTTTAGGTAGTCTGAAAAGCAAATTGAAATTAGATGCAAGCTTTTCATTTGTTAATGTGTTCTGTGGTATAGTGCAATGTAGAAGAAAAACATCCATTTTCTTACCTTTCTCTTTCCAGATATACATAACAACCAAGCGCTTACCCTATTTCCCAATTGTCAACTTTCTGTTTTTGATCGCTCAATTGCCAAAACTTCAATACAGCAAAAACCTAGGTATGGTATGACATTTATTTTTTGCAATAAGTAACAATATCAATAGATTCGTAACCAACAAAACAGCTCTTTGTATAGAATGCTATGTCACATGAGATCTTAGCTTAACTAAATACACGTTTATAAAATCCATGTCTTTGGGCCTCTGAAATTTAATGCCCCTTTGTGAAATGTGGACAGTGGATATAATATCAGCCAACTATGGTCCACCTTAATCTCCAGTGGTAATTATTCAACTTGTAAAATATGTGGGAGCTTAGCTTCCCTCCTTTTCTTCACTGCTTAGACCGCAGATGAAGGTGTGAAAGGAAATTCTTTTGAGTAGTGCCCCATTGGTTCAGCAGGTGTCACGTGCCTCCTGTGTGTCTAGAGCTGCAGTACAAAGAGCAACAGCACAGTTCGGAGAGAAAAGTAGTACAGGAATAGTTAGTACTTTTACAACATACATGACTGCATGTGAGGATATTTGGCACAAACAGTAGATACCAAAGGCTTTCGGTAGATTTATCCTGTCTGAGAATATAACCCTCATTTTTTTGTCACTTATCACTGTCTTGAACATTTTTATAATCACTTTTCTAATAGATTCCCAAGTACTTCCTGTCTCCAAACTTTTCATCTAAGTAGAGTTTTTTTAAATCCACTATAGCCCTGGCCGGGTGGCTCAGTTGATTGGAGCACTGTCCTGGGCATCAAAACGTTGCAGGTTCAATCCCAGTCCAGGCGTGTATGGGAGGCAACTGATTGATGTTTCTCTCTCTCTCCTTCCTCTCTCTCTAAAATAAATGAAAATATTCTTGGGTTAGGATTTTTTTAAAATCCACTATAAAATTTAATTTACTTTAAAAGTATTATAAGAGCTTTTCAATAAATATAACCATATTAATTTTCAACCAGCAATTGAAGTATTTCCCTTCCTATTTTATAAGATTTTTTAGGGTAAAGATATGGAGTCCCTTTAAGGTTTTTATTCTCCTATTTAAAAATATTTCTTGATTCCGGACACAGCTCCCATAACGACCCTCGTTGCTGCCACCAAATGCGGCGCCTGTTGGCCCCGACAGACACTTGCTGTACGCAGGAGGGGACAGATGTGTGTTTGGATTCTGGCCTCCCCACTATCACCTGTGCAGCAACTGTGGTCAAGTGCTTAACCTCTCAGGCCAATCAGATTTGAAACATACTTAATGCAGTGCCCAGCACAGGGCAGGTCCTCAACTGATGCTGAATCCTTTTCTGTATATTGGTCAAAATCGAGAATGATTCCCAGATGAATTTAAGGGTTCATCTCAAGATTCAGGGATTCGTGTTCCCCTGTTTTCCCTGTGTTACTACTAAATAAGCGTACGTGATCCTCTAATATGATGAGCTGTCGGTGCATGATGATATGTGGTTTTCATTAAAGACAGTTGCTCTACCGGCCCCAGTCTGAGGTAGTATTTCCGTCATTGTACACATGGTTCAGGTCGGGCACCTTCATTCTGATACTGAACCTCGGTTCAGCTGCCTGCTGCGCAAAAGCCAGTAATCAAGAGATGAGGTCTGGTGGTAGGAAACATTGGTTATTGAAGAGCTGGCAGCCTGAGAAGATGGGGGACTCTCGTCACAAAGACCGTCTTCACACCTTGGTTCAGGCAGGGGGGTTTTATGAGCGGGGAAGGGAAAGGCAGAACAAAGGAAACCAGAGAGGCTTGTGGGCTGTCATTGAGGGTACTGTGTGTGTGAGCGTGGCCTACTCCCATGGCCACCTCAGAGCTGGTCAAGGTCAAGCAATGGTCTGGTTTTTGTCTGTAGAAGGTGAGCAAGTCCGGAGCCAGAATGCCTGAGGGCTGTAGTCTGCTCCCTTTGAGGTTAGCTCCTAGAACCTTTAAGCAAACAGGCTGTTTATCTGTAGCTATAAGTGAATTTATAAGGCATCATTTACAGAAATAGTGTTAAAAGAATGGTAGTGTAGGTTACAATTATACAACTGCTTATGGGAAGCATGTCCCTATTCCATGGAATTTTCAGATCTTAGAACAAAACAAAAAACCTATAAAGGTCCCAGAAGTGAATGTATGTATGCCTGACTGCAGTTCTCCTCATTAATTAGACTGATCTGTTAGTTTGGGAATCAGATTTTTAGGAAGTAGGACTGAGGAAGCAACGTCAGCGTATGTATCCTAAAAACATTTCATTAACCTACAGGCATCTTTCTCAAGACTGATCTGATAACACATGGTTGTCTTTGTCTTACAAGAAAGAGTCTCTGTGGGGCTCCATTCATAGAGGAGGTCTTTGTTGTATCAGTTTCACTTTCCACCTGGAAAGGATTATTTTCCCATGTTGTGAATACTGTCTGTGTCTCCTACAGTGAGCAGTGTGTAATTCAGAATTAACAAGGCCTAGGCCAGGTAAGTCAGGATGACGTGTTTTGGGATGTCCAGTTTAAGTAAGAGACTTCCAGGTCTTCACAGAAACCCAAACATGGGGTCCTGTGGCCTGTCTGACACCCTGCCTTTCTAATGAAGTTGCGCCATCTTACACCCCAGCAGCACTTGGTGATGCATCTCTTCTTAATTCTAACCAGATGGGTGCATATGGCATCTCTTTGCAGTTTTAGTTTGTCTTTCCCTGATGATTAATGATGCTGAGCACCTTTTCATGTGCTTTCTGGTCGTTCTCATCTCTTTTTTTTAAGTGTCTGTTCAAGTCATTTGCCTGTTTTTAAATTGGGTTGATTGCTTTCTTATCACTGAGTAGTAGGAGTTATTTCTACATTTTGAATACAAATCCTTTGTTAGATATATGTATTCTGAATTTTGTTCTCACAAACTGGCTCACCTATTCATTTTTTTATTGGTGACTCTATTGAGCAGAAGTATTTAATGCTGATAGTGTCCAATTTATCTTTTTCTTTTTCTTTGTAATTAGTCTTTTTGGTGTCCTAAGAAATCTTTGCCTACCCCAAGGTCACAAAGATATGAAGACATTCTCTTGTGTTTTTTTGCTAGAAGCTTTGTAGTTTCAACTTCTGTATTGAGGTCTGTTTATATTTTTCCCCATAAAGGATGTCCAGTTTCAGCACTATTTATTTAAAAGATGTGTCTTTCTCCATTAAAGTGTTTGAATATTTGTGGAAATTCAAGTGACCATTAAAGGTGGGACTATTTCTCGGTTTTCTCTTCTGGATCACTGTATTTATCTCTGTGCCTATAACCTCTTGATGACTCTAACCTTATAACAGGTCTTGAAATCAGCCAGTGTAACTCTTCCAACGTTCTTCTTCTCGACTTTGTGTTTCCCCTGAAGACCCCAAGCTCTGTCTCTGTTCCCTATGCGGCCATCCAGGCAGAAGGTCAAGGTCTCTAGCTTTGGGCAGAAATCCTCAGTGAGAAATCCCGCCTTGGTACCCAGCTCACTTCACAGACTTCCTTCTTCCACTGTATTGACTTCTGCAGACTCTTTTCTTATGTAACATTTGACATTCAGTTTAAAAATGCTTTTTAAGTATTTTATCCAGCATTTTAGTTGTTTTCACTTAAGAGAGTAGTTCCAGGTATCTTATAGGTCATGCCACCATTAATAGAATTCACTTATAGATCATTTTTATTTTCTCATTTACATTTTTTTATATCTTTACCTTTTTTTTCTGTACTCACATGCCTTAGTTATGTAATCCAAAAGACAAAGTGGTGGTAATTATAAAAAAAGTAACCATTTTATCGTATTGAATCCCGTAGACCACTAGAAGCCTCCACCCACCCCAGGCTAGTTCATAGTGTAACCCAGAGTTGTTATTCCCTCCAGGTAACCATGTGCCAGTGACAGTGGCGGCCCCAGACGTGCTGACACTCACGAACATTCACACTGAACAGACGCTGCCTGGGCAAGCACTTGGCCTGGTAGCGTAACTGGTGGTTTGTATTGCCTTGCAGGGATGGTCTGCCGAAAACCTGCCGACCCCGTGGACTGGCCGCCGCTCGTCCTGGGACTGCTGACCCTGCTGAAGCAGTTTCATTCCCGGTACACAGAGCAGTTCCTGGCGCTGATCGGCCAGTTTATCCGCTCCACAGTGGAGCAGTGTACCAGGTACACAGGGCCAGCCGGGGTTACAGGATGGGCTGTGTAGACTTTGCGCGCCGAATTCCTCTTGTCTGCGCGGTAGAGATGGGGATTGGCTGCCTGCCATGCTTTGTAAAGCAGGTCGGGGCACATGGCCTTGCTCGGAGGAATTCAAGGTGGGCCCCTCCCTTAGTGTCCCTGCCCAGAGAGCCTCCAGGTGCACTCACAGCAGTTCTGCATGAATGAGTCATGATCTTGATTAGTTTGGGGAAGAAAGTGTGGGCTGCTCCTCTGCCCGTGGGGGTGCGGTGCTCAGACCTCAGCGAGCCTGTGCCCCCCAGCTGCACCACAGCCAGGGGCAGCTCTGCACCCTTCAGTGGGAGGCAGGGGGCCCATCTTTGTCAGACCCTGGACACTGCCTGGGCTCCTGGTGTGTAATGAAACAGAAATCACGCCGAAGTTCCTATTTAATACCAAGATTGTAAACCTTTCCGTTCTTTCCCCCAGCCCCACAAATGTGGCTTTTCTGGGATAGAAAAAAAAATGATTTGCATGAGATGCCGGGTCCTGAGCCTCCTTGTCTTTTACCCTAAAGGGTCAGCCTGACTAACTAAAATTCCCTGTCATGTTACACATTCAAAATCAGGAAGAAAACCACCTGGTCACTTTTGTCAGCGTAAGTTAAAGACACTGCGGGTGGTCTTCCAGGCCTTAGCTGGTTGGGCATGATTTCAGAGGCCATTTTGTTTACCTGTCACCAAGAGCCCGAATCAGCTCTCAGGTATCCCTGGCAGGTAGTCATCCAGCCTCTGCTGGGTGATGCCCATCAGTGAGGCACTGATGACCACCCAAGGTAACACAGTACAGATGTGGAGTCGTTATCATCATCAGAAAGTTCCTCATTACAATAAATGGAAAATGTCACCCCGTCTCTCTGAAAGACGGCATTCATTGGGCTTCCTTCTACCCTTTGAGATTAGACGGAGTAAGTACAGTCTCCTTCCTCTGCAGCATCACCTCAAATCGGTTACGTCACCTGCCCCCTTAGGTCTTCATTTCTTGGGTGTGAGCCCCTCCACCCGCTCCTGACACGCTGTGGCTCAGAGGCTGCTCACTATACTGGCGGCCGCCTCTGGGGGTTCTGGTTTGTTACTGGCCGTCTTAAAATGTGTTCTCCCAAATTTGTACCGATTCCAAATGCTGCTCCCCGCCCTGAGAGTGGAGGGTTATTACACTGGGGAATGCAATTCACCTAAAATTACAACACCAGGTCCTTTACATCCATTGTGTACTGTGACTCATTGTGACTTTATATTCTTTCTAAATCCTGGCATCTTTTTCCCATGAGCCTCAATCAGACCAGCTCTTCCCCATCTTAGTTAATGATTGGAATAACAAACACTGGATGTTTTTCTAGGACATATGGTCAGCCTTGCTTCAAAGGGCCAATTTTTTAACAATTGAAAAACAGAAGAGAACTTGGAAGGGTGGGGAAGTCTCAATAATGAGATTATAACAACCACAAAATTGGATCAGTTGCAGAGGGAAGCAATAGACTCTAGAAACCTGAGGCCTCTCGCCCAGAACCTCAGGGAGAGGAGGCCAAGGACTGGGTTCAGGTGGTACGAGGTACTGGGTTCAGGTTTCCGGTCACCACCACGCTGGCCACACTCAGCCATAGTGCACCATCTGTCAAGAGTTGGCTAACTCTTCACTAGTGGCTGCAAAGGACTAAGTGTGGCTCCAGTCCAGCATGTTCCTGGCCACCTTGAGCAAGGTCATCAGGATACAGGAGTCGAGCTGCAACTCAGGGTTTCTGTTCTGGCTACGTGAAGTGACACAGGAACGTGAAAAGTATGGCGACGCCTTCCTTCCCAGGCTCCAAGCGGAGCAAATATAAATAGAGCCCTGATCACAAACTGAAAGATTAAGAGCAGTGGGAACTTCTCCAGGCACAGCTATCTTAAAATGTTCTTTTTTTTAATATGTTTTTTAAAATTTTTATTTAGTGATTTTTAAAGATGGAGGGGAGAGAGGGAGAGAATGAGAGAGAGATGTCGATTTGTTGTTCCATTTATACATTCATTGGTCGATTCCTGTATGTGCCCTGACCAGGGATTGAACAGCAACCTTGGTGCATTGGGACAATGCTCTAATAGCTGAGCTACTCAGCCAGGGCTTAGACATTCTTTTCAAAAGCAAACAAAGTCATCAGAGAAATACATTAGTAATCCGGTGCCATAAAATTCTTTGTTATTTAGAAAATGCCAGTCTGTACATAAATTGGAAATAGTCTTCACACCTAAAAACTCGTTTTGATAAAAACAAGAATGTAAGCTCCACAAGAAGACTGCCGTGCACTTTGCTGCGTTCTCAGCTCCAGGGCGTGGTTGGCGGTGCAGTGGTATGAATGAAAACATGGGTAAGACCCATATGGAGAGTTACAAGATGCTGTATTTATTTGACCCCCTCAAATACACAGTAATGGTCTGGGCACGGCCTCAGACCCTAGAGACAAAACGACGAAGACATGACCCACGCCCTCAAAAAAACCAGTGCAGAAACAGCTGAAAATTTAAGTGGGTTGGTAGCAGATAGCAAGTACACTGAGAGCAAAGAAAAAAGCCATCTGCCCACAGGAGCCAGAGGGCTTCGTGGAGGAGGAAGTGCCCAGGCGGGGGCTGGGAAGATGTCTAGGAGTTCACTCTGAAAGAAGTCTGCAGAGCAAATGTAGCTGCAGAGACTGGGGGCAGGGGAAACTGTGGCCTGTCCAGGGACCTGCCAGTCTTTGAAGTACTGAGTGGGTACAGAGAGAGATGGGTCTAGAGAGACAGCTGGAGCCACATCGTGAAGGGCCATGTGAACCATAGAGAAGTTTAGATTTTGTCCCCTATATTCTGCTCTGAAATAGATGAGCAGGGTAATGACTTAATAGGAATCAAGAGGATGTTCTGTAGATTTGTTTCTTCTTTGATTTCATTTAGTAATCTCTTGTTGATTCAGTATTTCAGCATGTTGACTGAGGATCTCCAATGTGCAAAGCAGTGAATTGATCTAGTCTGTTCTGTTACAGCCAGAAGGTACCTGAAATGCCTGCAGATGTTGTGGGTGCCCTTCTGTTCCTGGAGGATTATGTTCGGTACACAAAGCTACCCAGGAGGGTAAGTGATAAGAAAAGAACAATATTAATACCCTTCTTGTAAAAAGATGGTATTAAGAGCGGCCCTGGGCTCACTCAGAGTGAGGTCTAGTAGCTCATTCACAGGGGATGCCTGTTCCCTCACCACTGCTCTGCCCCACCACTCTAAAATCTTCCTCCCTTCTCCACCACGTTCAGTGCTTTTCAAGAAGACAAAGTTTAATACAACTTCCCTCCCCTTCTCATTGTCTGCCATACCCTCCTTCTGTCAACAAGTCAGCCAGTTCAGGGGGCAAGACATGCAGTCCAGGAGAGAATTCCGCTTAGTGGCCAGGGTAGAGAAATAACCAAGTGTGGTGTGTGCTTTTCTCTCCACAGTAACCTGATTAAGTTCATGCCATGGCTAAAATTACATACAACCAGTTTCCAGAAATGACACGCTACTTCTGACCTTTTGAGAAATTTTTCCTGTTCCTTACTAATAATTCCACTTGGATGGATTTTAGCTTAAAGTGGGGGAGCTTGGTATTAAAATAAGAAAGACTTTCAATAGATGCTCAAAAGCCATTCTGATTTTTAAAAATTAGTAGGTTAAGAATCAAAGATACTTTTGTATAACAAATGCCAAAAATGTTTTAAAAATTAATTGGCCATGCCATACTGAGTAGTGAGAAGCCAAGTGGCATTCTCACTGAAGGCAGGACTAGAACTGCAGTACAGGTGCAAGATGATAAAATAGATGCAACAAAACTGCACAGTGGAAAGAAGACAAATTTCTGTTTATTGAGGGTCTAATTGTCTTCCTTTGAATATCCACTAATCATGTGAAAAGCAGTTACGAGTTCAGAAAAGCTGGTGATATCAATAATGTATGAAGTAAGTATTCTATAACCAATTCAGAAATATATTGCAAAAAAGCTACTATCCCTAGAATTAACAAACAAATAATATAGCCAAGAACAGCTTCTTGAAGAAATACGAAAGAACAACTTAGGAAAAAAGCTATAAAATTTTAAAATATACAATTCGAAGTCCATGTAGAATTCTGAATGAGGAGATTCGAATATTATAGTTATCAGTTCTTTCTAGTTTATAAATTTACTTGCAGTTATGATTAAAATCCCAGATACTGATTTTAACTTGGGAAAATATTTTTTTTAGAAATTTCATAGGACTTGGGCTAAAATAGGATTTGGAAAAAAGATTAAAACATATTGTACCAAATATGAAAATATATTGTAAGACTACAAAAATCAAAATAGTACAGCACTGCTGTAAAGTAGGTGAGTCAGTAGACTAGAACGTGTAGCCTGGAAACAAATCCTAGCACATGCAATTACATATAAGGAAAAGGAGCATCTCAAATTATGGGAGGAGTGGTATTTTAGTCAGTAGTGCTGAGAAAGAAAGTTAGTTAGTTATGTGGTTAAAACATAGCGAGTTAGTCTCTTCACATCTCCCGTGTTTCAAAATAACATAGAGTGAATTTGAAAAATGAAACAAAGTAACAGATATTTGACTAAAATTAATATATCAGCTTTCTGAACTTCCTACATAAAACACCAATTGAGGAAACCATAAAGACAAAGATTTAGAGATTTGATCTCTTATAAATGCTAAATGTAATTCAACAATTCTCTATCAAACATCTCTTGATTTAAAAATTGGAAAAAGTATTAACAAAAGACCAGCATCCTTGAATTACAGTATGCCCGTTACACCAATATGAGAAAGAGATAACCAACCCAACCCCAATAGGAAAAAAAAGGGCAAAGGATATTAACAGGCAGTTTTTCGGAAAAGAAATATAAATGGCAAATAGATAATTGTAAAGATGCTCTACCTGACCTCTATTCAAGGTCAAAATCAAAGTAACAGTAAGATTACTGTTTCTACCCAACAAATTGGTAAAAAGTCAAATGTTGGGTCCCTAGCGTTTAGGTTTGGAGAAACAGTACTTCTCAGTCCAGTAAGTGGGAGTGTAAACTGGCTTATTATCCTTAGGGAAGGGAAATTTGGCTTTATTTACCAAAAAAAAGGTTTTGTAATTTACTTCCCTGACCCCAGCAGTACCACCACCAGGACTATGCGCCTAAGTTCACCAAGATGTGTGTGCAAGGATGTTCATCCTGTAAGACTTAGCAGAGGTAAAGAGGACACAAAGATTACGTGTTCCTAATTGTGTGTGTGTAACCTGGAAGACTTCAATACAAAATAATCAGTTTTAGTTTTTTCTAAGGGATTGATATTAGATTTTTTTTTAAGATTTTATTTATTTTCAGAGAGAGGGAAGGGCAGGAGATACAGAGGGAGACAAGCCTCGATCAGTTGCCTCTCGCATGCCCCCAGCTGGGGACCCGGCCCACAACCCAGGCGTGTGCCGACTGAAATCAAACCGACAACCTTTTGGTTCACAAGCCAGCACTCAATCCACTGAGCCACATCAGCCAGGGCTAGATTCTTTTTTATACTCCTTCTGCATTTGCTAAATTTCCTCTAATTGGTAGGTGATAACCTTTATAAGCAGAAAAAAATTGAACACTGCTTTTAAAAAATACCCATTTCCAGCACTTGGAGAGTACCTAGCTCTATATTCTACCCATTCTACCCCTCAGGGCTTCCCCTGTGAACAGCCAACGGGATGGGTGCCTTTGTGGGCCTCCCTCCCTTTTCCCCTCTGGCTTGGTCACTCGCCAGACTTCCTGTTCTTCCTAGAGACGTTACCTCTTGGTACTTCCTAGCTGACCAGAGTGCCTTTAGGAACTCAGGTTTGGGGGCAGGGGGGAGCTGGGCAGCATCCTGAGATGTTAGCAGTGCCACGAAATTATCGGCACCAGGTTCAGAGGCAGTCGTTCAAGGAGTGGCGCAAACATGTGAGCCCAGCGCTGAATCAGAGCGGGCTATGATTCACCTGCTCTGAAGGATATCTTAATTTAGGTTTCATATGGAGAATTCTGGACTTGTTCTGAATGGTAACACTATGAATAATTTAACTCCTTTTATTCTTTTAGGTTGCTGAAGCACACGTGCCTAATTTTATTTTTGATGAGTTCAGAACAGTCCTGTAACTTTCTTCTTCTTCTTTGATGTAAGGATTGTCCCTCAATCTTCCCACTATCACTAAAATGAATTAAGAGGATGAAACTCAACTGCTCGTATAACTGCATGTTTTCCCTTTATTGTGGGAAACATCAGACTTTCTGAGTAAGATATATCTCATGGAACTATATAATACAATATTGTTTAAATCATGGTATATGCAATTTCTATCATGTGGAAGCAGAACGCATTTTTGTACTGCCTCTTGCAAATGCTGAATGTAATTAGGTATAAATCCATTTAGTTTTATGTTCCAAAGAACTATTTGTGCAACTCCAGATTTTCAGTAAAATAGTATTGCCAGTACCCAAAGTCGTCTTTCTGCGTATTCATATTGTACATTCGCTGTGCACAAAACCGTGTGGAAGGTACAAGATGAATCTGGTAGGTCCTGCGGGTGGATCCGCCACAGGCTGGCCGGCACATGGTGATAGTCAGACTAGTAGCAAACAGTGAAATGTAGTGACCGCACAATCTGTGGACCACAGACCATGGAAGTCCTTTGTTGTCTGAGCCTCACTGTCCTCTTCTAATCCCAGATACCCTCAGGGGTTCCCACCCTCCCTTCTGTGGGATGGCCCAAACTGCTCCTTCCACCCTTTCCTTCCTTAGCAACCCCTGAGCCTGCCCTCCCCCAAGTCCTCCCACCATGCTAGCCATAAGCTCTTTTTGTCTTGGTAACAGCTTAACCATTAGCTTTTAACTCAGACGTCCACCCCCACAAATCCTAAATCATTTCTGCATAAAATTATCCCGGAAAGGGCACTGTCATCAGTTGGGCAGTTGCCACTATTGTGGCAACTGGGAAAGAGCAATAGAGATGTTTTAGCCCTGTCCTCGCCTGCAGAGGAGAGGAACAAGTTGAAAAAAAAAAAAGAAGGAAAAGTGAAAGGTGCTCAAGTTATTTAGCAAGTCACAGGGGAATAAGCATTGTTTTGTTATCAGGACTTGAAGTGTGAGTCCTAGTTCTGCCACTGGTTAAACTTGGTCCTCGGCTGGCCTGTTCGCATCATCTGTAAAATCAGGGCTAAATGAGTTCTTAGATTCAGTTTTTTTAATTTTTTGACAAGTTATTTTTCCAAAAGCCTTAAATCCTAAGATACCAAAAAGCCCTTGATTGCTTTCTTGTATGAATGTGATATTTTCGAAAAACTCGGAAAAGAACCTTATCAACTTGCCTCACTGGATAAAGAAAATTAACTCCAGAGACTTAAGGCAAACTTCCCCAACGTCAGAGTGAGAAGAGGTTTCCCTCTGCATTTTGCATCCCACTGAGGTTTTCTTTTCCATTATCCTGAAACTACATAAAGTCCACAACAAAAAACAAAAAAGACCTGAGGGTTCAGTCTTCATTTTATTTGTATGTCCCACGTCAACTCATTCCAGATACTGAATGCAAAACTGTTCTCGGTTTTAGCACTGACTTATGGTAACAATTGTTTCCTTTAAACTATCTTATTTGACCCTTCATTTAAAATTGCAAATTAAAGTATATATTTACATGTTTATATACAAATAACTTCAAAAACACGGATAATCCCAATCCTGGTCCAGGAGTGTCCACTTCACAAGTGGTATAGTACTGTGCCGCGTAACTCCTCTTCAGAAAGTCTCTTCAGACTCAGTGGGTGCCAAATATTCACAGGGGGTCCCCTTTAAGCTTAATGAACCAAGTACTTCATTTCTGAGTAAATTAGAGGAAATATCACGGAACACGCTTTGTACAATACAGCACCACTACTGAGAATGGCCCGGGGTTTTGTAATCCAAGGTTCCGATTTAAAACAAAAATATGTTGCATAGATTGCAACAGCAAAGAAGTGTGCGATTAAAGCTAGAGGGTTAGGGGACAGCCTGTAACAGAAGAAAACAAAGCATAAATAATGGCAAGACCCAGAAATCAAATTGACTATTAAAAAGCTTCAGTTATGTGTATTGTCCATAAAGCTAAACACATTCTACATTTTGGAGGACTTTATAAACTTGTGCCTCTGCCTGCTAAGTTTGATGTCAGGGACAAAATTCCAAAAAACATTTTTACAAGAAACTACTTGGAATATACCCCTGTCAGAGAATTCTGTAACAACTCTTAGTCTAGTTTACATAAGTCACATGTTTTGAGCTGTTTCTTTCAGTAATCTTGAGGTCCCAGTGTGAAGTACCTGAATGGCCTGGCCTATTGGAGTCTTGGTTTTCAGAAGATAACAGTACTAACATTCAGATTATATATGAATGAGAAACGGACATCTGCACTGTTAAAATTATTGCTGAGTTTCTAGAGTCCCTGCACTTCAACAAATTTTTTTTTAATCCTCACCCAAGGATGTTTTTTTATTGACTTGCATGAGGGACAGAGAAGCACTGATGTGAGAAACATCAATCATTTGCCCCCTGTACTCACCCCAACCAGGGATTAAACCCACAACCTACGTGTGCCCTGACTGGGGATTGAATCCATGAGCTTTTGGAGCACAGGACAATGCTCCAACCAACTGAGTCACCCAGCCAGGGCTCAATCAAATTAGTTTTTAAATGCAAATCTCTCAAATTATCCATGGCTCCCATAGATCAGATCATGTAGGTTAACCCATATGCAAAAAAACAAGCTTCTGTTTTAATCAAGGATTTTACCCTTGTCCACCAACAACTTCTAATCTATGCTGTCTCCTAGATGTTGCCTTTTTTCATTTATCTGGGCTACCTTCTGATTTGCATGCTAATGGATAATAAAATGACAAAATATATAAGGAAGAAAAATTTGCAGTAATTCATAAACTGAATAATCCTAAGAAAACTTGGAATATCTGTTTCCTTTATGTCATCAAAACAACTTACACAGAAAGCAGCCCAACAGGACCAGCAATACATTCTCCACCAAGTTTGAAATATAAAAAACAGGCTTTTCGTAGTTGACATAGGGAATCTAAAATAAAATTTAAAAATTAATCAAATTATTTACACATTTACGTTAGGGTTCTAATGATATGTCAGAAAAATATGTAGATGTAGCAAGTATCAAACCTTTAATTTTGTTAAAAATCTAGCCCTGGAATTTTAACAACCGAAGATTTTCTTCTGCATTCCACAATCAACATTATGGATAGTGATATATGTATGAATTAACTTTCCTGTTAATAAATAATGACGATACCAAAAATGTAGGTCCCTGAAGTCAGTAGTTGAAACTATTTCCTTTTATTGTAAATTCATTAAATGATGCAAAATATTCTGTAAACTCTTTGTTACAAAATCACAATTATGGAAACCAAATGCCTTGTGTGAGATGCCCAGTAATCTGTAAGTAATAAAAAATAATGCCTTATATCTGTACAGTTTTTTACACTTTTCAAAGTAAGTCATCAGATCTTCACAATATAATATAATCGATCCATAACCTATTTTATTAGCCTTTTTTGCAAGTGGCTTTTAAGTTTTTTTTAGATTTTATTTATTTATTTTTAGAGAGGGGGAAGGGAGGGAGAAAGAGAGAAACATCAATGTGTGGTTGTCTCTCGAGCGCCCCCGCCGGCTAGGAACCCAGCTAGCAACCCAGGCATGTGTCCTGACTGGGAATCAAACTGGTGACCCCTTGGTTTGCAGGCCAGCACTCAACCAGGGCTGAGCCACTGAGCCACACCATTTTGTTAGTTTAGGGCTATTTTGTTAGTTTAGATTCAATGTTCTTTCAGGTCTGCCTACATTTTTCTTTACAACCAGTAAAATGGGATACAGTAGGTAAACTTGTGCTCCAATAAAGCTCCTTTCTTCAATCTTTCATAACTTTTATGTTGTTTTATTGACAGATTCAATTTCATAATATAAGAAACTCAAGAGCTTAGAAAAGCTTTAAAGAATGCAGAAAACCTCAAAACTGAGTTCTTTACTTTTTACTTGCCCAATCAGCCACTAACTTCCTCACCAGTTAGCAAGAGATCTGTTTGGCCAATCACTGTCAGTGAGTTTTTTGGGTTTTTTGTTTATTTTAGCAAGAATTTAGCAAGGTTATAGAGGCTACAGAAGGCATTCGTATTATACCTAATAATGAATTTGTATTATATACTTTGTAATCAGATCACTAAGGCCTCAGCCAAGTCATAGAAATCTTTTTTTATTTTTTGTGAGTATCTGAAGTAATGGGATTTGAATTGTATTTATTCTTGAAAACCGAAAGGTCTAGTTTCCTTCAATGATTTGTCCACTGTTGTGGTCAGGAAGTGGCACAGTGCCTATTCTTCCATTTCTAACACTGTTTCTGCCAAGTCATGTTTTCCTTAATACATAGATTGACCACCACCTCTCTACAATGAATATGGAAACAAAACAAAAGCATGGGAAGATTTCAGATGAGCAAAAGGTGGATACATTCTGCTACTTGTGCATTTCAACAGAGGACTATGTCTAAATGTGACCTGAAGCTCACATTCATTTCATAAAATACCACTTTGAGAAGAAATTAAAACTAGTGTTCATGGGGAAAAAGAGGAACAACTATATTGCTTTTAATTCATGACCAGAAAGATGCTCCATCACAACTTTATGCATCTGAGGATATACAGGATCTGGTCTGGACCAAGGGAATTAAAAATAATACTACATTACTGAGATACTGCTTTTAGAGTTTTCTAAGGGAGGACCACAGGTGTGTCTGACAGATACATGATGATGCTCAAGAATGGAGTAAAAATGTCTACCAACTTGAGAGAAAACTCAGGAAACTTTTCTGTTTCTGTCCTAATCACTAATTGTGTTTTGTTTTTTGGTGGGTTTTTTGTTTTTTGTTTTTTTGGTAACTCTGTTCCTGTGCTAAAAGTCGCAATTCAGTAATATTATTTTTAAGAAATAACTGCACTTACCATCTGTTGCGGAAAATAATTCATAGAGAGCCTGAGCAAGGATATTCACAACAAAGGAATGAGACGATTTTCTTGACCAATAGAATGATTTTTTGGCCTAAAAGAGAAAAAGATCATTTACTATAGGGTAAGGAAGAGAAAACAGAAAGTACCAACTGATGTTTATAATCCCCTCAAACTGACATTTATCCTGAGGTCCATGTATAAGTAATTATGCCTGTGGTTTACCAAAAGTAAAAAAAATAAAATAAAAAATCTTCAGGTATCTCTGAAGCTAAATTTACAATCACTATGAGCAAAGTGGCCCATGCAATCCAGTGTTACCTAATACTCAAATACAGAAATTGAGAAATCCTCTTAAGATTCACAGCTTGCAAGTCAGGTTCTTTAAGCCAGCACAGGATTGCCCAAGAACCATTCAGCATCAGGTTCCTAAGTGCAGACCCCCCCCATTCCTCTCAGGCCAATTGAAAAATCTATTTTGAGATATTTTTTGTCAAAGAATAATTTACTATCTTACCTGGAAAATAGCTGCATCATCATAAAGGTCAGGGATAGCCTTTAGCAATTTTCTCCACAGTTTTATATCTTTAAAAGCAACACTCATTCCTCCTCCAGTAAGAGGATGCCTGATATTGTATGCATCTCCCAAAAGAAGAACACCTATTAAGAGATCATTTAGATTATGACATCATTCTGGAGCACCACTTGAGACAAAAAAAAAAAAAAAAAGACTTAATTTATAAATATTATTAATGGGAGTTAGTAAATAATGTGAAACGACGAGTGAACAGCTCATGACTAAAACTTATCGAGGCAAAAATTCAAGAGTTGATTCAGTCAACAGCTTTTGACCACCTACTGTGTGACAGGTGTTGGGAATACAGTGAGACAAAGAATGTCCCTGCCCTCGTGAAACCCACGTGCAAATCTAAGGTTGAATTAAACTGTCAAAACATTTGTAAGACCTCTCTCATGGAAGAAAAAAACAAAAACAAAAGAAGCCACAGGTATCCAGACATTAAAAGCAAGTCTTCTAACAAGGGGAAAAATGAAGAGGCCTTTGACAGGTCGCCGTGGCCTTCGCTGCCAGCGCACTACACAGAAATGCCTGTACAGTGCTAAGGGGAGAAGGAAGGCCTGGGAAGATGCACCCAGACGCACTGTAGTTCCAGCTGGAAGGTAGCGAGCAGACAGTCTCAAAACCACCTGAAGTTAATTTAGGAGAATAAACCTTAATGGAGCCTCATCTGAAAATCAGCCCCTTGTTTCACAACTGCAGAAGCAGGAAGCGCCACCATTTGACTCTAGGTGCACCTCCTGACTATGCTGCCTTACATTCCCAGTCCATTGTCAGCCTGGTGCACCTGTGACCTTTACACAAAACATTTGTTTAGTTTTGTCTGTGAGAGTAATAGATGACCATAATAAGTGTTATGGTGGCAGAATTACGGATAATTGTTTTCTGTAATGTCTTAATATACATTTTTAACTAACTATAGAACACATATCATTATAACGTATTAGTTTATTAAAAGGTAGCTTCTAAATATTAAAATTTTGTATGTATTACTTAGATACCATCACTAAAAATCCACGAACTACAACCAGCTTTTATTCCTCCTGCTCTGTGGAACATCTCCAGTCCCACCACTGGGGCTGTACTCCCACCGCACACTGTTCCCATCAATTTGGCACTGACTTCATTCTGCCCTACACTGTAGTTTATTTATATGGTTGGTAGTGTTTTATGCCTGCTTTTCCATAGCAAGCTACAACCCATTCATGTTCGGCAACCAAAGTGTATCAACAGCTCCCATTCAGCCCTCTCCTCGGAGCTCCACCCTCCTGTTTCCGATGCTGTTCCACACACCTCCACTCGAATGTGCACCAGCACTTCAGACCCATGTGTGCAAAAGTGAACTCATTGCCTGTCCCGACACGTCCCTGAACTTAGACTCTGTATTTCCAATGTCAGCAAATAGCTGGCAAAATTATCTAATCCTGAAACCCAGAATCCCCCAAGAGGCCTCTCTCTCCCTTGCTACGATATCCAGTTAATCCCTCAGTTTCATGTATTCTGCATCCTAAACACTACCCAGATCTACTCCCTACTTTCCATTTTTAGTGCCACAACGCTGCTTCAGGCCTTTCATCATCATTCACGTGGAGTAATTAAATAGCCTTACTGTCAGCTTCAACCTGAGCTTTCCTCCAAACCACCCCCCTCCACAACGTCTCAGACAGAGTACTAGCTCTAAAATAAAAATCCAGTCTCACCACTACCTTGTTTAAAACTTTTCAGTGAACTGTTAGAACTAATAAATGAATTCGGTAGGGTTTCAAGATACAAGATAAATATGCAAAACTCAATTATATTTCTATCACTAGCAATGAAGAATCTTAAAACGAAATTAAGAAAACCACCCCATTTACAATAGCCTCAAAAGGAGTAAAATACTTAGGAATACATTTAACAACGAAAATACAAAGCTTAAACTCTAAAAACTACAAAATACTATTGGACACATAAGCTCTTACATTTATGGTCAATTGGATTTTGACAAGAGTACCGAGACACCTCAATGGGGAAATAATAGTCTTTTCAACAAATGGTGCTGGAACAGCTAGATATCCACATTCAGATGAAGCTGGACCCCTTTCTCACACGACGACTTAAAGTAGATCAAACACTGACATGTGATAGCTAAAACTATAAAACTCTTAGGAGAAAATATAGGAGTAAATCTTTGTGACACTGAGCTGGGCAAAGCCTTTTAAGATATGACATCAAAAGCACAAGCAACAAAAAAAGTAGATAAGCTGACTTCATGAATATTAAAACTTTTAATGGACACCCTCAAGGAAGAGAAAAAACAACCCAAAGAATAAGAGAAAAGTTTTCCAAATCATACATATGATAAGGGATTTATAGATCGTCTATAAAAGGAACTCAAAATTTTTTTAAATTTGCCCAGTTAAAAGATGTACAATGTCTGAACAGACATTTGTCTATAGAAGATACAGAAAAACACAAATCAAAATCACAATGAGGTATCACTTAACACCTACTAGGATGGCTTTAGCAAACAGACAATAATAACAAATGTTGTCAAGGATATGGAGAATTGGGAACGCTCACACATTCCTAATCAATGTAAAAGGGGGTCTGGCAGTTCCTCAGAGTTACACAGTTACCATATGACCAAGCAATACTACCTGTCTACTGAAGAAAAATGAAAACATGTCCACACAAAAATTCACACACAGATGTTCACAGCAGCATTGTTCATGATAACCAAAAGTGGAAATAACCCAAATGTCTATCAACTGATGGATAATCAAAATGTAATATATTCACACATGAAATATTATTTGGCCATAATACCAAATGAAGTAAGGGAAGGACTGACACATGATATGACAGGGATGAACCTCAAAGAAGCCAGATACAAAGGATCACATATCAATATTACATGATCCCATTTACAGAAAATGTCTAGAATATGCAGATCTAGAGACAGGAAAAGTAGACTGCCTCAGGCTATGGGTCCGGAAGAAATAAGGATTGACTGCTATGGGTACAGGGTTTCTTTGCGGGGTGATAAAAATGTCCTAAAACTGTAGCGATGGCTGCATATACCTGTAGATCTACTAAAAACTAATGAATTATATACTTTGAGTGGGTGAACTGTATGATTTGTGAATTATGTCAATAAAGCTATTATTAAAACCCTTTTCAATGAATTCCATTGTCCATAGGGTTAAAACTAAGCTTTAAATAAATATCTTACCTTTTCACCACTCAGACACCTATTCAATGCTCCAGCCATAGGAAACCACTTCAGTTCATTCAAAGAGCAGCCATTTCTCAGCCATCCAGGCCACTGCAGATGTTATTTCATCTACTTAGAAGTCCCTCATCTCACTGTCCACTGACCGAACTCCACTTATTCTCCAGGCCCCAACACCGGCTTTATTTCCTGAGAATATCTTCCCTAACCACCCTTCCCAATTCACAAGATTCTTCCCGGCCTGCACACACACCCCTTCACAGTGAATCTGTAGTACTGCAAGTGGGGTTTTATTAAAGCTGTCGACAGTGGTCTGAAATTATCTGTCTATATTCCCTAACTAGAAAATTGCCTCCAGTAGATCAAGAACTATATTTAACTATTGTATCTCCAGTGACTTATACACTCTCAATATTAAATAATAACTAACGATATCATAAAACATTTTTTGTATTAGTAATGTGTTAAGGTATAGTAATCAATTCTCTGTCCCACATGTTAGCCCCAGCAGCATAAATTTAACCATGTGTATGTCAATTGCAATTTTCATCTGACTATTTGGAATACCCTTAATAAAATAAATCCAATAAATTAATACCTCGTTTGTTTACTGGTGAAGGAGGAAGGAAGCTTGCTGGCATGGACCTCAAACGAGAATTCTGAGCAGCTTCTAAGAATGGTTCTTTCAAGTGATCTGCAATAAACCCCACCCCACCAAATAAATGGTTTATAACAGTTCAATTTTTAATTATCACATTTTCTTATCAAGTATAAACAAATACCTACTATACATTTGTTATGACTTACATCCCCTTGTGATTAAATCAATAGCCAATTATTTTATTAATAAAATTGTTTATTAAGCACCTAGTTTTTCATGTTAAGGAATGACTAAGGAATCTAAGAAAATTAATGTAAAAAACAGACAGCTAAATAAATTTTAAAACTACATGAAGAGTGAAGCTAATTCAGATGACATAATATAGGGAGAAAACTGCCCACCTTTCTTCCTAATGTTAACTGACAGCTGTCATATTTAACAATTTATTGTCACCGCCATATTCTGGTAATATCAGATGAAATATACTAGCATTTCACAAAAAGCATAAGGGCATATACATTAGAAAAAAAGATAAGATGTAGAGAGCACTACCTTTCTTAGTTTTAATTGTATCATCTATAAAATGAAATGGTTGGATTAGTTTATCTCTAGGTACTTTGTCCTTCTACTCATATAGAAAATGAAATCTCTTTTCATATAGTACCCTGTGTATTCTGGGAACACAGGAGCACGCTGCTATGTTGAAACCATATTTCTACCAGGAGTAGAATTTCAGTAACCTAGTATTAATATAAACCTACAAATCATTTCCCTCCATGATTTCAGGACAGAATGCTCCAATTAACCTCTACACTGGAAAAAATAATCTATAATAAAAGTAAAAAATGCTAAAAATACCAGGTAATTGACACTCCTTTTCCTAAATATGCGTAACTCATTTTTCCATTGGAAAACATTAAAAATGGCTCAAATGAATGAAAACATAGTAAAATGTTGAAAATATCATTAAAAATCTAAGTTGACCCATGTATACTTTCATTTCATTTCATTTCTGTTAAATATTCTGTTAGTTCTTAAACAGTGCTTTCACTTAATTTTAAAAATACATTGGAAAAAAACAGTATTTTTATACTGTTTTATATGTGTTTATACACGAAGACAGTTTCCTAGGACCATAATCATCATTGGCAAACAGGGTCTACCTTCCATTTTACTATATATTCTTAATAGTTTCTTTTTACATTTCTTTCTTACATGTTCCCATTCAAAAAATTAAAAAACCCAGAAAGTAATTTTTATGTTTCTAACAAAGATACCTAATATCTCATGAAGCCTTTTGTATTCAACTCGAAACTATCTCTAAGACTGCTTACAGCCCTCACGTTGTGAGGGCAGGAATGGATGGTCCACACAGGCCTGGTTTCCACCCTTGATCATCCACTTACTAACAGTTTATGCTTGGAGAACCTAAGTAATCTCTCTGAATCGTGGTTCCCTCACCTATAAAACGGAGATGATAAATGATAACACCAATGACATAGGACAATTGGGTAGATTAAATAAAATGATGTTTGTAAAACACCTCATATATAGCACACATTCAATAAATGGTAGCTATCATTACCACAAAACCAAGTAATTAAGTATGAGACATTTCAAGTATTCAGACCTCAGACTGCTATCCAGACTACTTTTTAAAATGTTAATTTTGCCAATATTGATAATTATTCTGAAAACTATGCTTTTAGTAATAATTGAAACTATTTTTTTTAATTTGGAGATTTTCTTATGTGTTAAATAAATAGTCCAATTCCAGTGTATCTGATGGGCTAGATGCATTTTTCACCTGCCAATCTTATCTCTGGCCTAGTTTAGACAGTTTTAGTGACAGCCGGAGATGAAGAGCCTTTTGTGGGATTTGCTTTCAAATTTAAGATTACAGTGGGAATGAAATCTTATTTCTTACCAGGTAACTGTGGGTAAATTTTTTCAACCATGTATTCTCTTAAATTCCTTGGCAAGTCTCCTCGAACGTCAACAAGTACTCGAGTTTTATTAGATGAAATCTGGTAGATGAGAACTGGACTTGGATTAACTAAAAGAAGTTCAGCATGATTTGCTTTAAATTGCGGTACATTCTAGAAAAAAATAAAATATTTTAGTAATTTTCAAATTTCAAGTTGCTTTTATTTTTTCTACAATTACTCTCCTACCGTACCTCCATAAGAAAGCCAACAAAATGAGATGAAACAGAAACTTTATTGGAGATTAGATTTTTCCTGAACTTGGAAAAAAGTCCATCTGCAACAACAGTCAATGGAGCATGGAGTTCCTACAACAAAAGATTAGGAATACTCAGCTAAGTGCTTAGAAAATACACAGTAAAAGAACCATTCTTTTAAAATGTGCATGAACGAATTTAAATATATTATGGGATAACATTACAGAGGGTATCTGAAGATAAATGCTGTTGAAGCTGTTATGTGGGCTTAAGTTAATGCATGCCCAACCTTTAGAGACACTTCCTCTGAGTCCCTGAGGATCAACTTCCCTTGAAGCTCTATCATCCAAACCATCTGGGATTAAGTTACACTTCGATAAATAATGGAGAAAATGACAAAGCTAGCATAGCCCACAGAAGGTGAAAATTCATTACTAATTCCAAGGATTAGCCAAATTCTTTTATTCTAAAATTTCCTAACTTTATATAGTACTTCAATCAGTGGCCAGGACTTTGAAGAGTTTTTGTACACATGGACGTACGTACATATTTTTGTTACCCTGCAATCGCCCTCATTAAAGTACAGTTTCTAGGAGGTGATGAGCCTGTAGACCAGCCTCAGAAGAAGCTACAGATTAGCCTTTGACTCTTTTTCTTTCTTTACTAGGCCAACATGAGCAGATACTGGAAGCTGTTTTCTTCTACTATTTCCTGAGATTATCTTACTTTTGCCTTTCTTATTTAAACAATTGTTTATTTTATCTTAATCATTTCTTTTATGTTGAAAAAATCCTTCCCTGTCCACTCCCCACCTTCCAGTTCCCCCCTGCTTGTCCTCTAGTATATACCTCATTCAGTTTTTATACTGTTATTATGGTGGTGTTTACAAAGTTGTTTCTATAGCATTCTGAGGTGAGCAAAAGACAATGTGTTACAATCTGAAATCCATCCTGTTGCACAGGGCTTAGAAAGAACTCAGTCCATTTGTTGAAAAATAATTTGGTGAGCCTACTTTTTTAAAGGAGTAAGAGAAAAAGAGAAAAATCTCTGAGGAGAAAGTAACACTTGAGATACCATCTCACCTTGATGTCTCCGGTTTCTTTATCCCTGTACTGAACTCCAACCACAGCATCATCTTCTTCTAATAACTGTAGCACGATGCCCTCAATAAACTTTGCACTGAAAGATAAACAGAAATAAACTCTATAGAAGCACACGTGAGCAATCTAAATAAGGAATCATAAATTCCTTCTTGCTCATCTCCAGTTTACACATGTAAGCTGGCATGCACGTGGGGCATACACATGTACGCAGAGAAAGGTCTGGAATGACAAAAAAGGTAAAAACATCACTAATGGTTTTTAGAGTTATGTGTGGTTTTTATAATCTAATTTTTTAATTAATTATACATTACTAAAGTAATGATTTAAAAAGTATTTTAAAAAGTAACTTTACATTTTTATCTCAATTCACTAAAAAATAAAATACATGCAGAAAAAGTTAACATACTCCCAACTAATTCATACACAGATGGGAAAACAGAATTGAAGTTTATCCAGCAAATTATTCAGAGTGGTTAATTCTAGTCAGAAGGATCATGGATAATTTTTTAAATCTTTATATTTTGGGGTATTTTCTACAATAAATATATTCTACTTCCACACATATCAAATCCTTTCAGTTCTAAGGATGAGTTCACTTCCTTCTTCAACACTTAAGCCTGTGCCAATGACACAAGGGTTCTCATATGTAAAAGTTCCTCAACTATAATGTTTAAAGGCTAGAGGCAAATACAAGCTAATAAAAAAGAGAAGAAGCCAGTCTTGTCAGACTAGGTCCTTCATAAGGATAGAACAGGGATTTTCCCTTGAAGGCCTCTGCCCTGACTTTTAATAGGCAGTATCAAAGCCACAAACCCAAACTCCCGAATGGGCACACATGGACTTATATCTTAGTTACAACAAATATATCCTCTAAATTCCAACCACATAAAAATCACACAATTTATTTAGTCAAAGAAAAATTCTCAATAGTTCCATGTCATTCCAAAAAAAAAAATTCTCTGTACTATATTCTTAATAAAGGCATTGAAAAGATTTAACACTCTTCTAAGTTACCGTTTATTTTAGCATAAGACCTATGGTCTAGCCCATACCTAAACACTTATAAAATTTACAAAAATAGTGTTTGTACAAAAGCCAAGCTTAAATGTGTTAGTTCTGTAACATCATATATTTGAAGCCATATTCTTACTTGGGCTCTTCCATAGCTGCTTTCCGGAGACTCATGACAAATCTTCCATGATGGAAAGTTCTTCCACTCTGCACTTGATTGTTTTCTAACAGAGGGTAAGGAACATGAACATTTGACTTGCTTTCCCAATCATGAATTATGTAGCCATTTACAACCTGGGCATCAATACCTTCCACTGTATCTGCAAAACAATTCAATTCAAAACAGTCAACCTTGTTAATATGGCCAGAGTTTTACTAGACACAAAGAAGACATAGAGGCATGGAATGAGTCACTGTCTTCAAAAAGGTATGATACCATTTGGAGAACTGGGCATTAATTTAACTATTTCAGAAATTTTAATGCTTCTGGAAGATGATAATCTTAACACACTTATAACAAAAGATTAGCATTTATACATAAAACTTAAACATTAAAATCCATAGGAAATATATTAAAACCCCAATAATAATGGGGTTTTAAACTATATAGAAACACTAAACAAATCATGAAAAATGTTCAAAACTTGATTTTTAAAAAGGAATGAAATAAAATCAAAATAATAAGACACCAAATTTATCAAAATTGCTGGTACAATTAGATAAAATTGATAAATTTATATATTATTGGTCATGCTATAAACTAATAACATTTTAGAAAGTAACTAAAGCAATAGTTGTCAAGTACCATGAAGTTAGCATCCATTGATGTAATAATCTTAGTCTTGAAAATTCACCTAAGAAATTTGCTCTAAAGATATAATTTTTAATAGTTTTTAAAGTTATACACAAGAATAAATTCACTACAGTGTTATCTCTAATAAAGAAAAACTGCAAATAACCTAAATATTAATTTGTTAGAAAGGTAAGGTACATTATGAAGTATTGATTGAGAAAATGTTATGCATAGGCTTAAAATTATCATGAAAAAGAATGGTTAACAGTAGTAAAAATATGCATATATTTGCTAAATATATTTGAAAAGTAGACTTTAGCAGGCATATTAACACTGTCACATACTATATGTTTAAATACATTAAAATACAATATATTAAGATAAAGCATATTAAAATAATTTCATTTCTTTTCTTAAATTTTATTTTTATTTATTTCTTTTTAGAGGGAGGATAAGGGAAAGAGGGAGGAAGAAAAACATCGATGTGCGATAAAAATATCTACCAGTTGCCTCTCACATGCCCCCAACTGGGGACCACGCTCGCAACTCAGGCATGTGTCCTGACCAGGAATCGAACCGGTGACTTTTAGGTTCACAGGCCGGCATTCAATCCACTGAGCCACACCAGCCAGGGCAAAAAATAATTTCATTTCCGATGAAAGAAAAACATATCACACATCTATGCTAAGATCAAAATAAGTTTTCTGATACTCTTTTTAATTACACTTAAAGTGACTAGATAACTTTTATAAATGAAAATAAAATGGAATACCAATGATAGATAGGATAGTCTAAAGTAAACAGTGTTTGCTCACAGCACGAAACTCCTAAAAACCAATATGAACCTACCTCCAAGACCAAGGTCGTTAAGGACATGATAACCACCTGGCTGCAGATATTCTCCAACTATCCTGTCAGGCTCTTGTAAATCTCTCTCAATTACTGTCACCTTTCTTCCATCCCTGGAGAGCACTGCTGCCAAAGCAGAGCCAAGTACACCAGATCCCACAATGATCACTTCTGGATCATTTTGAGAAGATATCGACGTAGAGGCAGCTGGTCCTATTAAGGTGCTTTCTGAAATACTGGTTCGTTTTTTGCACTGTTAAAAAAAAATTATGTATCCACATTTGTTAACCTTAAATCATACCACTATACAGACACGCTGGACTTTTGCGTGTTGGGCAAAAGCTATGCTCTAAACATTACCAAACCAAATGAATCATTATGTTTTTAAATCCTGATCATATATAAAAACTAACAATATCCAAATGTTGGGAGAAATAAAAATGTATAATAACCCAATAAAATTAAGTGCAGAACCCTTTCCAAATATGGTATTTAAAAAATGCTGTGATAAAAATGTATTTAGAAATTTACACCAAATATTTAAAAAATGTTTTAAGGGACTTCAAAGACTTGTTATACAGAAAATGCTATCATTACTCAATTCTTCAAACATATACTGAGCATCTACCAAATGCAAATAACATACAACTTCCAGTTTGACTTCATGCTACAACTATTCAGCACCTTTTATATATTTCCACTGTTCTTTATTTTCTCCTTCTGGATTGTCATTTGAAATGTCTATCTCAATTTAAAACCACTTTTATGTAACCGTCAAATCCTAGCTACTTATGTACTAAAAATTATTTAACTCTACAGAATTCCAAAAAGAACAAAATAACTCATTGTCCCTTGGAACTTGACCTGGTCACAATTTTAATCTGTACCATATAAGAACATATTTATTTTAACCCTGCTTTTTCCCCCATTCTAATACTCTAAGAGAACCTGGTCAATGATGTCAAGTAGCTTCTCCAATTTACAAAGGACAAACATTAAACCTATCACTAATTGGGTTGACAGTAAAAACATTAACTTTGAACATAAGAAAATGAAAAAGTCCTGTTTTGAGAGACTATATGTCCACTGAGAGTAAGTGATTTTTTTTTGTTTTTGTTTTTTTAATGAACAATGTTGTAATCAGTGATTTTTCTTTTCTTTTTGTTTGGGGGGAGAGATGTGGATTCACAAATATGAATATATTTCAGATAGAGAATTGCAAGGAACTGTCTTCCTTGAGTTCTCTGACCTTAAGGATTAAGATACAACTAAATGTCATTTTGAAGTGGTTTTAATAAGAGTCCTCACGGGGAAAGGAAGGAGACAACTCCTATAATCCTTTAGAACTTTCTCTGTGATTCTAACATTCACCTAGCCTTCCTATATTTCCATAATGGACTGGAGCCTTGTTTATTCCATTTTTAGTAATTCTTAGAGAAATTACCTTTTTGGTCCATTACCAAGAAGACAATAGTTACTCTTCCCATCAATACAGCATTTCTTAATGGCCAGAGCAACTGACTATGTTTACATTATCGTTCTGAGAAAAAGAAAAACTCCTTTTGTCGTCTTAACCATTACTTACTAGTTTTCTTCTAAGGTTTTCCCTGTTAAACATACACAATCCTAATAAGGGAACTCTGGAGGAAGTCAGAACCTGGTCAGTAGGGAACTTAGTACTCAATACAAAGCAGAATGCCTGGTGCATTCTCAAAGTGGAACCAATATTGCCTGCTGCTAACTAATGCTCTTACTCCAAGATTGGTCTGTATGGCATGATGTGACATCATTCCTGTCACCTGGACAAGTGCTTGCTCATTGACCCCAAGGGAAGTTATCTCAACTCAACAATATCAAACATTGATATTTGGTCAATGAGAATCAAATTTTCACCCAACCTCCTTTCCCATTCTTCCAGCCCACACCCACCATACCACTGAACTTAGCACCACTCAAAAGGCTGTATACTACCTTTAGACTAATGTTAATAGCTACTAGCTATCAGACAATTACGGACTAAGCATTAAATCAGTAAGGCTGCTGTCGTCCCCATCTAACAGAAGTGATAACTGATTCATTTGCCAAAGGTCTCACAGCCAGAAGTGGCGGAACAAAACTTCTCGACCAAGTCACCCTCTTCAATAAGCCTTGCTCATCTGTGCTGCGAATATGGTAAAATTATGCAGATTAAGAACCCTGACTTTACAGGCCACTCGCCCCAACTCCAGGTCACCATCAACCCTCACTTGGTCAATAGTGGCAGTCTCTTACCTGATAATATCCTTGCTTCCATTCTCGTCTCCCTAAAATCTATTCTTCACACAGCAATTGGAATGTTCTTTTTTAAAAGCAAAAACCAAATATTGTTACTCCCATGCTTAAAATCCTCCAGTGCTCTTGAGGAAAAGTCCAAACCGCCATGGCCCACAGGCCCTAAACAGTCTGATTTCAACCACATCTTCCTCATCTCCCACCACTGTCGTCCTCTGCTGCCTTGCAAGGATCAATACCTCGCAGGTATTGGAAGCCCCAGCCTTTGATTTGGAAACAGGACTGCACTGTGGACATTGCTCACATATTACTGTCAGCTTCTTGGGTTGACAGGTAAAAACTTTAACTTTGAACACAGAAGATGAAAAAGTCCTGTTTTGAGAGATTTTATGTCCACTGAGAATAACAGTGATTGGCTGTGGGCTTGTTTGGTTTTTTTAAAGATTTTATTTGTTTATTTTTTAGAGGGGAAGGGAGGGAGAGAGAGAAACATCAATGTGTGGTTGCCTCTCGAGCGCCCCCCACGGGGGTCCCTGCCCCCAACCCAGGTATGAGCCCTGACTGGGGAATCAAACCGGTGACAGTCTGATTCCCAGACTGGCACTCAATCCAGTGAGCCATACCAGCCAGGGCGGTTTGGGGTTTTTTTTAATGAACAATTCAATATTGTAATCTGTAATTTTTCTTTTTTTTTGGGTGGGGGGGTGGATTCACAAATATGAATACATTTCAGATAGAAGACATCCCTGCGTTGATTTACTCAAAGCTCCACTGATGTGGGAACAGGAGGGCATTCTGCCCATGGCTGTAAAATGCTGAGTGTTTTTTACCCTGTCACTTTTTCAAATTGTTCTGTCAATTTCCCTAGACAGCTGTCACAGCTGTCACATTTGGATTGTGAAGGGCTTACCCTAAGCTGGTTTCCTTCACAGGTACAAACACCATCCTTACCCCAGGATTTAAATAAAACATTTTTTTTCCATCACAGAAAGTGATTCTACCCTCCTTCAAAATGAAACTCCTAACATTTTATTTCACCTTTCATAATCAAATCAATTTCATTTAGCCTTAGCTCAACCTATGCTAAATGAAACACGTTTTCAAATCATTAGTAAGAGTGCCAAAGAACAGTCAAAAGCTTTTTTTTTCGGGGCGGGGAGGGAAATTAAATGAGAATCCATATCTTGAGAACCTAAGATGCTGTCTTTTCCCCCTTGAAGGAGAAAATTCACATGGGGGTGGCCCGAATCCTAATTTTAAAATAAGACTCGCATTCCTTGGACCAGTATGAATTCAACCTACCGTCCTAGACCCGAGCTGCTCTTTATTTTCGGTCCCAGGGGCGGAATTGGCCCAGAAGAAGCCAATGAAAGGCAAGGCTGACAGGACACCCGAGAGGACGGTGAGCTGGGACCCAGGGGGCGGGTGCCTCGGGAGGGGCCCGTTTCGGGAGCGGCAGCGGTAGGACAGCACCAGGCCCAGCGAGAGGAACACCAGCACACACAGCAGGAGCTCTTTGTTGGCCAAAGTGACGAAGTCCCCGCATTTCTTATAAAAATACGTGAAAGTGGCAAGGCCAAGAAAGGTCCACATGGTTCAAAGGCCCTTTGGTGGCACTGGTCGACGTTGAGTTTCTTTTTTTTTTTTTCCTTGTAGGGTTTTGATGGTCAGAGACTCTCCCCAAAATGTGTTCCCAAAGGAGCACCAGGAACCGTCCCAGCGCCAGTTAACACCGTCACCGGATCACAATTCAAATCAGGCTAATTTAGAAAATCACAAAGTTAGTATAAAAGTATCTGAAGGGGGATAGTTAGGACTTCGAAGGCAGTATTCAAAATCTCCTGCTCCGACAGCTCCCGATATAAACTCTCTCCTCTTTCAGGCAATCCATTTATTTTTCTTTCTTTATTTTTTTTTAAGATGGCTTTTCCTGGGGGTTGTTGCCGGTGTTTTTAATTCTGATGCTGGTTCATCGTGATGTAAAATTGCTCTCAACAGCAGCAGGTGCCCTTTCAGAAAAAGATGGGGGCGGGGGGATGAAAAAAATTTCTTGGTACCGCGAAAAACGCGGCCGCCTCGGCCGACAGCGATGGCCTGCGCGCGAGGAGTAGGGTTCCTCTCCCCACCCGGCGGCCACCGGCGCAGCCCACGGTCAAGGGGGACCTGCCGGCTTCCCGGGAAGAGAAGCGCAGCCCCTACCTCCACACTTTCTCCTCGGCAGCGGTCCCGACTCACCCGCCGCCTAACCTACCAGCCCACGACTTCGCTTCCCCGCTGGTAAATAGAGGTCTCCGGCCAGCTTCTATCAGAGGGCGGCGGCGGAGGATCCCTGCGGCGTCCGCACCAGCATCCCCCGCGCGGCGCGCAGGCAGTAACCAGAGCAACCGCCGCCGGCCCTTCGCTCTCCAGCGGGGAACGTGCCTCAGCCCAGGAGATGTGGACACAGGCAAGGGGCCAGGGGGCGGGGCTCCAGGGAGCGAGCCTGCCCCGCCCGGCGTGCCTCACGAGTAGGCCCCGCCCACCCTCACCGCCGACCAATGAGGGTGCGCACACGAGGTAGGCCGAGGTGGCGCTATGGTGCGTTTGGCCAATCGCAGGCGGCGCGGCCCTCCCGGTGACGCCCGGAGAGGCGCTAGGGAGATGTTGCGTAGTGTGGGGTGGGGGCGTGGGGCCTGGGCCGGCAGCTCGGTGGGCGGTTGCGAAGGCGCTGGCTGGCTCTGGAGAACGTGACGCTGTGCCATGAGTCCCAGGTCAGTTCACTCCCCGTAGCCCTGTCATGAGGGTTGGTTTGCAATACAGGCTCTGCCATAAGTCATCCAGGCGACCACTCAGGTAGCCACAGGCTGAGCAGCCCGGCACCAAGGAATGGATAAGAATCACCCATAGTAACTACTATTGACATTTGTTGAAAAATGCAGGTTCACTCAAAGTAGAACATCAGTGTACATTAATATCCTACCCTCAACTCTAACAATCAAAGAGAAATATAACACAGCAATCACTGGGGGTAACGAGCCCATGTCCCACTGGGTCTCAGTCCGCAGGTCCGGGAAAAAGAATGGTGGGCAAGGGAGCTGTCAGCGTCTTGTAAGGAAGGCTTTCTGGAGCCAGGTGGGCAGCAGGGCAGAGCCTCCGGCAGCCGATGCCAACGGCGGTCGCATGGCGTGGAGCAGCGCTCCAGTGTGTGGAGCTCGGCTGTCTCAGCAGTGGTCTGGAGCGGTCCTCAGTTATACCTTTGATGGGGGCCTCAAAAGCGGGAAAATTTCAAGAAAATAGTTTGGTGAGCCTAAGTAGTAGGTAATGCACGTGAAAAAAGCTGTTGTTTCAGGAGCTGCTGGTACGGCCCACCCCGGCCCCGGGAAAGCACAGCGATTGATCTGTGTGCTCCACAAGAGTAAGCCTGGGGCTCAGCTAAAGATATGCAAGCCATTGTGTTGCAGGGACAGACAGACGGCTGCCCAAGGCGAGAATGTTGCAGTTTTTTGTGTTTTTTTAGTCTAATTTTCCCTGAATTCCAGACCCCTCACCACACTTTGCTCTCTGTTGTAAAAAGGCTGGCTTGCAAGGAAATGCAGGACGGTCCATTAGGGTACAAACCGGCCATCTTCTCAGATCGTTGGCCATCTGAATAAAACTCACATAAAGATTCAATCCCTGTCTCTGCTTATTGGGTCTGATAGGTGACAGCCCAAATGCCGGCTTTTCCAGTTTCATATTCTGGCGACTCCACTGGGACTGACTTTGGGACTCTCCGATAAGTCTGAGAGTATTTGGCAGGGAGTCCTATTGGCTGCCTAGACTGGGGGTCCCCGGGGTGCAGATTTGGAGACTCCCTAGCAACTGCCAAGTGATTTCACTTGGGGACTCCCCTCCTCCTCTCGGCACCTCCAGTCCTTGTTCACGTTTGATTGAATCATTCCGCTTCCTGGTGCAGGTTACAGTCCCGGGTCACGACTTATGTTGTCAGTAATTTAAGGTGCCATCTGTTTTACCAGGGCTCTGTCTGGTGAAAAGACGTCTTCTGGTTCAGTTAAGGTACCATCTTTTTTACTGGGCTCTGTCTGGTAAAATAGGGGAGAAAAGCCTCCATTCTGGAAAACAGCCCTTTCGGGCCAGTTTCAGCTAATTGGTTGATTTCTGCTTTATTGTAATACTGTTCGATGTATGTATTGTATAATCTAGATTCGGGTGAGCACTGGCCGCTGAATGGGTCTTTAAATTACTGTATTATACTGTAATAGTTGTTTTATCAAAGATCAGGAAGTTGGATGAAATGCCATACACAGAAGCTTTTACAAGTTTACATAATCAGGATGTAGGATTAAAAGGAAATAGATTAATGGTCCAGAGAAAAAGGGAATTTGCCTGTGAAAAATAGCAGAAGGTCAGACGAGAGGGCCCAGGAAGATCTAGATATTATGGCTGCTGTGAGCATGCTCAGGGTTCCCACGGCCCCTCCATCCCCAGGGGATCTTCCTCCTTACTTGGCTGAGGGAACTGGGAAAGTGAGTTTGAACTGGTCTCGCCACCTGGAACCCGGCAGGGAACCAAATTTGTTGGAGGACAAGCCCCTACCAGGGCAGGGCAGTATCCTTCACGAAAACTTCCAGTGGGAGTAGGGCCAGAGGGCCAGCTTGCTGGATATTATTGGGCACATGCTCCATTTTCTACATCAGATCTGTTAAACTGTAAAAGCTCTGAAAGGACCAGAGTATATCCTTTTAGAATGGATGAAGGAGTGTACCCAGGTTTTTGAGTCCCTGATGGCACACCTGGCTTCTATACCAGCCTTGGAGGCTTCCAAACCTCCTTAAGTCTTCTCAGGTATACGTTCATGAAAGGCTGGGCAATGCCCCAGGTATCCTCACCCAGATGCATAGTGACATTTCACAACCCATCACATATTTGTCAAGGAAACTAGATCACACTGTCCGGGGGTGGTCAGCCTGCTTGACAGCTCTGGCAGCCACCTGTGAGCTCTTACAGGAAGCTGAAAAGTTTTCCTTGGGATAGCCTGTCACCATTTATGCATCCCAGCAAGTGCTGGGCCGCTGAAGCAAAAGGGAAATTTGTGGCTCACTGTGGGAAGAATGGGCAGGTACCAAGCCATTCTTCTCGACTATACCAATGTCTCCCTCAGAACTGTAAGCATGTTAAATCCTACCTCTCTTCTCCTGGAGCCTGACTCTGCTGCACTGATACATGACTGTGCTGAGATAATTGATGAAGTTTATTCTAGCAGAATTTCTTTACAGGACCATCCTTTAGAAGAAGCAGACTGGACTTTCTAGGCAGATGGAAGTAGTTAAATGGACAAAGGAAACAGAAAGGCTGGGCATGCAATAGTGACTCTTGAAGGAGTAGCGGAGGCCAAGGCCTTGCCGCCGAGAACCTCTGTTCGGAAAGCTGAACCAATTGCACTGACGAGGGCACTGGAATTGTTGCACAAAAAGAAAGTGAATATGTATGTTAACTGAAGGTAAGGTTTCCTAATTTTTCAATCACTTGGTTCCATCTGGAAGGAAAATGAACTGTTAACCTCCGATGAAAAGGAGATTAAGCATGCAGCAGAAATTTTTAAATTATTAGAGACTGTTCAGATACTTTTATAGGTGGCAGTTATGCACTGCCTGGGGCATCAGAAAGAGGACACCAAAGTGGCTAGAGGAAACTGGCTGATTCAGCAGCGAAAGAGGCTGCTAAAGGAGCATTTATAATGCCTTTGGTATCTGTTCTAGACTTGTGACAATTGACTGTAAATATTTGACTGCAGACTTAGAGAAAGCTGAGAGCTGGGGTTTGATGAGGAAGGTCCTGATAGTGGATGAAAAAAGAGTAAGAAAGGAGTTAAACTGCTTCCTGAACATTCAGTACAGTCAGACGGGAAGCATTTGCATGAGGCCACACACTATGGAAGAGACTCATTAACCACCTGTATCAAACCATGGCTCATAGGTCATGGAATTTCTAAAGCCATATGAAAAGTAATTGCTAGAAGTGTTGTGTGCCAGAAGAACAACCCCAAGACAGATCCCCATCAAAAGAAAGAAAGGAAACAATACCAAGTACAGTGCCCACTTGAGGGCTGGCAAATAGACTTTACTCAGATGCCAAGCATACGGAGAGTAGAAATATTTGTTAGTCTTTGTTGACGCCTTTTCAGGATGGGTAGAGGCCTATCCCGCTGGAACGGAGAAATCCTTGCAGGCAGTGAAAGCCTTACTGAAGGAAATAATGCCTCGCTTTGGCCTCCCCGGCAACACCCAGAGTGATAATGGACCTGCTTTCATTTCAGAAATTACACTGAAGGTTAGTAAATGTTTAGGAATTCAGTGGAGACTCCACACGGCATGGAGACCTCAGGCTTCTGGGAAGGTAGAGAAGATGAATTTCACCTTGAAGGAAAATTTAGCCAAGCTGTGTCAAGAAACTCATCTTCATTGGGATCAAGCTTTGCTTATTGCACTGCTCGGGATAAGGGTGTCTCTTTGAAGTGGGATTCAGTTGAGTCCTTATGAAATTCTGTACAGGTGACCATTTCAGGCCATGATTGGGGTGGGAAATATGTGTATAATCAAGAAGTGGAGGTAAAGAATATGTACAACATTTAAGTTAGAACTTAGTTGTAACTAATGACCTTGCCTGTATCAGAGACCTCTGCCCTACAGGTTTGGTACATTCCTTTGAGCCTACAGATAAGGTGCTACTCAAGACTTGGATGACAGCATCTCTAGAAAAACAACTGGAAGAGAAGCGGACTGAACCTTGTGACACACTCCTCATCGTGGTGAAGTTGGCAGGAATGGAACCTTGGCTTCATCACACCAGAGTAAAGAAACTACTAGAGAAAAAATGGACCACCAAGACTCAGGAAGACCTGAAAGTCATCTTTTGAAAACCGTGACCTATGTTCTTTTTATTACCTCATGTTTAACTCCTTGTTATGCACAACTTATTCCATTCAAATAAAATAAAAATATTTGGGTGTACTTAGCAAGACATATTCTAAACATTTCTGACTTTTGTCTTGCAGGAGGAACTTATGTTGAACAAACTTTCACTTCATGTCTTGTAGGTGTTTTTATTCCCCTGGAAAGCCTTAGAAATTATACTGTGTTTGAGCATATCAATAAGAAAATGACCGGTTGGTGTAGCTCAGTAGATTGAGCATCAGCTGAGTACCAAAGGGTTGCCTGTTCGATTCCCTAGTTGGGTTGTGGGCCGGGACTCCCATGGGAGCTGTGCAAGGGGCAGCCACGTGTTGATGTTTCTCTTCCTCTCTTTCTCCCTCCCTTCCCCTCTGTCTAAAAAAACAAAATAAATAAAATCTTAACAAAAAAAAAAAAGAAAGAAAATGACCCACTCTGATATTTATAGTTGGGGACCTGTGGTGACTATAAAGGACAGGGAAATGTTTTTCTTAAAGGTCACTAATGTGGCCCCAGCCAGAGTGTGCAACTTTTGTCAACTGTACTAAAAACTTGTTTTGGGCTCTTAGCGGTGTGAAGATGAATTGCACCACCACCACTGGTGTATCTTGCGCTTTTGCTCATGTTAAGTTACACACAGGATAGTTTTTAATATGTGGAAGGACTGTTTATTCCTGTGTCCCAGCAAACAGTTCTGGGGAACCATGCTCTATGGGAAGACTGATGGTGTTTATGCCTCAGAAGCCCCACCTGCCTCAGAAGCCCCACCTGACCCAGCTCGAGGGGACCTCTTCCTTGCACCTGATTGCAACAGTGATTTACATTTTTTTAGCCAGGTTGAATATGTGTCTTTAACCATATTTGTAATGCCATCCACGGTAACCTATTTGAATGTGGAAATACGCAGATTAGCCTGTGCTATGGCAAAAGTTATGAATGCCACATCACAGGCCATCAGTGCCATTAGCCAAAAACTAGGACAAGTTAGAGAAGCAGTATTAGAGAATCAGGCAGCTATAGACTACCTCCTTTTAAGACATAATCAGGGATGCAAAGAACTTAGAGGACTCTGCCGTTTCAACCCAACTGACAGTTCACAGCTCATAGCGCATAAAGTAAAGCAAGTAAATGATGTCGCATCCAATATAAAACAGACGGATTCTTTGGTATTGTTTTGTCTGAACTAACCTCCTGACTGCCTAGTATCACTGGTCTTCGAGAAGCATTTATTGTTTTTATTCTTGTCATATTTTTTTAGTATCATAGCTTGTTGCATACAGTGCGCCCCCTTATGTGGATCGGCAATTAAATATATCCCTAAGCACCCCCACCAGACAGCCCAGTGCTAAGTTACATGCTCAACAGCAAAATGAATACTTCCATATGAAACCGATCTTATGGAAATAAGATAGTTTAAAAGTAACAGTGAGGAAAGATGGGGGAATCAAAAGAGGGAAAATTTCAAGGAAATACTTTGGTGAGCCTAAGTAAATGCATGTGAAAAAGCTGTTGTTTCAGGAGCTGCAGGTACTACCCACCCCAACCCCAGGAAATCACAACAATAGATCATAGTGCTCCACTAGAGTAAGAGGACCCACCACTTGGGGCTCAGCTTAAGATATGCAAGCCATTGTGTTCCAGGGAGAGACAGCTGCCCAGGGCGAGAATGCTGCAGTTTTTTTGTGTTTTTTTAATCTAATTTTCCCTGAATTCCAGACTCCTCATCACACTTTGTTCTCTGTTATAAAAAGGCTGGTTTGCAAGGAAATGCACAAGTCCGCTGTCCTTTCGGATCGCTGGCCATCTGAATAAAGCACACGTACAGTTTCAATCCCTGTCTCTGCTTATTGGGTGTGGTAGGTAACAGGCAGCCCGAACTCCTGCTTTTCCAGTTTCACCTTGTAAATGATGTACTTCACCCTTCTGGGTCTTTTTAAATAAATGTCTTGGTGCCCCTGATGGCAAGTGTGGAATTTCCCCAGGAGCCTATCTATGGGTGGTCCTGCTCTGCAGGCTTGGCCGTTCCCATCACATGTGCAGATATTTTCGGTGTGTCTCCTGGCCAGACATGTCTGTTTTAACTAGGTGGACAAGTATCTTAAGTGTATCTTCTTGCCAGATGTGTCTGCTCTGACTTAGGTAGTTTCCCTCTTGAACCAAAGTGTCATCCCTGACTGACAGCAATTTTGGTTGACATGAGTGACTCCATTTTGTTCTTTTTTAAATATACTTTATGCTATCTTGACTGGGCCAATGCCCTTTTGTTGGTCCTGCTCTTCACAAGCCCTAGCCGTTGAGGTCTTATTGGGAAAAAATAGAGTCCATTCTGAGGAAATCCCTGCCTGGAGATCTCCTGCCTCATGTCCGAATGTTTCCATTCATTCCACAAGCATTTATTGAGCACTCACTATCTGCCAGCTGAGGGGTTATAGAGATGAACCAGATACAACCTTTCTGCCCTATGCCTAGTGTGTGAAGGTGGTAGGAGGGGCTGGAGGACATGACTTTCGACCAGAATGTGGAAGAACAAGTAGGTGAGGATATGCCAGGTGTTCCTTTCACCCAAAACTGTCAGATAAGACTTGTCACTGTGCTCAGGCTGAAGATACACTGATGCACCTAGGCCCTATTCTCTCATAATCAAAAATGTCGGGAGGAGGGCATGGGGATATTTCGTTTGGGGCAAATTACATTCACAGACTCAGATCGTCTTTTCCAAACATTTATTTAACACAGGTTCAGTGTGGGAATTATAAAAGTAATATTTCTCAAGGCAATAGCATGTAGGAAGTCTCTTAGTAAATTAATAAATAACATTACAAACCAATGATAGATTAATTACACTGCTGTGCCAGGCAAATGGGAGATGGAAGTCCAAATTTAATGAAGTATAACTTTCTACACATTTGTTCTCCATAGAATCAGTTCTTCCAGCTAAAAGGTCGGTATCAGCTGCCAGCTTAGTTCCCTCTCAGTGCTGGGGAAAATAGCTAGCCAGGTGTGGCACCAGTGCTGGAAGGCAAGGTGGGCTGCTTCTAAGGTTATTATTCTAGGGACCCATAAATGGCACGCACCATCGCCTTCAAAGAACAGCCTCGCCAAAGTAGGAATAGATGTTCCTTCTCTTCCTGGCACTGCTGCATGGTGTAACAGCACTGCCACTACTAACCAAGGGTTGTCCAGCCTGACAAAAGCCTGGAGCAAGTGTCTTTAGATCTTTGGAGAGCTATTTAGTTAGATCAGCAAAGAGTAGCTTTTCCGGACCAAACACTCTCAGTAAGTCCTCATAAATTCTTGGTATTTGGAGTTTAACTACCTATCACATTTGGAGAATCTGAGTGGCCCAGTGTAATCATAAGGGTCCTTACAAGTGGAAGAAGGAGTCAGAAGAGTGAGAACCAGGGAGATGAATTCAGGCTGACAATGTCGTCTTTGAAGTTACAGGAGCCAAGAAATGTAAGAGGCCTTTAAAGACAAGTTGGAAAAACTCCCATAGAGTCTCTAGGAGAATGAGGCTCTGTTGACACCTTGATATTAACCCAATGAGGCCCATTTTAGACTTCCAAACCTCTAGAATTGTAAGATAATAAATTTATATTGTTTTTAAAACACACCCACACCCACAAACAGTATCACATGATTGTCTCTTTTCCACTTGTTCTTTAAAAAAAAAAAAATTCCATGTGTTTACTTTTAGAGAGGAAAGGAGGTGGGGAGGGAGGGAGAAAGAGAGAGAGAGAATCATCAATGTGCGGTTGCCTCTCACACACCTCCCACTGGGGACTTAGCCCGCAACCCAGGCATGTGGCTCACAGGCCGGCACTCAGTCCACTGAGCCACACCAGCTAGGGCATCCTCCACATGTTCTTATAAATAAGGCCCCAGCAGTGCCAATCAACAGGTGTTATGACATCCTGGCACAGCTTCCTTAATTTAAACAAAATTCACTTTTGGGTCAAAGTAACTTAAGTAATAATACAAGTTCACTTGAAATTATGTGAACCACTATACAACAGAGGCAAAGAAGTAAAGCAAAAAGAGGTGTGTCATAAGTGCCTTGAGAGAGTGAACAATGAACTATGGAAGCAGAAGACAGCCCTTCCCTGGCCCGGAGGGAGTCACGCAAGACCTCTACGGAAGATACACATGAACTGTGTTCAGGACAAGCTTTCTAAAGAAAACAACAAAGGTGTGCGAGAGTCAGGGTGAGAAGTGGCCCTTGTTATGAAATGATAAAACATTACTAGAATTTAACGAGGCCTAGGTAAGTCCCTTTGCTCACCCATCGTTCAACCCTGGACTGCCTGCTGTAAACTCTATGTACAAATTCTTTCTGCAATTTGGAGTACAACTGAATTGTCACCTTTTCCACCAACTCTCCACTGACCCTCACCAAGTCACATGTTTATTCATACCTTATTGTTCCAATCTCCGACTCGACACTTACAGTTCAGTCTTATCATCCCACAAGGAAGGAATCTGTTCCTGATAAATCAGAAGCACCCGCAGCACATACCAAAATGTTTTGCACTTAATTTATCCTCCATATAAATGTATTTAATGAATAATAAATGACGATGTAGTAGGAAGACTAGGTGACTAAAATCAGGAGATCTAAATTCTGGTCGCCACTAACCAGCTCTATGACCTTGGACAAGTCAAAAGTCAGTCACCCTCTGGGTGGAGAGGCACATATCCACAAAATCTGAAGTTCCTTCCCACTGCGTGCCAGACACTGCTGAGTATAAGGAAGTATGGCACCAGTCATCACATTGAAACTGGGAAAATAAACTACTCAGGTCTAGACTGCCTATGTCTGCAAAAACCAGACTCATGAGACAGGTGCTGAGGTGAAGGAAAAAAGTTTATTCCAATTGCCAGCAGTTTAGGAGATGAGGGACCTTTCTTGTCCTCAAACGACCAACTCAAAATTTCAGTGCATGTGGAGGTTTTTATAAAGATGTAGAGGGAAAGCAGAACAAAGTGATCAGGAGGATGGGACTGCAAAGTGCTGCTTCTCCTGAGAAAGGGGAGCACAGGAAAAGGAGGGGCTTCCTCCCCTTGTCTCAGGGTTATCTCTTCAAGCGGGAACTTGTAGATTTACTGGGGACACCTGTGGATTGTCAGGGCTGGTGCCAAGCCGTCCTTTCTCCCCCAGAAGAGACTTCTCTAAGCTGTAAAAAAGGCTGGTAAAGGGGTAAAAACACAGGGTTTTATTGACACACCGTAAGGAAGTAGAGGGCTGGCTGCAGCCTTTGGGAAAATATAGCTTCACTAAAATGTTAAGTTACGGTTGTAATTTTTCACCCCAAATATTATGTTTTATCTGATAGTAAAATAGTTATGTGTGGTGTCGTCCTACTGTTTAGGCAGTCCTGAAGGAGCTGGCTCTTTCCACAGTCTGACGTGAGAGTGCTATATCCAGCTGGCGATGCCAGGGACCTTGACGGCTATTGGGAACGACCTAAGAACAGGGAGGGTGCCTTTCCACAAGGGCTGTAGTTGAAAACTATGGGACTCTCCTTTTAAAGTTTTAAATACACTGTGTCCTCTGGTTTAACTTGTTTGCGTTGGTAGCCTTAAGTTTGTTTCTGTGCTTCTATAATGCTTTTTGTACCTGTCCTAGATTAATGGATAAACACACACACACACACACACACACACACCACCCAGTTCCTCTGTGGGGGAATAGATAAGCAGGTTATTTACATACTGGATTACTAGGCTACCCACCTCAAGGAACAGGTCCCTTAAGTCTTCTGCTAATGCTTATCTAAATAAATGATGGCTGTCCCTAAATTCCTGAGGGCGGACAGCTCAGCTTAGTTGTTACTTCTGTCCCTGCGAATTTGTCTATTCAAAAATAAAGAGAAAGTCCTTGTTGTAGGCTTTCCTGCTACTCCTAGGACAGTGCAGGACTGTGAGGAGAGGGGTCCAGAGAAGGAAGTAAGGACAGAATAGGTGGCCCCAGTATCTAATAAGAAATTGACTGTCCTACCTGCCACGACCATGCATATGCTAGGCTCCGGTCCAGTAATGGTGACTTCTTAAGGTGGGGCCAACTGGAGCAGGCAGCTTCAGTCCTGAGTTAACATTTGTAATGCAATCATGGCCTCAGGCCCCTGGGGCCCTAAGGTCCCAGGGATAGAGTGCCACCCAGTGGCCTGCCTTCCTGCACTTAAGGCATGGTGCCTGAGGTGGCTTGTCACAGTTTGGACATGTGCCTTTGGCCCAGTGCCTTTGTCTTTCGACACATTAAACACTTTGTATCCTTGGTAGTGGGCCTGGAAGGGCTAATGGGGTGTGGCTGTCCCACAAGGGCAGCTATAATTTGGGCATGCCTAACCTCCTTCCTGTTTCCTTCTCCTGAGCCCTGGCCTCTCTCTCCTGATCCCAGCTGCAGAGGACTGTATATGCTGTGGTTAACATTTCATTTAAGGAGACTCTGGGTTCCTGGATAAGCTCCTGGAATTTTTTCCTAATATCAGAGGCAGATTGGGTTAGAAACTTACCTTTTAGTATGATCTGACCTTCCTATGATCCTAGATCTAGATTGGTGTGTTTGGTAAGTTCCTCTCTTAGCCTTTCTAAAAATGTGGTAGGATTCCCATCCAGGCCTAGGCTGACAGCAGGGGCCTTGGAATGGTTAATGGCCTTTTGTCACCCTGCCTTGAGGACCACTTTAATGCAAATTAGAAAGTGATTTCTTTCCCACTTTTGGGCGAAGTCATTGTAGCCCCATGCAGGGTCTACAGGTGGAACTGCTGACTCTCCAGTGGGGTATTTGCTATCAGGTACGTGTAAGTTGTTAGCAAATTTTCTGGCTTCCTTTATTACCTTTTCCTGCCCAAGATTTGATAAGGTCCGCCCTAAGACAACCGTAAAGGCCTTCCAGCTTAACTCATAAGGTAAGGTAAGGTGTTGGAATGCTTCTATGTACTTATCTGGGTTGTAGGAGTAGCTTCCCAAGTCTGCCTTAATTTAAGTTCTACAAGAGAGGAGTTTATGTGCTACCTGAAAGCCATACTCTCCTGCAGCCTCAATTACTGGTAAAACTCAGTCGGAGGAGAGAGCCTAGGACCAGAAGGCGTGAGGGCTGCTAACTGGGTTGAATGTCCAGGATATGGCAGTAATGATGAAGATGTTAAGGGCACCTCCCTAAAGGGCTTTTTTCTAAAGGCGAGGGGGGTAGAAGGTGGGGGGCGGGGGATGATGCCTATGGAATGGCCACTAGATGGTACTGTGGTAAGAGTTTGCCTGCGTTTGGAACACGGGTCCCCTCTGCCCCTTAAAGAGAAGAATGCCTGTACAGACAGGATTTCTGACCACTTGCCTAGGCGTTTGCAAAAGTCATTAAGTTGGAATGTGGTATTGTGATTTAAGCTTCCGTATATTGGCTGGGAGTCCCCATCAGCTAACTGATATTGAGGCCAAGCAATTTGTAAAAAATTATTAGTCTTTGCTTCTTTAGAGTTTGGAGATCAAGCTGTGACGAGTTGGAAAGGATGTAGCTTAATGGGGGGTCCACCTGGGATGGACCCCTAATTTCCCATCTGGAAGGAAGAAACACCAGAAGATTAGAGAGTCTATGTCTGGGGTCATAACCTGAGAGTCTCGGCGTTCTGGAACCGAGATTCTGCTTTATCCAGAACGGACTTCTCCATTAAGGAGGGATGTAGAGACTTCTGGAAGGAGGAAACACAATAGACTAGAAAACCCAATGTCTTGCGGTCATAGCCTGAGGGGCTTGGCATTCCTAGGATCCGCGTCTCTGAATATCCAAAACGGACATCTTTATGGATGGATCCTTCCAGAGTGTCTGTCCCTATCTTCCTTTGGCCAATGGGAGGCGTTCCTTGATATAGCTGTTATCTAGCTTTGCCTCTCAAGGGGTACCAGCAGGAGCCAGAGAAGGGAAAAACACAAGGGATGGGCAGTGGTACGGCTGCCCTACGAGACAGTGGCAGGTCTGTCTGGCAGGGACAGGTGGTGATGAGGCTACCCTCCCCTTCTGTGGATTTCTGGGGGCTGGGTACCCTGAGATGGCATAGGGGTTAAAGCTGCGACTGACAAGTGAGCTTTTGTTCCTATTGGGTGGTGGTTCTTGCTCTTCTTTTGCCTTTTCTTGATTGTTAAAAACACTGATGGCTATTTCTATGAGTTGTTTATTGGGTGGATGCATTCCCAGAAGTGCTTGGCCCTCGGCAAACTTAAGGGTTGCTCTTGGTGTACTCTTGTAAAGCCTTAGTCAGTTGTCCCTGAAAGGAAAATTAGAAGTTTTATTCTTCCCCTCTTGCATTCATTTATCTAGTTCAGCAGATCTAGTTAGAGTCCTGACCTGGGATTGTATTCCCCCCAGGCTGATGTGTGCTGTTCAGTAGGAGGGCCAGCTAATTGTGTTAGCATAAACCCTAGCAGATTCTCTTCGTGTTGCTCTCTACCTACAGTGCAGCAATGGGAGAGAACAACCTGTAAATTACTCCAAGTTAGGTCATAATTCAATGATTACAATTGACAAGGGAGTGTGTTTTTTGTAACAATACTTTGAAATAACACTAGACATTATGAATGAAAGTGTATCAGGCTGAGGAATTAATTCTTTGTCCCCACCTGTCCATTTTCCCTGGAGTTTCTATTGGGAAATAATGACTGGCTTTGGAAAAGTAAAGGGAGCTCTTGGCTTTTTCACTTGTCATTTGCTATTTATCTATGTGCCTTCCCTTTTCTTTCTTATTTCTAGTTTACCTCGTTCCAATTTCCTTCTTTGAGTTTCCTTTTCCAATGCCCTTTCTTCCTAAATATCTCTTTCCTTTTTCTCCCTTTTTCACTTCCTCAGTCACTTTTTTGTTCCTCTCCCCTGCACAATCCTTCTTCAGCTAGCACAGGCTCTCTGCGACTACACGGACCCCCTGCGACGTACGCATCCTTCTGTGACTTACATAATCCCTTCTGCAAGACACAACATTCTAAAATAACTATTAGAATTATAAATGAAGTATATTAGAACTTTGCAGACTTCTGGAGATTTTAATATAATTTCTTTATTTGACAATGCTTTCCATGTATTTTAAGTATATTAAACAAGCCTGATTAGTCTAAAATTTCTCTTGGTAAGAAGAAAGAATAAATCCTTGAGATATTTCAGGGGCCCTTTGAAATACTCCAGAGCCATCTCTAGGTTAAGAAAAAGTCTTTTAAAATTTAAACCCAGGAAAACTTGCCAAAAATACCTGACCTAAGGAACAGATTATGAAATGATATTTGACTATTTAAGGTGATAATAAAAGGCATGGAATACCAATATAGGCTGACAAAACCTCATTTCTTAGGTTTAAGAGACATGAATTTTCTTTGAAAGCTAATCAAGCATTTGATTAACACACCATGACATATAATTATTTTAATACCTTACTTTTTAGGCAGATACAGGAAAAACTTTCCCACATTTATCATACTGAAAAGAACCAAATTTTGTATTAGCTTACTTATATAATTTCTTCTCAAGATTTCTTTATACAAAACTTCAATTTGTACAGACTTTCTGCAACATACAGTCCTTAGTTTTTTTTAATTCATTCCAAAATAAAAGTTCTTTTCCCCATTGGCAGATACACAGTGCTCAAAAGTGAGCTGTTTTATTATCTCATAACCTTGACAACTGCAAGGAGGCTGGAAGAATGGGGATGTTGGGGGAGGTATCAGGCTTGGGAGACCTTCAGCCACTTCAGTTTTAAAAGTACCAGTTTTTTCTCCTTTGCACATTGAGGGAGGGGGACTTATTGCTTCTGAGAACAGCGAAACAAAGACTCAGGGTGGAGGAAGTAACAAGAGTGAGCCAAGGTGGGGCTGCCTTCATTCACCTGGAAGTCAGAGAAAAGGTGGTGGTGCTGGGGCACTGGAGACAGGATCAGGGCTAGGCCCAGGCTGCTTCTCCTGCCCCCACTTCCCTGGCTGCAAGTCTCCTGGAGACCCTGGGAATTTAGAGGAAACAAAAGGTTTATGCCTGAGATGGCGCATGGCTATTTCTCGGGAGGAAGAGAAAGCAAGACATTCATTCACTTGGCACATGCAATGCCACCCCTTTGGGGAGAGATGCCGCAGGCTTACAACAGATTAATGATTCAAGCTTTCTGTTTCCTGACCATGGTTTAGAGGCAGAAAAGACTGAGGGATTTTGAGTTGTGGGTCAAAGTGTGCTGTTCACAAGAGGGTCTCCCAAAGGCTGTTACACCTTTGGTCATCCCCAGCTCTCTTACATTTCTTGGTTTCTCCCCTGGTCACCTAACACAGCCAGAGTGGGTCAGAGTGCTGGGTGACCAACCCTTATTTTGAATGTCCCTGGCCAAGCCAGTTACATTACAGTGATGGGAGTTCCCTACGAGGCCCCTGCATATCTTAGGATTAACCCGACACCTCCGCGAGGCCCCCACTCACACAGGGACACTGGAGAACTCAGACCGGAGAGAGGATGTGCCTCTTCAGTCTTTGGAGCCCAGACAAACCTGAGCACGCATCTCATCCTGGCTTCTGCCTCTGAACACGGACCTACTGTATCTGAATACCCCTCCTCTATAGCGTTGCTGCGTGTCCTTTAACCCCGAAGGTGAAACAGGCAATAAAACATTGCTGGTGAGACAGTTACTCACTGCATTCTGGACACCTGGAGATAACGGGTGGAATCAGAGTCCTGAGCCAAGTCACAGCACCAAAATTTGTTACAGAGAGAGAGACCAAAGTCAGAAGGCCCTCTCCCCTGCTGTGGTTCTTGTCTTGCTCCCAAAAGAATAATTCAAATGAGAGACAAACACATATAGTGGAAATGAGATAGCAAGTTTATTTTCTGAAATACACACAAGCACAAAGCTGCAAGCAGGCTCCCAGCTAGTCTAAATGCCCCACGTATAGAGGAAAAAGTTGTTAGTTAAGTTTGTTAATAAGTTAGTTTGTTCTACACACTTGAGCCAAGGCTACAAGCGAGTACTTAGCTAATCTAAGTACATCGACTATTGGGGTCCAGGGGTTATTGACCTTAGTCAGCTTTTAGGTTCCCCCTCCTCCTCCCCCTTCTAAATCTTGGGAATAATGTACAGCTACAAAGGCTTGTTTCTCAGCTAGTAAAGGCTCACTGTCTCAGTGAAATTGTTAGAGAGGTTCCTTTTCCCAGCACAGAGTCTCAAGGACTCCCCTTCTGTACTATTCCTGCTTGTGATGTTCAGGACACCTGGCACTCTTACCAGACCAGGCCCAGAACTGCTGAGTTAATTGGTGAGACGTGTCTCCCTTTAGCTTCTGGCCCTCTGTATTGAGTTCCGAGTTAGACTGTCATGGCAAGGGAACTGCCTTTATTTCCCCTCTGGCCACTCATTCCTAGCTGCCACCTAACAGCCCTAAAACATATCCAGGTCTCTGAGGAAAACTTCAAAGATGATCCAAATGGCTCAACTAATGGTTCAACTAAGGAACTAGATTTTAAATTTCCTTTCATGTCAATTATATAAATTTAAATAGCCACATGTGGCTAGTGACCATTGTATTAGTGCAGTTCTAATATTACCTGAAAGTTCATGTTCATTGATCAAATATATATATATATATATATTTTTTAAAGGAATCCTTTCTTTCTTAAGACTCAGCAAAACAGCCAGGAAATCAAATTATTTGTTCACAAAGAAATTTTTCTCTGGGTAAATCCCTGAGACCAGTAATGACTTATTGCCTCCCAATCAGGAAAGAGAAAATAAGGCAATTCGACGGCCATCTCAGCTCCCAGCACTCAGGTGTCATTCTGCTTTACGCTTATGCTTTAGGTTTTCCTTTGAAGTTCTTCCTACTTTTCCTTAGATCAAAACAAACTTCTTCTATTTCTCCATTCTTGACAGGAACTCTCACGGCAGAGTCACTGATCTGGTGAACTTGGTCTTCCCATCCTTCAACTGAGATGTTGACTTTTTCTAGATGTTTTGGCAAACAAGCCAAAAACACTTGGTAGCATAATAATCAGAGAATACGTTAATTGTAATGGTCCAAAATGAAAAGAAAAACAGGTTCTGGGGCTTAAGATGATGAATTTGGGGCTGAAAATGAAGAGATGAGGCCGAGTTACCCTTAAGTTTTTCAAAGTCCACTCATGAGGAAAATCTTCAACTGCAGGAGACTCAGAAGGCTTTCCTGTGGGAATTTTCCAATGCTGAGTGAGGTAGGCACTTCTGCTGAGCATTTCTGAGTCAGTATATTTGTAAGTTTTTTCTCCTATGTGGGTCCTCCAGAGCCTGATAAGATCAAAGCTTTGACTGAAGCACTCACCACAATAAAGGACATTTATAAGGTTTGTCTCCTGTGTGCGTCCTTTGGTGGTGAATCACCAGGGTGGAACTCTGACTAAAGGTTTTCCAGCACTCAGAACATCTGTAAGGTTTTTCTACTGTATGTGTGCTCTGATGTTTAATGAGATGGGAGCTAAGGCCAAAACTCTTTCCACATTAAACGAGGTCTGTCCAGAAAACGTTCAGTCATTGTTAACATAATGAGAACAGTTTGTGTGACATCAATGTAACCCGGCAGCCAAAGAGAGTGGACTGGAATGCTCATGTGTGAACAATGACGACTTCACTCTATTAGTCATTGGGGGTGGTAGACACTGTTACGTACGTGTACTGTGTGACCATCACATTCAAAATGACTGAGCCAGTAGAGCAACGAATCTGCATCAAATTTTGCTTTAAGCATGAACATTCCTCTGTGGAAACTATTCAGATGATTCAGAAGGGTGAGTGCAACTTCATCACAACATGCCTGCTCATGCATCACGTCGCGTGCAGTTTTTTTGCAAAACATCAAATCACCCAGGTGACTCAGCCCCCCTAACAGCCCAGATTTTGTGCCCTGTGACTTCTGGCTTTTCCCCAAACTAAAATCACCTGTGAAAGGGAAGAGATTTCAGACTATCATGAGATTCAGGAAAATGCGATGGGGCAGCAGATGGCGAATGGGAGAACTGTGTGAGGTCCCAAGGTGCCTACTTTGAAGGGGACTGAGGCATCACTGTCTATGTACAATGTTTCTTGTATCTTCCTCAAGAAATGTCTCTTTTTGTCATAGTACATGGCTGGATACTTTCTGAACAGACCTCTGTATGTATTCTCTGATGCTTTATTAGAGTAGAATTACAACCAAAGCTTTTTCCACACTCAGTACATCTGTAGGGTTTCTCACCTGTATGTGTCCTCTGGTGGCGAATCACACTGGAACTCTGACTAAAACCCTTCCCACAATCAGAGCATTTATAAGGTTTTTCTCCAGTGTGAGTCCTCTGATGTTCTATTAGGACGTAACTGTGGCTGAAGCATTTCCCACAAACAGGACATTCATATGGTTTTTCCCCAGTGTGTATCCTGTAATGCTGAATAAGGTGAGAGCTGCTGCTGAAACTCTTCTCACATTCGGGACATTTATAGGGTTTCTCTCCCGTGTGAGTCCTCTCATGGATAATAAGATGGGAGGTATTACTGAAGTTTTTCCCACATTCCCCACACTGGTAGGGCTTCTCTCCTGTGTGTGTTCTCAGATGCTGGATCAGATGAGAGCTGTTACTAAAGCATTTCCCACACTCAAAGCACTTATAAGGTTTTTCTCCTGAATGGGTCCTCTGGTGAGCACGCAAATGAGAACTATTATTGAAGCTTTTCCAACATTCAAAACATTTATGGCGTTTGTCTCTAAAGGATGAATTCTGCTGGTCAGAGGCATTGGCACGTTCTCCTGGGTCATTGGGTTTCTCTTCCTTTTTTCCTGTAGAATCTTCCTGATTCTCTGACTTGCCATCATTCTCGTGGAAACCATCACACCAACTTTCATCTCCTTGGGACAATGTCAATGGTATTTCTTTTGTATCCTCACGCTTACAATTTTGTGGGCCATCTTTTTTAGACCACTTTAAGGCTCTCTCGTTAAGTTGATCTGTCTTAAGGTTGTTGTGCTGAACAGTTTCTGAATTATTCTTACTTTCATCTCCTGCAAAAATAAACAAATATTCTAAACATAGTCCCTAATCTCTGCCACGGGAATTCTGAATTGCAGTGGAAGAGAGGAAATAACCACGTAAAACCTTGTAAATTATTTTATATAAAAACATTTTTAAAGCTAGTTTTACTTCTTTAACATCAGAAACAAGTGATTTTTTTGTACTTAGTAACAACACTAATCAAGTATTTGAACAGCTGTCAGCAATTGCCAAAAGAGATATTTATTAAAAACAAATTCACTAGCTTTATTCTAGAAGACTTTAAAAAAGGGAGGGGGGGGGATGAAGTAAGGGAGAAACTGAATAGCACACCACCTGAGGTGAACACTACACAATACCTAAGCACATACAGAAATAACAATGATAGCCACTATAGGCATACCTCCTTTTACTGCACTGAGCTTCACAGATGTTGCTTTTCATTTTTTTTTTAACAAATTGACAGCAAGCACCTGTGTCAGCAAAATGATGATGACTCGCTTTATTGAGATACCTGCTTTATTATGATCTGGAACTGTACCTGCAATATTTCTGAAGTATGCCTATATTTACTAAGAACATATAGTGTCTCATTAATCTTAAAAAAATATGTGACAGATATTGTCACTTATTTCTTTTTCTTAAAGAGAAAACTAAGGCACACAATTTATGAGTTACAGAACAGGGAATTAGAAGTTTGTATCATTCTAATGCCTTGTTCTTTCTACACACTTTATAGCACATCTTATAATGTATTCCCAAAGTATTCAGATCATTTTCTTGATCCCTCACCTGTAAAAGAGTTTTTCAAACTCCCCCTCTCCGTGAAGCCATTAGAATCTGAGACCAGCAGTTTTTTCTCTTGCTCCATCATAATGATCACAATCAGGTTAAGAATCAGAAATCCTGTAGAAGGAAACAGGTCATGTTTGGAGGTATTTGTTATAATTTATTCTTCCTCCTTCCTTCCCAACCATTGTAACACAGCAATTGTACGTACAGAATGTTTTGTTAATAATACTAGAAATAATATAGTCTTTAGAAGTCCTTTTAGAAAAATCTTTTCTCAGATGCAAGTGTTTAAAATTAAGGGTTAACTCAACTTACTTTTTCCAAGGAAACAATTTAAAAAATTAAATTTTTGCATTAAGGCCTGAGGATCAAGCTTCAAAAAGTGTATTCATTCTATTGAATTCTATTGAGTGGACTAATTGTCCACTCAGATCTTAAAACACTCTAACTGAAAAACACAAAGGGTTCTTTGTGGAGGAGAGAAGGCACCAATAATAAGACTTCAAGAAATCAATATGCAGGTATACAAAGCAGCTAAAGAGAAAAAAACCTGTTTAGTTTAGAAAGAATAACTTAGGATTTCTATAACCAATAACAAGAAATTAGTACAAAGCAGGGCTAGAATAATTATAAACAATGACTGCTAAGTATAAGAGAAATCTAACAAGGGACTTCTTCCTTGCCTCCAAGTCTATTATGATCCCAATATCCATGTCAGCCTAAACTTAATCTTCTTCAGTGAAATACAACCCGTGACCTACTTTAAGAGACTAGAAAATGTGATCTATCACTGGAAGGCAGTTATATATGAATTTGGCATCCAAGCCATGCGATAAAGAACATATAATTTGGGAAACATGAAAGTCTAAAAGAATATACAAAGGTATGCATATGAAAAACAAACAAAAAATGATATGCTATAATTTTGACCCTATTAATACCTATTTTGTGCCAGGCAGTGAACTGAATAATTTACACATAATATTTCTCAGTTATTTCTCATAATAGCCATCTGAGGCGTATAAACAATTACTAGCATTTTACAGATGAGCTAAAAAAGAGATTTTGAACTTCTGGCCAAGATGGAAGTGTAGGCAGACATGCCATGCCTCCTTGCACAACCATAAAAAGGATCACAACTAATCTCAAAACAAAATACAACCAGAACTGCAAGAGAGTCAAACTGTATGGAAGTCTGAGAGCCAAGGATTTAAAGAAGAAATATCCAGACTGGTAGGAGGGGTGCAGATGGGGAGCCTGGACAGAGAGGCCATGGCATGGCAATAGCATGGCAGTGAGCCAGTGGCAGCAAAGGCCAGTGGAATCGATGGTCCCATATCCATGTGTGGCAGAGAAAAACTGGGACACCTGGGCAGTGAGCCATTCCCGCCCCAGTCTAGACCATGTGGCCCATAGTTCCAGCAACAGGAAATAAAGCCTGCTAATTTCTGGCTGTAAAAACCAGAGGGGGTTGGGGTGGTGGAAGAAACAGCTGGTCTCTCAGGAGAGTCCATTTAAAGGACCCACACAGCCCTAGAACATACACAAACCCACCCACTCTGGGATTCAGCACCAGGGCGGCAGCTAGAAGGGTGCCCCCATACGGGAAGTCGGGGAAGTGACTGGAAATGGGGCAAGAGCTAGCAAGCAGCACTGTTCCCTCTCTGCCCCTCCCCCCCCACAGCACCACAAAGCAGTGAAGCAGGTTGGCACACCCTGGCAAATACCTAAGGCTCTGCCCCTTACAATGTAACAGGAGTGCCAAGACGCAATCAAAGCAGCTCTATCTAATACCAGAAACAAACACAGGGAGGCTGCCAAATTGAGGAGACATTATAGCTCAAATGAAAGAACAGATCAAAACTCCAGAAAAAAACTAAGTGAAACGGAGGCAACCAACCTATATCAGATGCAGAGTTCAAAACACCAGTGATAAGGATGCTCAGAGCACTCACTGAGTGTGGCAAACACATAAGGGAAGATATGAAGGCTACCCTAAGTGAAGTAAAGAAAAATCTACAGGGAACCAACAGTGAAAGGAAGGGAGCCGGGGTTCAAATCAATGATTTGGAGTAGAAGGAAGAAATAAATAGTCAACCAGTACAGAATGAAGAAACAAGAATTCAAAAAAACGAGGAGAGAATAAGAAGACTCTGGGACATCTCCAAACATGCCAACATCTGAATCACAGGGATGCCAGAAGGAGAAGAGGAAGAACAAGAAATTGAAAACTTATTTGAAAAAATAATGAAAGAAAACTTACCTAATTTGGTGAAGGAAATAGACATACAAATCTAGGAAGCAAAGAGAATCCCAAACAAGATGGATGCAAAGAGGTCCACTCCAAGATACATCATAATTAAAATGTCAAAGTTTAAAGATAAAGAGAGGATCTTAAAAGCAGCAAGAGAAAAAAAGAGAGTTACCTACAAAGGAGTTCCCATAAGATTATCAGCTGATTTCTCAAAAGAAAATTTGCAGGCAAAAAAGGACTGGCAAGAAGTATTCAAAGTGATGAAAAGTAAGGACCTACAACCAAGTTTACTCTATTCAGCAAAACTATCATTTAGAATGGAAGGGCAGATAAAGTACTTCCCTGACAAGGTAAAGCTAAAAAAAGTTTATCACCACGCCTTATTATATGAAATGTTAAAGGGACTTATTTAAGAAAAAGATCAAAACTATGAACAATAAAATGACAGCAAATCACAACTATCAACAACTGAATCTAAAAAAAGAAAGCAAAAGCAAACTAAGCAAACAACTAGAATAGGAACAGAATCACAGAAACACAGACTACATGGAGGGTTATCAGTGGGGAAGGGGAGGGGGCAGAATGGGGGAAGAGATACAGGGAATAAGAAACATAATTGGTAGGTACAAAATAGATAGGGGGAGGTTAAGAATAGTATAGAAAATGGAGAAACCAAAGTATTTATATGAACAACCCGTGAATGTAAACTAAGGGGGGAGATTGCTAGAGAGAAGGGTGTACCGGGTGGAGGGGGGCAAAGGAAAAAAAATTGGGACAATTGTAATAGCATAATCAATAAAACATACTTAAAAAGTAAAAATAGTAATTTCCTTAAAAAAAAAAAAAGACATTTTGAAACTCTGCCAAGGCCATGCACCCCGAGAGTGGTAGACCAGGATCCAGTCCCAAGTCCATTTGGACACTGACTCTCACACTCTCGATTATTTCAGTGCACTGGACCAGGAAGCAGAGAGCTGGGCTTAACCCCAGACTGCAAACAATCCTCAAAGAGGGCCTTTATTTAAATTATAGTGACTGGATTTTTAGAGAACAGATTTACATCCCTAGATCTTACACTAAATGAGGCTGGCATTCCCTAAACACCCTCAGCAATTAGGGATTTGTTATAAGAGAAGGTGAAAGTAGTCTCAATTTTAAATATCCCATGTTTGGGGACGGGGTAGGACACCTAAATGAAGGGGGGAGGGAGAAGAAAGTTGTTCAAATGGAGTAATATGTTTTGCTTTCTGAGTTACATATTTCTATCAAAGTCCTTACAAAGGAAGTGTGAGGCTGGGTAACAGATACCAGTGCCATTTCCCCTGCTAAGAAATTATTAATTTTGGTAGTAGAGGCACCCTCCGGTGCACTGGTTCTGTCAGAGAGCAGCAAACTCAAGGCCATGAAGGGTATTAAAAGGCTGTCCTTGGGGCCCTGGCTGGGTTGCTCAGTTGGTTGGAGCATCCTCCCATCCTGACGATAGGCCAGGTTGCGGGTTCCCTCTCCGGTCAGGGCACAGACAGGAAGCAACCAATAAATACATAAATAAATGGAACAACAAAATCTCTCTCTCCTCTCTCTCTCTCTCTCTCTCTCTCTCAAATGAATTTTTTTTTAAAGCTGTCCTTAAAGGTGTCACTCTACGGAGCACGCCAGTTTTCACTGTCAGCACCCAAACAGGGGATCAGGATGGGGCCTAAATGCACCGAATGAAGCTTAGCTAAGTAAAAACCCTTGGCGGGGACCACAGGCTGAGGTGCCCTGAGAGGTCAAGTTCCCGGAGACCAGACTGACACCAGCTAACGCGATCCTTTAAGGGACTCCGCTGGCGAGGGAGACGCACTCACCCGGGCGGCGGGAGAGGCTGGGCCCTCGCCGCTCGCAGCAGCGGGATCCCCCTCTGGGGCGAACATTGCCATCTGGGTGGTGCGCTTTCCACCCCTGCCCTCAGCCCTCTGCTCCCTTCCCCCCGAGAAGGAACTTACTGTTTTGGGGTCTACACACAAGACGCCCTGCACCCCCAGGAGGCCCAGATGTCCCGGAGGAAGAACTCCCTACTCCTTCTGACCCCACCAACCCAGGGTTCTAGACTCTCAAGCCGCCAGACAGGAACCGGAAGTTGCCCTAGCTTCCTTCGCGTTACTAGAGCTTGTCTAGGCAACAGCGACAGCCAGTTCTCGATGATCTTAACCCTTAGGAACCTGGACAAAAAGGAGCGAGTTGGTGGATTTCGTGTACTTGGGCTGTCGTTCCGCACTCTCATTCCTTACACTTGTCAGACGCCTCGTAATAGGGGCCTGATAAGAGCTTATGCTTTTCTTGACATCAGAGCATCATCGGATTTATCAACATCATTAGAATCAAAAGAACTCAAGTATTTATTAAGCACCTATTGTTTCTGTTCTCACCGCTATGGACGTGGATATACAACATGTACATTTAACTAGCTGTGAAACAGTTGGAGAGCGAAGGCACCCATCCACATGTAAAAGAAGTAGTTTACACGGCACCGTTATTACTAACATTTGGAGTTATAGTTAATCTCTCCTCTTTTGTTCAGAGAAAATAGAAGCCAATCTCTTCATACCAAACATGCAAATCTACTTAAACCTGTGCCCCTGGCACTCTCCGTCCTTCTCTCCTGTTAAAACAGAGGACTGGACTTTCACATTTTAAAAAGGCCTTTTACTGGTACTCAGCTTCTTTCCTTCCTTCTTGGCATCCCTAGCCATCAACTAACCTCTCAGTTCCCAAATAGTCCCTCAGCTTTCTTTTCTTTCTTACAATGTTTCTGTCACTTCACACTCACCTTTTAACTCATGTCTCTTGCAGCAAAATCACTAAGATTACCAATGATCTCCATGTGTGTTAGCGTGATTGGTATTTTTCAGCTCTCTATTCCTTTTTACAGTTTTGACACTGCTGAAGACTCCTTCTAGAAACACTCTTTTGAGGTGGTAGCACACTGTCCTCCTTTTTCTCCACATCTAGTCAGGTGTTTACAAGCCTGGTTTTCACTAATTGTTGAGGCTCCTCAAGGCCACCTAGATTCTCTCCCCTCTTACTTCCAAATGTTCCCTGTCTAGGCAATCTCATTCACTCTTGCATTTAAAATTTTTTTTAAAGGTTTTATTTATTTATTTTCAGAGAGAGGGGAAGGGAGGGAGAAAGAGGGAGAGAGAAAGATCAATGTGCATTTCTCGCACACCCCGACTAGGGACCTGGCCTGCAACCCAAGCATGTGCCCAGACGGGGATGGAACCTGCAACCTTTCAGTTCACAGGCCCGTGCTCAATCCACTGAACCACACCAGCCAGGCCACACCCACATTTTTAATACCACCTATACAAACAACATACTAATATATATCTCTAGCCCCGCCTGCGTTTCTGACCTCTTCACTCTTATATCAATGGTCTATTTGACATCTCATATTAGAGGTGTCAACAATGTCTCAAAACCAAAATGTCAAAAGTCAAAATCTTTTTGCTTTCTTGTCTCATATGCACATACACACACAAAATAAAACAAGCCTGTTTGTCTTCCGGTATTCTCTTTCTCAACCATCCATCTGGTTGTACAGAAGCCCCGAGGTCCTTTTTGTCACCTCCCTTTCCCTTACCTATACCAGAAATTTCTGGTGTGTGTAAAGACTCAGAGCTCCAGTTTAACTCTAAGGAAGGGCAAGAATATGAGTAGATTTGAACTTTCCACCAATCCTTATCAGTGGGGTTCATCGAGACAAACCAAGACAAACTTATTTTGATTTGGAAAAGTAGAGAAATATGACATTTCTCCTAGATGAGTGGCAGGTTATGTGTATCCAAAGATGGTCACCACAGTGTCTCTCATGCTACATGTTATTCTTACAATGTGATACTGACACTCCTGCCATCCTGCAATGGATTTATGTCTCTTCTCCTTGAACCTGAGTGACCCTTTGTAACTGCTTCAAACAATGGAGTATGGGAGAAGCGATGGTATGCGACTTCTGAGGGTAGGTCATAAAAATAACACACACTTCTTTCTTATTCTCATGCTGAGATGTTTGCTGTTGGAACCCAGACCCCATGCTGCAAGGAAGCCAAGATCACTTGGAGAAGCCACATGCATTTATTCTGGCTTTGAGTGAGGTAGCCTTCACATGACTTTAGCTCCAACCGACATCATACTGCAAACACATGAGGTCCCCAGAGGGAGCCACTTAGCAGAGTCCAGTCTATTCTCATAACTCTGAGAGGAAATTACAAAATGATTCTTTTTGTTCTAAGCTACCAAGTTGTGGAATGAGTTTGTTATGCAGTAATAGACAACCAGAATACATTTTAGTACATTGAAGTGTGGTGCTGCCCTAACAAAAACTGAAAATGTGTGGCTTTGCCTGTTTGAACAGGTGGCAGGCAGAAAAAGGAAGGTCCTTAAGTAGGGTGTTTGTGAAAGCCTAAAAATAGTGACAGTGAGGGACTAAAGGAAAGTGAAAAAAAGTGGAAGTTGGAGGTAAGAGGTCTTTGTTATGTGGTGGTAGAAATTTAGCAACACTGTTATCTGTGCTAAATGATCTTGGTCAGGAGTTGTTAAATTTGTTATGTAAAGGGCCAAATAGTAACTATTTTATGCTCCCGAGCTACACCATATTGCTGTAACTCCTCACCTCTGCCATAATTGCCTAAAAGCAGCCACCTGCAAAATGAGCATATAGGTGTGTGTTCCAATAAAACTTTTTTAATAAAAAAAAGAGAAACATGACCATCAGAAGTATTTTTCTGAGCCCTGTTCTAGCTAAGGAGATCAAGGTGAAATATTAAGAGGGCCATCTGGTTTCTTCTCATTGCCTTTGATAAAATGCAAGAAAAGTGAGATAAACTGAAGAACTGACCCCTGAATATGTAGGAGCTTGAACACGCTGTATTTGAAAAAGAAATCGTTTTTCTCATCCAAGCCTCTCTAGATGGTAAACAATGTTAAAATTAAGAAATGGCTTCTTGGAAAAAGTTCCGTATCAGGCATTGCTCAAAACATATGGTCTTTTACAGGTCTTACTGGTATGTCTTGAAAAACTTATCTGTTAAACAATGGGATACCAAAGTGTCTTACAGGTCTTGTCCCACAGGAAACACAAAGAAGCCATGGCAGAGGGCTTATCTCATGAAGATTTGTGGTTGCAGCTTTTGTTTGGTAGAGTGAATTCTGTATTGACATGCCAAAAACCTGAAGATTTTTGAAAGTATTACATCAGCTGAAACTGAAGGACACAGAGACAGCACAACATGATAAGGGGTCTTCGGATCCCTCCAGTTTTACTGGAGGGGAAGAAGGCTATGAAACTACTCAGCCACAAGCATGGGTTTACTGTTGAAGGAAACCAGATTATGTCACCCAAGATTTGCCTCTCTGGCATAAAACTTTTTGTGAGCTTGTAAGGCAATTAAGAAGCGACAAATGCAGGAAAACCTCTTTCCACCCACCTCTTTTCCTGCCTAAAGGCAGGATGTAAACTCTCCTTCACTGGAGATGACTGACTCCCATCAGCACCAGAGGAATCTGCAAGGAAACATTAATCCATTAGTTCCCCCTATATTTATCTTCCCACAGTTTGCCTCCCTTTGAAGCCTAAAACTGTTTTACGTTGTCTCGTCATTTCTCTACAGATGTGTTATTCTTTGTTAAAGATGTTACATAAGCCAGAGTTCTAAATCATCTCTTTGAGTTACTCTTGTCCTGAGTGTCTCCCATGAATACAGGGTGGGGAAAAGGTAGGTTTACAGTTGTTCATATGGAAAAATAATACAACAATTAATAAATAATAAGACAAGAATAAATTCTGTATTTCACGTACTCACAACTGTAAACCTACTTTTTCCCATCCTATATATGAGATATTCATGTTAATAAACTATTTGTTTTTATTTTGTTAATCTGTTTTTTGTTACAGACACCCAAGTTGAGAACTTAGAAGGTAGGAGGAAAAGGATTTTTTTCCTCTTCTCCACTAGATAATATTTAAATTTCAGGGCCTTTCTGTTGAGCCTCATTTTAGCAACTGTGTCCCTCCCACTGGATGCCAAACTGCTTGTGGTTTTCAGAGCACAGCCTATTGTTTCATATCTTTGTGCCTTACTCTCTGCCACAATGTCACTCACTGCTCCTGGCATACCTACTCCAATCCCTCTGCCTGTCTCTGGCTGTGTAGAAAATGTTTACTTCTCGTTTCAGCTCAAGTGTAATCTCCCTAGTTTAGTCTCCCTTTGCTCTCCCAGGAAGACTTAGCCCTTTTTTCTCTCCAAATTGTATTCTGTTTATCAGATTGTGTTCTATATCTACATAGATTCTGAACCAATTGAGAAATAGACAGGAGTATCCGATAAGGATCAAAATTAACAACTTTGTGACTGGCAAATTGGATTGAAGAGTTGGCCTTAGGTCCAAGGTCTTCTCCATGGGTTAGACTGGCGTACTCTCCTTGTAAGACAGAGGAATCCTGCCCCAGAAATGTTATTACCCATATGCACAAGAACCAGAGAACAGCTAGTAAACGTTGCTTGAATAGGAAGATCTTAGCCCAAGGAAGGATGAATGACATACATACACATGCCCAGTCTTTTTTGCCCCATCTCATATACTAAATAAGTTGCTGTTTTTGACCCCATAAACAAATAATGGGTAAAATCTGAGGCAGCAGGATGAAGGGCAGAAGATACTTTCTACTATTTCCACAAAATGGCAGTTCTTATTTTATAAGGTTGCAGAAATGTGGGGATCAGAAAAGACATTGATGTCATGTCCTATTGTGCAGCATGGAAAATTCAAACCCCTTTATACTTTCTTCCATTTTCCTTGTTTTCTTTGTTCTTTCATTCATTTATTCAACAGGTGTTTATCGTCACTTGCTGTTGACTCCTACATGGTCAACCTGAACAGGAGTTTTCATAGATTCTCCTCACCCCTAGCTCACTGATACCAACGCACTAGTAGAGACAACTGCATCCTTTCCCCAGCCATGGTTGTTTTCAGACATCAGCATCAATGATAGAACAGTTGAAACTGTTTTCATATGGATCCTCTAGGATTGTTTTCAGTTCCAAATTATAGACTACCTGACTTGCAGTGGCTTTGGCCGTAAGGATATTATTACTCACCTAAGAAATGTCTAAGGCAGGCAGTCTTGGGATGGGTTAAGCAGTCCAAGGACTTTTTTCAATGACCCAAGCTATTTCTTTCCTTACTCTCCATCATTCTCAACATTTTGATGACATCTCCCTCTCAGGCTTCTTACTTCATGGCTACAAGGTGGCCGCATCAACTCCTCTCATCACGCTGTAACGCCACAGCATTCAAAGCAAGAAAAAAGGTAAGGATCCAAAAAAAAGAGCTTATTTTTATGTGCCTCTCTTTTACTAAGGAAAAAACATATTTTTAGCACCCACCCAGACTTCCCTTTCTGTCTCCTTGGCCAGAAATTGATCACACACCCTCTGACCTGAGCAATAATTGCCAAGTGGGAATGGGATTGTTGTGATTGGCTGAGGCCAACATAATTCCTCTGCAACTGAACACATTGCTGCCCAAACCAGATCAGTAAAAGGGTGAAGACTGCTGGTAACAAGGTGTCTGCCACAACAAAAATGAACAGAAACAAAGAAGGAGCTTCTGGACAGCAGTGTCCATAAGCTTTTTAAAGGGCATGGGTCTAAGATAACGCCTTTAAATATAACTCCCATACCTTCCCCCGTGACCCCATCCATTAATGGATACTTAAATTGTTTCTAGTCCTTAGTTATTGTGAAAAATGGTGCAAAGAACATGCAAGTACAAATATCTCTTCAAGATAGTGATTTCATCTCTTTTGGATATTCACCCAGAGGTGGAATTGCTAGACCATATGGTAGTTCTATTTTTATTTACTTAAAAAACTTCCATACTGTTTTTTTTTTATAGTGACTATACCAGTTTACATTCCCACCAACAGTGTTTGTTATCTTGCCAGCATTTGTTGTCTCTTGTCTTTTGGTTATAGACATCACAGCAAGTTGTGAGGTAATATCTCATTGTGGTTTTGATTTGCATTTTGCTGGTGATTAATGATGTCCATTGCCTTTTTCTATACTTGGTCATTTGTTTGTCTTCTTCAGAAAAGTGCCTATTCAGATCTATTAACACTTTATTAGATAAGTGGTTTGCAAATATTTTCTCCCATTCCATCAGTTGCCTTTACACTTTGCTGTTCAGAAACTCTTCAGTTTGATCTGGTTTCACTTGTTCATTTTTGCTTTTGGTGTCGAATCCCAAAAATCTTGCTCACTCTCCACCATGTGAGGACAGTCAGAAGACAGCCATCTGCAAGCCAGAAACTGAAACATGCTGGCCTCCTGAGCTCACACTTCCAGCCTCCAGAACTATGCAAAAATACATTTCTATTGTTTAAGCCACCGAGTAGATGGTATTTTACTATGGCAGCTTCAGCTAATATTGTACTGATCTGATTATAGGATCAGAACTGTTCGCACTGAATTATCAATGGTCAGGCTTTTTTTTTTTTTTTTGCAGGAATATTTGCATTTTAAAAGAGAAGGTGGTTAAAATGATGGACTTACTAACTATCAGGTAGTGCAAAGCCCTCTGGTGAGAGGCAGTGTGATGTCATAATCCACAGATTCTTTGCCGCACATACAAGATTTGTGCCCCTTTACCAAGAAACTGAACTTTCCTCTGCCTCAGTAACTTGGGTACAGTGATACCCATGTTCCAGAGCTGTGAGATTGTTCTGATTCCTTTTTAGCGGTGGGCTTTCTGGTGCTTTCAGAGAGCTCTGGTTCCTTTTCTTCTCTCCATCATCCTCCCTCCCACGGCTTCCTGCATTATTTGACCTGGGAGTCTATACAGAGAATTGGTACTGAAACAATCACTGCTCTACCTTCATTTTGCTTGCTCAACATCTCCAGGGTGGAGTGAAACAGAGTTAGAGACGTGACTTCGGGAGAGAGTATAGGCTGACACAGGGCACCAAAGATATTGGAGGCCCAAGAACCATAGATCCCCAATGCAGAGGAATGCCTGTATCGAGACAGATACCGAAGGAGATTGCAACATCTCTTTTTGAAGGTGTTGGGAGGGTAAGAAAACATCCAGGATGATTTGATTCTGGTGCTTATGGCAAGTCAAAGGGATCAATAGAGCAGAGTCTAGATTGTGCTTCTCTGGTGTTAGTTTGGGATGGCGCTTTCCCTATTCATATTACATGCTCAATATTCTAAACTGTGTCAGCAGATGGCTCCAAAGGCAGCTATTTGATGAGATTGCAGCAAAATGTAAATTACGCTGCAGAGAAACCCAACCTTGTATACTGATTCAAACAAATTGTGAGGCAAACATAAAGTGACATTGTGCCAATTAGATTTGACAAGAATAAACCTGAGTATAATAGAGGATTATGATCATGAATATTCTGTAATTTGAACCACTTGGAATTAATTATGAGAGAGAGAGAGAGAGAGAGAGA